>CP092863.1:182850554-183100043 GCA_030710605.1 Cordylochernes scorpioides | reverse complement strand
CCATTGTTGGAGTAACTTGAGCCCAAAGTTTGACTTGTTGAATTCAGAGCTCTAATCTGGGAACCATCTTTGACATCAAAGTTCTAATAACAACAATACAGTAAAGTCTGGGTAAGTACCACCATCTACTCCCTTCTAACCCGCGACGTGGAGGTAAGAAATTATCTTTTATTGACTCTTATTTCCTTGGCTCTTGTTTTTTTGTTATTATCTAAGTGAATTAAGCGAAAGTAATTAAATTATAATTTATTTTCCTCGCTTTTGTCTACAAAATATCCGATGTGTTTATTTACCAAAAGATAGAAAACAATAGTTATACATAGAATGCACCAGCTGTTACAATATTGTAGAATACTGGAGATAGATAGAATGTGGGAAGTAAACAAACAGCCACGGGACCCACCACTGGGGCAACCACGCTAACCTATCTCTCTATAGGGGTAGCTCGAATAAAACTCTAGGTTTTACATTTGAATAGCACACACCTCTGTGTGGGGGATGTATACGAGCTGTTGTTGTTGCTTATTCCTCAAGTCGTTTAAACGATCTCCATTAGGTTCCATTGTCTCAGCTTTTCTATTATAGTCCTGGGGTTTTCCCAGAGGTATTTTTAGAGGATTCGATAAAATTCAGTAGAAGTTCAGAACTGGCAGGCTGGTAATCGCATTTGGGACATTTCGGGAATGTTTTGATTTTTCCATTAAATTTGAGCATTCTAAGATGTTCTGTTCGCAATCTTGAAATCGCCGTTTGTTCTTCCCTAGTAAGGGTGTGGAAAAAAGATTCGTTAGGAATGGGGGTGTACCAGGGGTAGTTTAGGGTGGATTTCCAGAGAGAGGTTATTTTTTTGTTTGTGGATGGAAGAAATTTCTGAATAGGTGAGTTGGGAGTTTTCAGGCTGGCCCTTACAGCCTTCTTTAGCCAACTGGTCAGCCATCTCGTTGCCGTCTATGTTAACGTGAGAGGGGATCCACATGAACGTAATTTGGTTTTCCTGTGAGATTTTTTTTTTTTTAGGATTTTGATTATTTTTGTTGTTGTTTTGTCTTTGGCAGAATCCATATCTTTTATGTGTTGTATAGCACTGAGGCTGTCAGAGAGAATCCAGATGTTTTTGTTGGAATTTTTGCATTCTGTTAAGCCTTTTTCAATAGCTATTAATTCTGCTCGAAAATTAGAGCAGTTTTTGGGGTTCCTGAATTTAATATTTTTTTCCTTTTCTGATTCATTGACGATGAAGACTCCGCTTGCGCAGGATCCATCATCAAATCTACTTCCATCTATATAAATTTTGATGGTGTTAGGAGGGATTGTGCTGATAATTTTGATACTTCCAGACACACCACACAGAAGTCTAAAAATTTGTAAACTCGCTAAATACAGCTAACAATGGAAGTCGACAAAATGTCTGACTGCTGGGTGTTCGCTGTGGTTGGAAAGAAACAATTTTTTACATATTTCCTTTTGAATTTGTGATAAATTTTCAATATACTTCCTGGCCACATAGAAGTCTGGTATTTTATAGACTAGTTTAATCCTACTAACTTTGCGAAATTTTAGACTTCTAGGTGGCTGTATTGGTCAGGAATAGACTAGACCAGGGGTCGGCAATCTGCAGCTCGCGAGCCACATGCAGCTCTTTGGATGTGAAGCTGCGTGTAGTACTAGCATATATGTTTTTATTTATGCGAGTACTATTTATTGTTGGCAAGAAAAAATTTTTAGCTCTTTAAAAACTTACAAATTGTAATTTTTGACTCATCCGACTCAAAAGGTTGTCGACCCCAGGACTAGAGAAGAGAATTTGTTTATTTCCTTTCAAAAACAAAGAAAAGTAGGCTCGGTCGTTTCTCTAGCAAAGGAAGGAGTTTCTTATTTTTCTGATATTATAAATATTCATCCACAGATATATATTCTCCTTCTTCAATAGAGTCATATTCGTTAAATAAAAGGATCACGTTTGGTAAGGACTCGCAGATAATTATTGTTCCACATCTGAAAACATCTGTGCTGCTACGGTTATATTGTCACAGTTTAAATTAGAATTTTATTAATCAACTAGCGGATGTACCCGGCTTCGCCCGGGTTTTACCCGAGTAAAGGTTTGTCTAACGAACATTTATTAAAATAATTCTCTATAAACTTATAAAAAAAATAATAGATATATTTTGATAATTTGAAACTCGTAAATTTGAATCTCTCGATAAAGTGAACATTTTTTCCCGGTCCCTGTGTGCCGTGTCATCCTGAATTTTGTCTTTCCTAATTTTCTACATTACAAAATCATCGTTTTATCTAGTGAACATTTTTCCCGGTCCCTTGAAAAATACTCGATACTCGAAATATTAATTGGTTCCCTCGGTAATTGGAAGTTAAAGGAATAGTATCTTTGCCTTGGAATTGTATCATTATGCTTGTCTCAAATAAATTGCCGTGTCATCCTGAGATAATCTTACTTTTGATAAATAATATTTAAGATAATAAACTTAGTGATAATAAAACTTATAGATAAAAAACTTGTTATCATCGTCGCAATGGTGGCGCTGTTTGCGAGTTAAATCTACAAATCTGCAAATAACTCTGAGGATATTCATGATATTCAAGAAATTATTTTTCAGAAACCTTCCCAGTACTATACTAAATAACTTCCCAAAGTTTCATGGCGTTCCAATGAGTGGTTTGGTTAGGCATAAAGGACAGACACACACACACATTCATTTTTATATATATACTAGCGGATGTACCCGGCTTCGCCCGGGGTTTTACCCGAGTAAAGGTTTGTCTAACGAACATTTGTTAAAACAATTCTCTATAAACTTATAAAAAAAAATAATAGATATATTTAGATAATTTGAAACTCGTAAATTTGAATCTCTCGATAAAGTGAACATTTTTCCCGGTCCCTGTGTGCCGTGTCATCCTGAATTTTGTCTTCCCTAATTTTCTACATTACAAAATCATCGTTTTATCAAGTGAACATTTTTTCCCGGTCCCTTGAAAAATACTCGATACTCGAAATATTAATTGGTTCCCTCGGTAATTGGAAGTTAAAGGAATAGTATCTTCGCATTGGAATTGTATCATTATTCTTGTCTCAAATTAATTGCCGTGTCATCCTGAGATAATCTTACTTTTGATAAATAATCTTTGAGATAATAAACTTGGTGATAATAAAACTTATAGATAAAAAACTTGTTATCATCCTCGCAATGGTGGCGCCGCTTGCGAGTTAAATCTACAAATCTGCAAATAACTCTAAGGATATTCAAGATATTATTTTTCAAAAACCTTCTCGGGGATATACCTAATAATATCCCAAAATTTCACGACGATTGGATGTATGGTTTTTGAATCTATAGAGTACAGACAGACAGACATTCAATTATATATATATATATATATATATATATATACTAGCGGATGTACCCGGCTTCGCCCGGGTTTTACCCGAGTAAAGGTTTGTCTAACGAACATTTGTTAAAACAATTCTCTATAAACTTATTTTAAAAAAATAATAGATATATTTTGATAATTTGAAACTCGTAAATTTGAATCTCTCGATAAAGTGAACATTTTTTCCCGGTCCCTTGAAAAATACTCGATAAGTTGAATAAAATCAATATTAATTGGTTCCCTCGGTAATTGGAAGTTAAAGGAATAGTATCTTGCCTTGGAATTGTATCATTATTCTTGTCTCAAATAAATTGCCGTGTCATCCTGAATTTTGTCTTTCCTAATTTTCTACATTACAAAATCATCGTTTTATCTAGTGAACATTTTTCCCGGTCCCTTGAAAAATACTCGATAAGTTGAATAAAATCAATATTAATTGGTTCCCTCGGTAATTGGAAGTTAAAGGAATAGTATCTTGCCTTGGAATTGTATCATTATTCTTGTCTCAAATAAATTGCCGTGTCATCCTGAATTTTGTCTTTCCTAATTTTCTACATTACAAAATCATCGTTTTATCTAGTGAACATTTTTCCCGGTCCCTTGAAAAATACTCGATAAGTTGAATAAAATCAATATTAATTGGTTCCCTCGGTAATTGTAAGTTAAAGAAATAGTATATTTGCCTTGGAATTGTATCATTATTCTTGTCTCAAATAAATTGCCGCGATATCCTGAATTTTGTCTTTCCTAAGTTTCTACATTACAAATCATCATTTTATCTATTCTCCCAATATATATGTTGTAGATAAATGATAAAACTAACTTTGACTTTTGCGCAATTAATAGGTAGAAAATCTCACTTTTGATAAATAATCTTTAAGATAATAAACTTAGTGATAAGAAAATTTATAGATAAAAAAAACTTGTTATCATCGTCGCAATGGGGGCGCTGCTTTCGAGTTAAATCTACAAATCTGCAAATAACTCTAAGGATATTCAAGATATTCAATAAATTATTTTTCAAAACCTTCCCGAGGATATAGCTAATAATATCCCAAAATTTCACGGCGATTGGATGTATGGGTTTTGAATCTATAGAGTACAGACAGACATTCAATTTTATATATATAGACTAGACGGGTGACCCGGGCTTGACCCGTGTGCATATCTACCCGAGTGATATATATTTAGATAAGATTTTTTTTTAGTAATTGTTTGTTATTAGCACACACACACACACACACACACACATTATCTATTTGTTTGCATCAGCATAATTTAATCTAATCTTTGATAGAGGGCGCTGTTCGTGAGCTAAGTAGAATAATTTGAATATATAGTTTTAATAATTGATTTATATATTTTTTAAAATAGCCTATCATCTTCCCCGTATTTTTTTACCTATGTATGGGAATTTTGGTTTGAATTAGTGAACTACTGCGAATTTGAATACCGGACATACAAACATTCATTTTTATATATATAGATATAGATTGATACACTTTGTGAGTGATGTTTCCCTCACAACAAAACTAGAAACAAGAAATGAAAAATCAGTTACAGAATTTACATATATTCCTTATATAACAATAAACATAAAAGTACACTGGTGTCCAAAAAATAAGAAACCTTTGTTTTTAATGATATGTTTTAAAATATACAACGCTAAAAGCTAAAAAGTAATTTAATTAGGTATTTTAAGTCGTAGAATTTATTTATCGCAACCATTCGATTCGGTAAAATTGAAAATATACAAATTTTTGCTTGTCTTTATAAGTGTGCTATTTGGCGTGTCGTTTACCCCATCTAAAAATTGTCCAATTATAATTTTATTTAATCCTTAGTTAATTATGAGTTTACGAAAAATTTTAGCAGATGATTTAAAATGGAGAGCTGTTGGAAGAATGGAGGCAGGGCAATCACAAGTTGAAGTAGCAAAATGGCTAAATGTGAATAAATCTGTGTTCAGCAAAATATGGAAACAGTTCATTGAGACAGGAACCATCAAAAGAAAAGAAGGTTCTGGTAGAAAAAGAAAAACAGCTACCTCTGAAGACCGTTATCTGGTCGTAACTGCCAAGCGCCATAGGGAGATGACAGCTATTCAACTCTAATAACCTCTCAAGTGCTACTGGAACGAGAAATTCAAGACAAACTGTTTACCGAAGGCTTCACGAAGGTGCTCTTTATGCAAGACGACCAATTGTCTGTATCCCTTTAACCTATGCTCACAGAAGAGCCCGCTTGAATTGGTGCTTGGAACATCACGCCTGGACTCATGATCAGTGGGCCAATGTTCTCTTCAGTGACGAGTCAAGATTTAGTTTAAACACAGATTCTCGACGAGTTTTCATCTGGAGGGAGCCTGGAACCCGCTATCATCCCAGTAACATCAGGAAAATAGACAGTTTTAGAGGGGCAGTCTCTTAGTCTGGGCTGGCATCAGTTCTAGCAGACGCACACCCCTCCATATTTTTTCTGGGGGCACTTTAATTGCCCAAAGGTACAGGGACGAGATCCTTTAGCCATATCTAAGACCTTATAGAGATCAAATTGGTCACAATTTATTTTTTATGGACGATAATGCTCGTCCGCATAGGGCTAGGCTAGTCAATGATTATCTCCAAAGTGAGAATATTCGAAGGATGGATTGGCCAGCCAGATCTCCGGACCTGAATCCAATAGAGCATGTGTGGGATGCTCTAGGGAGGCGTATTGGAGCTCGTCACCCCTCTCCCAGAACCCTCGTTGAGCTAAGAACTGCTCTATTGGAGGAGTGGGGTTTACTACCCCTGGACCTCCTCCAAAGCCTGGTAAACAGTATGAGGGCTCGCTGTGAGACCTTGATAGCTGTTAGAGGTGATCATACTCCCTATTGATATCTTATTTCTTTAAGATCTGGAACCTTAGCTTTGGGTATGTTGGTAATAATTTACATATTTCATAATTTCAATTATTTTTTTTATTTTCATATAGCTTGTCAAATTCTCCATAGTTTAAACTATTTGTATACTAAATTTTATATTTGTTAATAAATTAGCTTTTAAGAAATTTCAATATTGGTTAAGTTTCTTATTTTTTTGGACACCAGTGTATTTACATATTTAATAATAGAGACATTTGCTTAACATTTGATTTACATAAAACCAATTTCGTGACAGATTTCCTTCCCCTGGAGAACAGCGTCCCGATATTTGTTTTTTTTTTCTTTTTACTTAGGAAATATAGAGGAAGTCCGTATATTTAAGCGACATTGTTATGTTGTCCAGGATCTTTGTAGGGCTTCATCCGCAAAACATGAACTACATCTTTGGATCTCTTCCTCCTGCTATATTCGTCCGCTGTCATTACTTCATAGTTAACGTCCGAAATCTTTTTAGTTATCTTGTACGAGGTGTGTTCAAAAGGTATCGCGACTTTTGAATTTTCGCGGGTTATGTATATTCGAATTTCGATCTTTCTGTGGCTTTATGTTGGTACTCATGTATCTCACTTATGCCGACAAGCTCGGCCATTTTGAATGTTCACTTAATTGTTGACAGCTGCTTTGCTTGCAGGTGTTTTGGATTGTCTTCGATTTCTACCTATTTAAAAAAATGGATCAAAGAACCTGTATCAATTTTGTGTGAAAAACGAATTTAAGTGCGCGGATGCATTCCGAATGTTGACTGTGGCATACGCAGAAGCTACCTTGGACCGAAGCAACGTTTATCGGTGGTACAAAATGTTCTCAGAAGGCCGAGAAGATGTGAACGACGAAGAGCGTGCCGGACGCCCGAGCACTTCAACAACAGACGAAAAAATTAATGAAGTGGAGAAAATGATATTGGCCAATCGTCGAATCACCGTTAGAGAAGTTTCTGAGGACCTAAACATATCGATTGGCTCGTGCCATTCGATTTTTATCAATGATTTGGGCATGAGACGGGTCGCCGCGAAATTCGTACCAAAATTGCTCAATTGCGACCAAAAACAGCATCGCATGAACATTGCTAATGAGATGTTTGACTCTGTCCGCGACGACCCAAATTTGCTCCAGAAGGTCATAACCGGTGACGAAGCGTGGGTTTATGGTTATGACGTGGAAACCAAAGCTCAATCATCTCAATGGAAGCTGCCGCACGAACCAAGACCGAAAAAAGCGCGCCAAGTTCGGTCGAATGTGAAAGTTTTGCTGACAGTTTTCTTCGATTGCAGGGGCGTGGTGCATCATGAGTTCTTGCCACAGGGTAGAACGGTCAATAAGGAATATTACCTGCAAGTTATGCGCAATTTGCGCGAAGCAATCCGCCAGAAACGCCCGGATTTGTGTAAGAACAAAAATTGGCTTTTGCACCACGATAACGCCCCTGCTCACACATCGTTGCTTGTGCGCGACTTTTTGGCCAAAAACAACACACTAATGATGCCGCAGCCACCGTATTCCCCAGATCTGGCCCCCTGTGACTTTTTTCTTGTTCCCTAAACTGAAGAGGCCCATGAAAGGACGACGTTACGCTACGCTTAACGATATAAAGACGGCATCGAAGGAGGAGCTGAAAAAGATTTTTTAAAATGATTTTTGAAGTGCTTCGAAGAATGAAAAAACCGTTGGCACAAGTGTATAATATCTCATGGTGATTACTTTGAAGGGGACAAAATAGTTATTCATGAATAAATAAATAATTTTTGAAAAAACACAAAAGTCGCGATTCTTTTTTAACACACCTCGTATGGACCGAAATATTTTTTTAAAAGCTTCTCGGATAAACCGACTTTACGCACGGGTGTGAAGATCCAGACCAGGTCGCCGACGTTGTAATAGGCAGGCCTATGTCTTGAATCGTACCGTCTCTTATCAATATCCTGAGTTCTAAGGGTGTGTAAGCGGGCTAGCTGTCGGGCGTCTTCATCGTCTATAATTAACTGGCTCAGATATTCGTCGTTTCCATAATCTGGCTGGTAGGGTAATAGAGTGTCCAGCATTATTTCCGCCTCTCCTCCATGAACTAAATAGAACGGTGTAAATTAAGTGGTTTCTTGCTTAGCCGTATTATATGCGAAAGTAACGAATGGTAAAATAGAGTCCCAATTCTTCTGCTCCACGTCAACGTACATCGATAACATGTCTCCTAGGGTCTTATTTAATCTCTCGGTTAGTCCGTTGGTCTGTGGGTGATAGGCCGTTGTAAAGTGCTGCGACATTCCACACATCTTAGTTAGTTCGTTTACGAGCTTCGATTGAAACGAGCGTCCTCGGTCCGTTATCATTTCTCTAGGAGCTCCGTGCTTGAGGATAAAATCGTTCAATATAAACTTGGCTATTTCCACAGCTCCTCCGGTCGGCAGTGCTTTCGTTATTGCGTACTCTGTGAGGTAATCAGTGCAAACGATCACCCAACGGTTGCCATCTCTAGACAAAGGGAATCTTCCCAACAAATCTATACCTATTTTCTGGAAGGGAGTTGAAGAGGGGATTATGGGTTTAAGATTTCCAGGTGGTAGTTGAGGTGTGCTTTTGCGCCGTTGGCATTCTCTGCAATGTCCGACATAATTTCGAACACTTACGAAGAGACCAGGCCAATAAAATCGTCTGCGTATCCTGTCATACGTTTTGGCAAACCCTAGATGTCCGGCTGTAGGGGCGTCGTGAAATGATCTAAGCACCTCCAAACGTAAGGACTTTGGAACCACTAACAACCAAGGTCGTCCTAAGGGATCATAATTTTTCTTATAAAGTATTTTATTCATAATGGCAAATCTCATAAAATTCGGGTCATCACAGTTTTTCATCATCTTTGCCAATGAAGGATCTAGTTTTTGTTCCTTTTCTACATCAGTCAACATTGCCAGCGAAGGTATATCTTCATCTGCTTCTTCCGAAGTGTCAGGTAATGGGCTTCTGGAAAGGCAGTCAGTGTCTTTGTGCTTGTGACCATATTTATAGTAAACGGTGACCTCATACTCCTGAAGTCGCAGAGCCCATCTTGCGAGACGTTCAGAAGGGTCTTTCAAATTTGCAAGCCAGCACAAGGAATGATGATCAGTCACGATAGAAAAAGGGCGGCCAAACAGGTACGGTCGAAATTTGTTGATTGACCAAATTACGGCCAAACATTCTTTACAGTTGTTGTATAGTTTCTCTTCGCTTTAGATAGGGTTCGGGATACATAGGCAATTGGTTTTCACCTCCATCCTTCATTTGTACTAAAACAGAGCCGACACCATAGCCACTGGCATCGGTATGGACGTAGATTGGTGCAGTCTCATAAAAGTGACCTAAAACGGGTTCAGAAGTCAGAACCGACTTCAACTGGTTAAACGAAGATTCCCGACTATCGGTCCATTAGAATCTTTCCCCCTTTCTTAGTAGTTCATTCAGCGGTCCTGCTATGTTAGCAAAACTCTTAATGAATCGGCGGTAGTAGGAGAAGATACCCAAAAAGCTTCTGACTTTCGATGCATTCTCTGGTCTTTGAAAATTAATCACAGCTTCTACTTTGCCCGGGTCAGGATAAATACCATCTCCATCAATTAAATTTCCCAGTACTTTCATTTGACTAGCACCAAAACTACATTTCTCCGAATTAAGTTTGAGACCCGCTTTTGAAACGCAACTTAACACCGTTTTCAGACGTTGTAGATGTTCGTCCATAGTTTCAGAAAATACTATGATGTCATCTAAGTAGCAGAGACAGATGGTCCACTTGAGTCCTCGTAGGAGATTATCCATAATTCGCTCAAAGGTCGCAGGGGCGTCACACAAACCAAAGGGCATTATTTTAAACTCAAAGAGGCCATCAGGAGTCAGAAAAGTAGTCTTCTCACGGTCGGTCTCATCAACCTCTATCTGCCAATACCCTGATTATAAATCCATTGTAGAGAATATGGAAGCACCTCTCAACGAGTCCAAAGTGCCATCAATTCTGGGTAACGGGTATACATCTTTCCTGGTTATTTTGTTCAATCGGCGGTAGTCCACACAGAATCGCCAGGTTCCATCTTTCTTTTTAACTAAGACGACAAGAGATGACCAGGGACTATCCGATGGTTGAATTATTCCCAATTTAAGCATATTGTCCACTTCAGTTTGAATAATGCTTCTTTCCCTTGGTGATACTCTATATGGGCGTTGCTTAATAGGGGCATGATCTCCTGTTTCAATGCGATGTTTAACTTTCAATGAGGATGTTTTAAGGCTCGCTTTTTGAAATTCAAATACATCTGTGTATTTCCTAAGAACATCCAACAGTCTTAGTCTGTCTTCATTGGATATATCAGTATCTATAAGGGTCACAAGTTTATCCAAGTTCTCAGTGCATCTATTTTCATTCTTCCCAAAATCACCATTGCCTCCATCTATGCAGCATAAATGACTGGTGTGTATGAGAGATATTTCAGCAACTTTCATTCCTGCAGGAATGATCTTTGCAAGGTCACTCCCATTAGCCATCCAAACCTTGCTCCTTCCATGGTTGAGACTGACAACGGAGGCCGGAATAATTATTTCTTTGTCCAAAGTAAGAGATTTAGAGAAAGTAATCAGAACTTCTTGAACTCCCGTAATGTTGCTACAGACAACAGTTATTTGCTTTATTGAGTTGGGTGGAATAATGCTATCTTCTAAAGTACGAAAGGTGTCTAATGGACAGAGTTCTTCCTTCATAGGAGCTTCTTTTAAGTAAAGCTCATTTTCCGCACAATTAATTTTAGCTCGAGTTAATTTTAGAAAATCCCAACCAAGGATGACATTATGACTACATTCCGACAATGCAATAACCTCGAATGGTTGAATAAGTTCATTCACGTTTATCCTTAAGATACATCGTCCTAGGGCCCTGACACATTTGGAATTAGATACCCTTATAATAGGCCCTCTGCTAGATAACATAGGAACTTTTATGAGACGATGAAAATCTTCGGAGATAACCGAATAATCTGCTCCTGAATCCACCAAAGCCAGCACCTCAGTCCCTTTTATAGTAATCTTAACAGAATTGTTCTTCAATTTGGTCGCAATCGTCGATGGAGGATTTAATACTCGTGCGGCCTTACCTCCCAAGCAGGTCGCCAGTTCTAGTTTTCCTCCCTTTCTCTTGAGGATGAGCGGCTGTTTACTCTAGCAGGTGAACTTGATGGCCTGCGTCCTGTACTTATTTCTCTCCCTGGATAGGGTGAGGCACTCCTAGGTTGGCGAGCTGGTGGAATCCTAGGCTCAATTTCGTCGATATTTGGCATATAGTCGCCCAGTGTTGTTGGTCTCCTTGGTTCCCTCCTGGCGCGGGCATCAGCAAAAACTTGCTTTCTCTCCCGACAATACCTGACGATGTGACCAGGTCTTCTCCAATGGAAACATAAGGGGCGATCGTCTGGAATCCTCCATTGTTGAGATTTTGGCAGAGTTGAGGAAGAAGAACATTCAGTTCTTTTGGATGACTCATACGTCCTGAATGGTCTTGATTGGTTCCTTACTAGAACTGACGGCCTTTTGGAGATTGGCGACAGATTCATTTTTACTTCCTCTCTTATCAGGTCTTCTAGCGAATCTGTGGTCGGTCTGGGTTGGGCTATTACGTTCTGTATTTCTTCTTGGAAAATTCTTCTAATTAAAGAGGGAAGATCTTCTTCCTCATAGGCCATGGGAGCTACATTTGGGAGTCTTTCGAATCTTGAAGATATTCTTCTCTTCCTCATAATTTCTATTTTCCGGCATTCCTTTAGGAATTGACTTACATTTTCAACATCTTTTGCAATTAATATCTGATAAATGTCTTCGGCGACTCCCTTCATCAGATGTCCCAATTTGGTTTCACCATCCATCCGGGGATTAACTATTTGACAAAGGTACAGTACATCCTGGATGTAGGTCTCCGAAGATTCCTCCACTTTCTGAGCTCTATTCTTTAGTAGAGACTCAGCTTCTTTAATCACCTCTTCCTGTTGGCCAAAAGCTTCACCTAAAGCCCTCTGAAAGTCATCCCAGGAAGTTAGTGCTTCTTCATTATTTTCAAACCATTTTCGAGCTGTTCCCTCAAGAAAAAACAGCATTTGCCAGACACATAGTGTCATCCCATCTATTGAATTTGGCAACTCTTTTATATTCCTTCAGCCACCTTTGAGCGTCTTGACTTCCATCTCCAGCAAATGTGGAAGGACATATTGGCTGTTGCAAGGAAAGGTAAGTTGAAGGTACTTGGGATGAGGTTTCTCCAGATTCATTTTTATCATGATTGGTTCTTTGTCAAGCAATCCCAAATCAGGAGATATTCCCTTAAGTCGAAGACTTCTCCTCAAATTTAATTCAGCCGTTTTATTATTTCAAGGCTTTACCCAGCATCTCCACCAATTGTATTGAGAATTTTATTAATCAATTGATACACTTTGTGAGTGATGTTTCCCTCACAACAAAACTAGAAACAAGAAATGAAAAATCAGTTACAGAATTATAATATCTTCCTTATATAACACTAGCGGATGTGTACCCGGCTTCGCCCGGGTTTTATCCGAGTGAAAGTTTGCCTAACTAATATTATATATTATGAAGTATAATAAACAATGCTAAAGATTAGTTTTAATTATTAATCAAGATTGTGTGTGAATATGTGAGAAAGATGTAATATCGTTGTTGTTTTCTTGGCCGACTGTTTTACATATGGTGTTATCTTAAAATTGCTTGTTTTGAATATTTTTTTAGATTGAGTTGAATGAATTGCTGATTTTTTTTTTGTATTTATATATAAATAAAATTAACTCTGTTGAATTTTTTTGTATTTTATCGATAACAGCAAAGTTATGTATTTTAAAGTTAGGAAAAATATTTTGATGTTATGCAAAACCTGCTCCATCTCGTTTTACATAAATGTTGAAAATTTGGTCGAAATTGATGCATTGTAACGAAAGTTTTAAGCGAACACCACTTATGAAATTTCCATTTATATAGAAGATATAATATAAATGAGTTTTAAAAATTGTTTTAAAAAATGCATCGGCCGGGAATCGAACCCTGGCCGCCCGCGTGGCAGGCGAGCATTCTACCACTGAACCACCGATGCTTTAAAAAAATCAAATTCATTTATCGTCGCGACCAGTGCTGCGCCCTAGCGGTAAAAGACTGGAACTAACGCTTTTTGGTTTTTTATATTTTTAAAAAAGCACATTAACTTTTTTAGTTTTTTGAATAGCCTATATGTTAAACGAAATCTTCAGCTACCTACATGCGAAATTCCATAATGATTGAGTCAGTAGATTTTGCGTGATGCGATAACAAACATCGATTTCGCATTTCATTTTTATATATATAAGGATTAAACATATAAGTATTTACATATTTAATAATAGAGACATTTGCTTAACATTTGATTTACATAAAACCAATTTCGTGACAATATTATTAATCAAATATAAAAGTATTAGATAGTTTAACTAATCAATTTTGTACATCAGTCTCCATAAATACACCAAGGTTTATGGTGGTAATAGCAAATATTTATATTCCTCCAAATAAATATGATGACACACATTTAATATTTTTAAGGAACTTGATAGTCACCTTCATAAATGCTCCTTTAATTCTTTGTGGAGATTTTAATTCACGTCACCCTATTTTGTTCGATAAAATAACAAGCTAATGGATATAAAATTCAACCCATTATTAACTGATATAGGCTTAGCAAAATACGATGTTTCTTTTTAAGGATTTCTAGTTGTTTTTGTTCTCACGTATGTTGTAGTTACGAGGACATCCCTTTAGATAAAAACAAATATATATTTATTTAAGGAACGACTTGTTCCAATACAAATATTGTTAAAACAAGCTAGCGATAAAACATAACAGAAAGGTTGAAGGTAGAAGTTGGAAGTGACGTCAGCATCGATGATGATAAAAGTCAAAGTTTGCGTAACAATTCCCTCCTTACTTTGTCTTTTTTCCCACGATGCTGAGGTTCTCCAGGTGTTTCTTCATCTGGTCTCGGGATAGGTCCTTTGTGAAGATATCCGCCTCCAGGTCCTGAGATGGCTTGTACAGAAGGCAAATGTCTCTGGATTCATAACAGTCTCTTAAGAAGTGGTACTTTCTGTTGATATGTCTACAGCGACTGCTTTGTTTAGGGCTGGAGATCCAGTTGATCAATGACTGACTGTCTGTATAGATCGCAGTTGGTTTTTCCATGAAATTCCATTCTTCCAGCTCTCGTAACAGGTTTATTATCCACTTGATTTGACAGCAGCTTTCACAAGCAGCTATCATTTCCGCTTCCATTGTGGAGAGGGCGACGAGTGGTTGTTTACTACTTTTCCAGTCTATAGTTGCTCCGCCGAGCTTCAATACATATCCGCCGTAGGATTTTTCCATCATGAGTGGTCGACCAGCTGGCATCGGTGTAGGACTTCAGGATTCCAGTCTTTCCTCTTTCAAATTTCACTCCTAGGTCAATTGTTATTCGTAGGTATCTCATCACTCTTTTGATTGCTGTCCAGTGCATCTGTTTTGGTTGTCTGAAGTAATGTGAAAGCTTGCTAGTGATGTAAGCGATGTCGGGTCTGGTGTTAACAGCTAGAAACATTAGCATTCCAAGGGCTTCTTGGTAAGTGTGCTGATCACAATTGTCATCTTCAATATGATTGTCCAAATTGATTTCTTTGGAACCTGGTGTTGGAACTTCCTTACAAGTTTCCATTCCATATTTCTGCAATATTTGTTGTACATAGTGGCTTTGCTGTAGCGAAATTCCCTCCTTGTCTTGTATGATCTTGATTCCCAAAAACATGCCTTTACATGTTACATCCTTTATTTCCAGGTGATGTCTCAATTTATTGATGAATCTGTTTGAGTTATCTTCAGAATCTGAGACAGTGATAAAGTCATCAACATATATCCCTACATAGAAGTATTTATCTTCATTCTTCCATTTAAATAGGCAAGGATCAGATTTAAGTTTTTCCAGTCCACAGTCATAAAGTACTTGAATGAATCTCTCATACCACGATCTTCCGGATTGAGGTAGACCGTAAATACTTTTGTTGAGTTTGCAAACTTTGTTTCTGTCTTGGACAAATCCAGCAGGTTGTTCCATGAATATTGTGTTTTCAATGTTTCCATTTAGATAGGCTGCTTCCACATCAAATAGTTTAATGACTGAATCTTTTGTTGCTGCCATTGACAAAATAGTCCTGAGGGTGCCATTTTTAATTACAGGGCTGAAACTTTCGTTGTAATCTCTTCCTGGGATTTGGTTGTATCTCCCATTGCAACAAGTCTAGCTTTGTAAGTTTTGTTTTGTTTTCTTGGTCTTTAGATATTTTGAACACCCATTTACTTTTGACAACTTTAGCGTTTACAGGTCTAGGTACCAGTTCCCATACTCGATGCGAGTACATGTTCTGTATTTCCTCAAGCATTGCGTTCTCCCAATGTTTCTTGTCTTCGCATGCGATGGCTTCTTCATAGTCTTTCTGAATGGTTTCATTCGTAGTAGCCAGAACGTAGTCATCGAATCTTTTAGGTATTGTTCGAGTTCTTTGTGGTCTGTCTGATCCACTTGACTCTGTCTGTCTGTTGATCATGGTATCTGGTGCTGGCTCTTCAATATCAACATCTGATAGAACATGATTGTCCAGTTGTTCATCCTCCTGAATGAAGAAATATGTGTCAGTGTCCGTATTATTATCACTTTGTTTTTCTTCCGAGATGACATTATTGTTCTCTCTGAAGTGAATGTCTGCGGTTTCAAGAATAATTCTCGCTGTGATATCAAATACTCGATAAGCTCTTCTGCATCTTGAATAGCCCACAAATATTCCTCTCTTAGATTTAGCTTCTAGTTTGTGTCTTTGATGATTCTCGAGTTTATAGAAGACTTTACAACCAAATCTCATGATGTGAGAGACGGATGGCTTTTTACCTTTCCATTTTTCCATAGGTGTAGTGTCTGGGTCATTGGTTGTGGGAGTTAGATTGTACAGATATGCAGCTGTATTCACAGCTTCTGCCCAGAAGTGTAGGGGTAATTGGGAGTCTGCCAGAAGTGTTCGGCCTTTGTCTAATAGTGTTCTGTTAGCTCTTTCAACTCTCCCATTGCTTCTTGGGGTGTACGGTGTAGTTAGTTCATGTTTAATTCCTTTGGATTCTATGAAGGTTTCAAGGTTTTTATTGATAAATTCTGTTCCGTTATCTGTTCTAAGTCGTTTTAGTTTTGAGTTTAGCTCGTTTTCTCTCTTTACAATAAACTTCTTCAAAACTTCTGCTGCTGGGAGTTTATCTTTGAGAAATTCTACAAATATTCTCCTAGAAAATCCATCTACGATGGTCAAGAAATATTTACTTCCGCCCGAAGAGTTTATTCTCATTGGACCACAGAGATCGACATAAATGGCTTCAAAGGGGTAGCTTTCCTGATTGCTATCTGTGTGAACATAGGGTACTTTGGTCATTTTTCCCAAGGAGCAAGCATCACATTGATCAAGAGAACCATTTATAGGGTCCAAGCCTTTTAGAAGATTGTTCTTCAAAATCAGGTCTAATTTGTTGTCACTAGGATGTCCTAACCTTCTGTGCCATGCAGTCCTAGAATTGTCCTTTGAAATCAAGCAATGTTCATTTGGAACATGAGTTGCTTCAGGTAAACGTGATAGGTTCAATGTGTACATGTTACCATCAAAGTTGCCTGTTCCTATTAGCTTGTCATCAGAAAAGTATATGTATGCTCCTTCAGAATTCAAAAGAACAGAGTTCCCTCTTCTTACTACGCTTGGAATGGACATTAGATTTCCTTTCAGGTGTGGTACATGGAGGACATTATGCAGGGTTACAGCGTTGTTAAGTTTGTCCTTACCTTGTACAGTAGCTTGGATTGATCATGATGAGGCAGATGTGTCTCCCTTCTTCCGCCACTTGTATGCTTCTTCTCTCCTCCGTCTTGTGCTCGATCCATTCACCATGGGAAGTCATGTGGCTTGTGCACGCAGAATCAATTATCCACACGTCCTGAGTCGTCGGGCGTTCCTCCCTTGTGATTACATGTAGTGCGTATTCTGAAGTGGAGTTTCTTCGTTGGGATGGTTCCTCCGTTCGTTCTTGGATTGCTGATCTGGCTGTGTCTTTGTTTTGTTTTGGTCCTTTATGGTAGTTCCTTGTACTGGCCATGTTATTTTTGCTTGATGTATTCTTTTGATTTCCTTTGTTGTTAGGGTTGAACCAACAGTCTTTCTTGAAATGTCCTTTTCTTTTGCAAATGTAGCATGACTTTTCTTTGAATTGGTTGCCTAATGATCTGTAAGCATTTTCGTGATTTTTGCTTCTGTCCTGTCTTTTCTTCTCGAAATCCAGTAGAGCTAGTCTCAAGTCTGGTAAGGAGATTTCTCTGTTTATTGACAGTGCTGCTGTGATCGTGTCAAAGTTAGGTGTGAGTCCTTCAACAATGCATCGTACAAGTTCTCTTTCTGTTACAGTCTTTCCTAGCTGGGTGATCTCTTGTGCCAGTGTCTGTGCTCGTACAATATACATGTTAACATTTTCATTTGGGTTCAATTTTAGTCTGGCTAGATCCAACATTAGGTCTATCCTTTTATTTTCTAGAGATCCTTCAAACCTTTTCTTTATGTCGTACCAAATTCTTTTGGCCCTTTTATCGCCTCGAAAGATGATTGTTAAGTCATCCGAAAGTGACAATATTATTAGGCTGTATGCTTCCCGATTCTTTTTCTTCCAAATATCATATTCTAGTTTATTATTTGTAAAGTCTGGCTCGTCATTAACAATTACGTCCTCGAAGAGATCTTTTGAATCTAGAATTGCTTCCATTTTCATGGACCACGTTGTATAACTGTTTTCTGTTAACTGTTCAATTTTTGCTAAGTTATATGTATCCATTTTTATTCAACTTTTTCTTTCTAAATTGGCGGTTAGTCCAATTATTTAATTTCTTTTTTATTTAAATGGATCAATTGGCGGTTAGTCCAATTCGCGCGCCCAAACCACGCTCTGCTACCAAATTGATATAGGCTTAGCAAAATACGATGTTTCTTTTTAAGGATTTCTAGTTGTTTTTGTACTCACGTATGTTGTAGTTACGAGGACATCCCTTTAGATAAAAACAAATATATATTTATTTAAGGAACGACTTGTTCCAATACAAATATTGTTAAAACAAGCTAGCGATAAAACATAACAGAAAGGTTGAAGGTAGATGTAGGAAGTGACGTCAGCATCGATGATGATAAAAGTCAAAGTTTGCGTAACATTAACTAATATAATATTTTTATTCACAATAATACCTGTCGAAATAAAAGTATAATAGATCTCACAATTTCAAATAAGCATTCATTTAAACTAATAAATAATTAGCACACTTCTAAACTAACAAGTATTTCCGACAATATATGGCAGTATTATTTAATATATCAATAGTAATTCTTATAACACAAATAATCAAAAAGGATACATGGAAATTTCCTGAAAAAAAAGGCAAAATAATCGCTCTTTGAAGAATTAAGAAAATTGGAAATTGATATAAATAATGTCGAAAAAGATACTGATATTGACATAGTAGTTGACAAACTAACGATATAATCCTGGAAGCTGCATATCAATTACTGGAGGTGAAATCTTCAAACTTTACCCTCGATCCTGGGATCAAGTGGTGGAACAAAGAAGTAGAAAACAAAGGAAAAATCATTTCAATCAAGTGAGAAATTTATATTATCATCAGTGTTAACGAATTTAACTCCATTAGAAATAAATACAAAATCAGTATCAAAAGAGCTAAGAATAACAGTTGAAGAAATTTTATAGAAAAAAAAATGAATCTAATAATTCGCTTAGAAACACCTAAAAAACCCTAAAATTCTGAGTTCCTCTCATTTAAAAAAGGGACTATCGATAATTGAGCATGCATCAATAGATTCTAAAGGAATATTAATTAAAGATCTTGTAAATGAATTAATTCCTGATGATCCTATTAAATCAGATAATGCTCATTATACATCGATAAGAAACTAAAAACCGAAATTTACAAATTTAAACGCCATGTATATTCATAAGAAGTTATAGAATAGTTGAAAAATTGAAGTAATTAAATGTTTTGGGTCAGAGTTTATCAGTAATAATATGGCTTAAAATGCTTTCCTATAAATTATTCCGATATTACTCTTTATTCAAATAGGACACTTCCCAAAAAATGGAAAACAGCAGCACTGAAATTAATTACGAATAAGTTAAAAGCTACCGTCCGATAACTTTATTATCAAATTTTTCAAAGAGTCTCGAAAAAGTTTTTTTAACAAAAATAAACTACTAGAATTTTATATTCATAACAAAAAAAAATCTGTTAAGCCCGAGACAACATGGATTTATCAAGTCGAAATATCAACTATCACTGCTTTGAAAATTATAATCGAGGTATTAATGGAGCATAAACAAAAAGAATTGTCTGCGCTAGTTACAATAGATATCTCGGGGACAATGCATGGTGGCCAGCGATCTCATTTAAAGAATAGATTTAGATAAGTTACCCGAAAAAATGATCAAAATTCTGCAAGCATATTTAAATTCCACGAATATATATTTCAATTACAACAATATGACAACTTTAAAGCCAATTACTAAGGGATGTCCTCAGGGTGGTCCGCTTTCTCCACTTCTATGGACAATTTTATTGAAAGATTTGCTGATGGTATTCCATGTGCCCAATTGTAGGTTGATTTGTTATGCGGATGATATATCAGTAATATGCTGGAATAAAGATCTAAAAGCGCTGAAAATAGGAATTGAAATTGCGTTAAATACTATCGATAATTATCATGTAATTAAAAAAAGTTGGAAATCAGAGTTCAGAAAAAACTAATATTTTATATTTGTATAATAAAGTATCAAATATGAAAAAATAAGAAAAATACAGGGTGGCCCGTAAGTCCCGATACCATTTTAAAATGTTTAACTAATAAATTATTTATAATATTTGTCTAATTAACATATGTGTGTGTTCAGGTTCCATCCAAGTTTAATTCAGAAAATGTCATCTCTCGATATTAAAGAAAGAATTAAAATTATCAAACTCTACATCAAACATAATTGTGTTTATTGAGCTTCAGAAAATCCGAAGGTAGAAATTGAGAAGGAAGTTAATTCCCCTGGCTTAACTGTTTGGGTTGGAATTTGTTCGGAAGAAATAATCGGACCTTACATTTTCGATGAAATAGTAAATGGTGAGAATTATTTTAAAATATTGGAGGAATTTATGCAGCCAAATTTAGTTGTAAAAAAACCTTTACGTCATTCAGGATGGTGCACATATTTTGTCGAATATTCAAAAATTTCTCAGATAAATTCTTTTTGACCCCGGAGATTTGTCCTGCTCCCTCTCAAGCCCAAATCCCGTGGTCTTGGTGGGGAAGGACTGTGGAGCCCACTTCTCCACAATGCTCACCCACAGTACCTCATAGAAAACTGGTGGACCATGGTGAAGCTGCCTCGACAAGAACGAAATGGACGTCGAGCATTCATCATTGTGAAACCAACCCATCTCTTCTCCTTTCTTTTATTAGTCGTATATATAATTTATTTTCTCATAATAAATTCCCATTTTTTTAGAATAACTAATCATCTATTTTTTATGTGTTCAATATATATATATTCAAACAAAAAAAAAAACAAGTTATTCATCAGTTGTATTAAAACTCACATATAATAATTTAAAAAATAATTAAATACTTTAAACTTCGGTTATGTGCCTAGGACATCATTTTTTAAAATGCAATTTGAGATTAAAATACACAAGAAATATCTTTAAAATATAGTTAAAACTTAGAGTATATCAAAATTATAAAAATATTTTTATTCACACCTAAATTTACAAAATATTTAAAATGTTTTTGGAAAGATTTTTATGACTAGTAGATTGGCCAAGTCGTCTATAGGGTCTAGGGGACCTGTAGCAGTAAGTCGGTGAATGTTCTGGATATGAGTAGTTTGAGTTACGTCATCTTGGTAGCTGATTGGTGTTGTTAGATTCCTCCGTTTGTCACGATAAGAATCGAAGACTGCTTTTCTTTTTTGAAAAAAACTCACAACGTGTCCTGGGTGACCGCAGTGAAAACAAACTGGTCTGTTGTTGGTAGTTCTTCATTCGTCAGTTTTCCCTTTAGGATTTTCTGGCCTTGGTCTCCTTCCTCTCACAATTATTTCCTGTCTGAATGGATCCGATTTCGGCCTGTTTCGTGTATTAAAGTCTTAATTTTCTCTTGCAAACTCATTCTAAACTTTTATTCGGGAAGGGTTTTGGATGCTTTATGATTGGTGCTAGTGACCTCTCAGCTCTTTGGTAGATCTCCTCTTCCAGTTGTTTGGGGATGATGGAAGAGTCCAAAGCCAAGCATAAAGTTGATTCCTCTTTTTCAATATTACAAAGGAGACCCTCAAGGTCTTTGTTATTACCAGTCGAGATGGAAGTTACGTTCACAAATCTTTCAAATTGAGACTTACAGATTCCTTTTCTTCAAGGCTTCAATTCTACGGCAATTTTTGCAAAACTCTTCCACTGTTGCAATTTCTACGGGAAGTAACGCCTGATAAATATTTTCCTCCACACCTTTCATGAGATGTCCTACTCTTTTCAGCCTCTGTCATAGATGGATTGACTTGATGATAAAGCCCAAGAAAGTTTTATTATAAAACTCGGAGAACTCGTTTGTTTTTTGAGCACAATTTTTCAGCTTGGCCTCGGCCATTTGAACAAAATAGTTCCCATCGCCAAACATTCTGAGTAGCTCGTTCTTGAACATCCTTGATGTATGACTCTTCTACATTTCCATACCAGCATTTGGCTGTCTCTTCTAAAAATAAAATGACATTTGCGAGACCCATAGGGTCATCCCACCCATTGTACCTGGTTCCTGTGAAAATAAAAGGATTTCTGAGCTGTTGAAAACAGGTAATGGGAATCCTTGAAGATGACTGGACGTCTTGTTCATTCTTGATGAACTTTTCTTACAATTCTTCGTCTTTATTTTCCACTGTAATTAGGCCTTGTAGACATCGACTACTCTTACTAGCCACCTTTTGGATTTACTAAGATATTACTATGGCAGAAACTATTAAACTTGGGTTTATATAGCGAATTTATTAAAAGATCTTACAAAAGTCTTACTACCAGATGACAGAGTCGCTGTTAAATAGAATGGAGCACTTCCTGATAAAATTAAGATAGATCAAATTAAGAGCAGGAGTACTGAAAATTGAGCCGTTATCTCCTAACCTTTTCATATTATTTTTTAATGATTTGATTTGTGTCTTTACCCATCAAGAGATTCCTGGAATCTTCTTGTCGGACTACAGAAATGTTCACATTCTTCTATACGCAGATGATATGGTAATATTAGGTGAATCCAAAATTAAATATAATCTGTAGAAGGGAATAAATTTGTTAAAGAAATACTTAACGGATAACCATCTGACCTTGAACTGGGACAAATCTAAAATAATAGTGTTTTAAAATGGAGAACATATAGGTAGAAATGAAAGATGGTTTTGGGGACAAGAACCTCTGACTATAACTACTAAATACATTAATTTAGCTTACCCATTAACTACATAAAACTCAACCTGCCACGCTGCGCCAATATTTCAAAATAAATCAATAATATCAATAAATTCAGTATGGAAAATTCTAATTGATTTAAAATCGACCTCAATAAGAAAAGCATTGAAATTACTGAACTCGGTTGTAATATCCTATATGCAGAAATTTTGGCAATTAACCAAATAAAGATAGTAGACCAAATCCCAAATATTTTCTTGTGACAATTCCTGAAATTATCAAAATTTACACACGGATTCATGCTAAAAGCAAAAGTGGAAGAGTATCCCTAAAAGTGGTAGTTACTCAATTGATCATAAGATTTTGGTTGCGAGTGATGAAAATGGAGGAGAGTCGACCACCACGCGCATACCTATCTCTGGAGAGAAAATATAAGACTGAGGACAGGACATAATTTTGTCAAAATTCGAAACTATTTTAAACGCGTAAGATTCTTTTTGAAATTAAACAGTTTCTACTACCCCCTTACTGCAATGGAAAAATTAATGGGAGTACATGGCAGTAAGTGCAGTAGAAATTGTTTAATTTCAAAAAGAATCTTACGCGTTTGAAATAGTTTCGAATTTTTTTTATAACAAATGGCGCGCTAGTGCATCACATAATTTTGTACGGAATCTTTCAAATATTCTAGACAAGAATGAATTTCTTCCACTGTGTGTGTGTGTGTGGTGAAAACCACATTTTATCACAATAGCAAAAAGTGAAATCTCCCCCTCCCTCCAAAAAAATAATTCAAACTACAATAGAACAATCTTTACAAAAATGATGTACAAATTCGACCTCCATTCATTATAGCCGCTTTAAATATTTGATTTCAATAATAACTGAAACTTACTTAAATACTACACTGCCCCTGAAAATCAAACTTTTTCATAGCAAAACTTCTTATAGCACAACATAGCCTCTTCAGGATATTTCACCATATAATTGCTCAAAAGTTAGAAACCTGATTTCCTCGCAACTTGTGACTTATGCAAAAACATAATACAAGTTGAAGTTACAAACCTATCAGCTTACTGCCCTCTCATGATGGAATGCAGAGAAGAATTGCTAGGCGGTTCCCTTGTGTTCCAATTCGATTCTCAAAAAATGTATAACTGGCTAAATACTGTGCTGGCTGAAAAAATTTACTTTTAAATATTTTAAATTTTATAAATCTGCGAGTGATATTCGAAGTAATTTAATGAACCCGGTGGCTTCTACTGAACAACTGGGTGAATGAATAAATAAACCCATAAGACTTTAAATTCCGACTTTAGACAACCCTCTAACCCTTAATCCCTCCATGTATAAATCTATAAAGATACTTTAGAATTATGTATATTTTTGTATATTCTACTGCTTGTATATAAGTTTATGCTACGCCCTTCCTTTCCCCCCCTTTATTTGACACATTTTAAATAACAATACTGATTACTGGTACTATTACTACAAGTACCCTACATTTCTTCTCAGAGAATCCTTATAAGACCAAAAGGTATAAATAAAGCCTTTTGTTGCTGTTGTTGCTTTACTAAGATTTGATTAATCATCAAACATATCACAATGAATGAATTGATATATATATATATAAACTTTATCAGACTCAGATGAACAAAAATTAACTAACTAAACTTACAACAACAACAACAAAATTGTCAATCATATTTACATAATTTAGATTTACATAATTTGAAAACCATAGATATTATTATATATTGTCATTAAATTTGAATATATCTATTAGTTTTCTAATGGCGATATTAGCTCCTATCCCTGGATAAATATCGATATACTTGAGAGAAATGCTAACTTATATGATAGTTACATTGTGAACCTATAGAAATTAATTTGAAAACCGCATTTATGACAATGGCTAAGGGTTAAGCTGGTAAGCATCTTATGTTGGGTATATAGGAACATTTTTATGTCATCATAATAAATGGTGTTTAAATTTATTTGAAATAAAAGTTTTGTTAAACATCAAATTTTTGGTTAATCCAGGTTCCTACAGCATACAGAAGTTAAATGAATATGTAAACGTTTGATTTGAATAAAATACTGTAAATATAAATTAAAAGCTTAATTAAAGCGCAAAATCTTATATAGGTTTTTAACTTTTAATTAGACAGTTTAAATTTATATTAGACATTTTTCATTTTAATTTAGACACTTTCATTTTTATTAAGACATTTTCAATTTTAATTTAGACATTTTTCATTTTAATTTAGACACAAGGACTTTTCTATATATTCCTTATTTAGGACACTTTAAAACACAACTTTGACAACACAAAAAAAAGCTTTATTAAGACAATTTAGTCTTACACGGATTCTCCAAGCACAGAAATGTAGGGTACATACAAGAAAAACAGTAGTAACAACAACAAAAGTCCCTGTTATGACCTTTTGGTCTTATACAACTTCTCCACGTAGAAGAAGGTATATACAGGAATAATAGCAATAGTTACAATAATTATCAATGCTATTTACAATGTATCAAGGGGGATAGTAGCAGGAAAGGGGTTGCTGGGGAACTAGAATATTAACATGGGTAGATGTTATTATATCTCTTGAGGAAATATTACGCGACAATAAAGTTGGGATATCCAGCAGGTTAAGAAAGTCTCCAAGGTGGTTGGTGTGAAAGTTTAGTTCACCATATAAAATTATCTCCAGTCCATTGTGCATCTTGATCGTAATATATATTCTCTAGTTGGAGTTCGTTAGGAGGTAGATACGTAAAGGTTATGCAAGTCAGCAATGAATCTAAGTTTGGTTTCATTTTAAGTAACCGAAATCCAATTAGTTTTCTCTTCAACATTGTTCGGTATGTGTTTATTTTTGTTATAAATTCCTACAATGATGCCTTCAGAGCTTTTTCCCTGACCCAAGGTTTTTCTAACAAGTGATTGGTAAACCTGAAAACCCTCGATCTCGAGTTTTAGAACAAATTGTGTTGTATATATATATATATATATTAATTAATTGTTTCACAGAGTGTGTGTGAGCTCACAGGTAAATAGGCGCTAACCGACACACACACAAAAAAAAAGGTTCCTTTGTTCAATATTAGTTTCCCTTTCATATTTTGTTCTCTCTCTTGTAAATCAATAAATATAATGTTTAATTAATAATTATTGGAATCAGTTTCATTATAATAATTCTAAGCAAATTCAACAATTGGTAGCAGAGCGTGGTTATTTGATATAAAGCTCAAAGGCGAAAATGTTTAATCTGAAGATTAAGCAAGAAGCTTATTCTGATCGATAAACTGAAGAACTTCTAAGAAGATTGAAGGTATTTATATAGATTAAGTTAAATTATATATATGTTATATTAATATATTATTCTATTTAAAATTATATTTCATAGATCCAAATACTCTGTTAAATCGACCGCCAGAGGTCATGCTTCCCTTATAAAAACTCGTTGTTGTTCTTCCTCGATGGTTCATAACTTTTGGTTAGTAGCCCGTAAAAACATATTTTCTCTTCCCCAATGGTCAATTCAATGCTCCTGCCTCACTGCACCTTGGCGCTGTTCCCCTGCTTGCCCAACGTTTCCACTACCCCTGCGACACATCTCCTGCAGCCAGATCCTAGGGTCCCTTGCCACCTGACATCGCGCTTGGGCTCAAAAATCATAACTTTTGGTTAGTAGCCCGTAAAACCATATTTTCTCTCTTCCCCGATGGTCGGCCCAAAACTTTTGTACATTATCTTTTTTTCTGTATCTTTTTTTATTCTTACGCCTTAAGCCAGGCAGTACTTTAATCAAATTATGTTTTCATATATATCACTTAGCTCAATTAAAGAAACCTCTGATCAAGACTATTATTATTATTATAGCCACGACTGCATCACCATTACAATAATCCTCAACATGATCTAAATTCAAGCAGAAAATCAAATATCTTTTTTTCTTTATATAAGATCTATATTGTCACACTCTGCATAGTTATTTTGTAAAAATATGTAAATTAGTATAAAATAATTGGTAATAGAAATTTATGTAAATAAGGCTTTTGATATAAGAGCAAGATACAATTAGTTGATAGAGCTTCTTTTTTTTTTTTGAGTTTAGTTCGTTGTTACTCTAAATCTCCTAGAGTCAGTTTAACTTTTTTTATTATTAATAAAATATAGTTGCTTGCTTTATGAGAACGCGGTCTGGTTTATTTTATGAGATGGCGAACGCTGATCAGAAACCTTTAGAAGCACCTACGGTCGAGGCAGGTGTAACAACTGGTGGAGATGCCGGTTTTGACCCTTTACCCTTTAATCCAAGCTTGAACATCAGGAAGTATGCTGGAGACGAAGACCCACGCCAATGGATCACTTCTCTGGAAGAAGTTGGGTTTCTTTACCGCTGGGCGGATTACATCATCACCCGCTACGCCGCCATGAACCTAGTCGGACCTGCTAAAACTTGGTATGAATTCCACAAGGTCAATCTTGCCACCTGGGAAATTTTCAAGACTCGCCTCATCCAGGACTTCGCGTCGCTGGAGAACAAGGACGAGATGATGCTCAAACTGAACAGAATGCAGGGGTGGAATGAACTCGCGATGCGATTTGCTGAAGATATATTGCTTCAACGCAGTAAAGTCCAGCCCAATATGGAAGAGATGGAAAAAATACAATTTGTAATCGGAGGTCTAAAGAAAGAGTACGCGCTGGCGCTATATCTCAACCCCCCTAAAACCATCGACGAACTTCTGGAGGCATGCAAGAGAATCGATGGGTTCGAGAAGGAATACCTGGAACGAAAGGAGAAGAATAAAATTCTTATGAGTCGGATTTCTCAAAAATAAACTAATCATGCCGGATGGAACAGGCAACCAAGAGAGTTTCAATCATATAAAACTGAAAATTATTCGAGGCCTATGATGGGAGCACCAAGACAAAACCAAACTTACTTCCCCCCACAGGAGACTCGTACATTTCCCCGATCCACTCAAAAGGATACATATAGACGAACTCCTTCTGGCAACACTTATGATAGAAAACCTCGGAATGATAGAGGTAGAACCGAGGACGGACGACCTATCTGCTTTAGATGTAATAGACCGGGTCATGTAGCAAAGTATTGCAGAATAAAATATGTTCGCATGGTTGAGGAAGTTCCCCCTAGCCTAGACAGCCCGTCTGATGACAAAAAAAAACCGCTGAACACCCGGAACCTGAGCCCAGAAGTATACGCCGATGTGTGTGAGAGACCAAACATTCCAACTCGCAACAGATTCGAGGTGTTGGAGGATTTAAACTAGAAAGCGCGCCTGTTCCAGTCAACCAGGGCATGTCGAAAATAGGCGCGATCACAGAGATGGATTCAAAAAGCCGAATAAATGTGAATGTTGATAAAATTGGAATATTGGAAGCCTTGGTTGACACAGGCACGGATCTCTCGATTGTAGATTTAAGAACTGCTCTCGAAACTGGCGTTCGTATTGAAACCTATAATGGAAATTGTATTGGTCCAGATGGTAAAAGGCTTAATATATTGGGAAGCATTTCAATGGATATAAAAATTGACGAAAAGTCATTGAATCATAGATTTGTAGTTCTGGAATCCAATATGAGGTCATTAATAATTGGAAGAGATCTTCTCATGCGTTTAAATGCGAAAATAAATTGCAAACGGGATATTTTGGAATATGACATTGTGACCGAGTGTCAAGATTCGAACGAAGCACCCAGGAAAATAATCAATCAGCAGGATGAAGTAGTGCCTCAACTTTGTGTTAAACTAGTCAGGGTAACCGTGAAGGCCAATGATGGCGAATACGTGGTTGAACCAAATGAAAAGCTAACTCTTACAAATGGGCTTAGAATTGCTAGATGTCTGATCACAGTAAGAAACAAATTAGCGGATTTATGGATAACTAATCCTTATCCTCGAACATTAAAAATAATGAAGAATCAGACCTTGGGCTACGCAAGTCCTCCCACCATGGTTAATTATATAGAAGATGATGAGGAAGATAAGGTGACGGAAATTCAAATAAACGAGGACCTGACATTAAGCCAAAAGAATGAATTAAGGCAAGTTTTATCGAAATACAGTGATCTATTTTCATCAAAATTGGGCAAGACGAATTTGGCCAAACATAGAATTGACACAGAAAATGCGAAGCCGATAAAACACAAACCGTACAGAGTTAGCCCTAAGGAGCGAGACATCATCAAAGAACAAATTCAGGATATGCTCCAGGAGGGAGTAATAAGGGCATCTTCTAGTCCATGGGCTTTTCCGGTTATTTTGGTCAGAAAGAGAGATGGCAATTGGCGATTTTGTGTAGACTACAGGAAACTGAACAGCATAACGGTAAAGGATGTTTATCCGATCCCCAGAATTGATGATGTTATGGACACACTTCAGGGATCTAGATATTTCACGGCCATAGATCTCAGATCGGGATACTGGCAGGTAGAGATCGAGGAACAAGACAAGAAGAAGACGGCCTTCACAACATCCCACGGTTTATACGAATTTAATGTTATGCCATTTGGGTTGTGCAATGTTCCAGCTACTTTCGAAAGAATTATGGACAATGTACTAAAAAACATAAAATGGAAATTTTGCCTCTGTTACCTAGATGACGTTGTTATATACAGTCCCGACTTTACCACTCATCTCGGAAGGATTGAGGCTGTTTTAAAGTGCTTTCGTGAATCGAACCTGAGGCTTAATGGGAAAAAGTACCGATTTGGATTTGAAGAAATTGAAATACTCGGTCACGTGACAAGCAAACATGGAATTAAACCGGCAGATCATAATGTTAAAGCGATTAGAGATTTTCCCCGTCCTTCAAAGACAAAAGAAATTCAGTCATTCATAGGACTTTGCTCATATTACAGGAAATTCATTAAGAACTTCTCGCGAATAGCTGACCTACTGTTCAAACTAACAAGAAAGGATTCTCCATTCATCTGGTCAGAATCTCAGGAAGAAGCATTTATAACTCTGAAATCTTTGCTAACAAATCCCCCGATATTGTCACATTTTGACCCAGAAGCACCGACCCAGATCCACACCGATGCATCAAATATTGGCCTAGGTGCTACCCTTGTTCAAACTATCAATGGTCAAGAAAAAGTAATTTCATACATAAGTCGATCATTAAGCAAGCCAGAACGTAATTATTCGACAACGGAGAAGGAATGTTTGGCATTAGTATGGTCAATGTCGAAGTTACGGCCTTATCTATATGGAAGGCGCTTCAAAGTTATGACTGACCATCACGCGTTGTGTTGGTTAAGAAACCTAAGGGATCCAACAGGTAGACTTGCAAGATAGGCATTAAAAATACAAGAATATGACTTCGAAATAATTTATAAATCCGTGAAAAAACATTTGGATGCAGATGGTCTTTCACGAGGTCCATTACCAGAAACTGATTTTGACGATAACTATGATAGTTTGTTTTTCAACCCAGTCATCGAGGATTCCGACGAATATATCGAAAACATCAAGAGATGCCTCGGTGACACGGAGGGCAAACGATCGATTGTTGAAAATTTTAAAGAAGAAAACGGATGTCTGTACAAAAGAAATCCGAGGCCAGAAGGAAGAGCCTGGCTGCTGGTGGTACCCAGAGTGAGAAGAAAGGACATTTTAAAAGAGCACCACAATCATATGATCTGTGGCCATTTAGGTGTGACCAGAACAATGCACCGTCTAAAGGATAAATATTTCTGGCCATCCATGCAGAAAGATGTGGTGGAGTATGTTAGGACCTGCCATCTGTGCCAAAGCAGGAAGGGTTCTAATCAGTTGCCTGCTGGCCTACTTCATCTGATCCCTGCTGCAAATTATCCCTTCGAGAGAGTTGGGATCGACTTTTTGGGACCATTGCCATCTACGAAGAACAGAAAGAAGTGGATGATAGTATTGACCGACTATTACACAAAATATGCGGAAACGAAGGCTGTCATCGATGCCACAGCGAGGGAGGTTGCTAAATTTCTGACAGAAAATGTTATTTTGAAACATTGAGCCCCACGGTATCTGATTAGCGATAGAGGAAGCCAATTCACGAGCAATTTGGTGAAAGAAATAACCAAGATATGTCAAATTCAACATTGCCTCACAACAAGCTATCACCCACAAACAAATGGCCTCACAGAGCGATTAAACAGAACATTGATCAATATGATAAGCATGTACGTGAACCTAGATCAAAGAAATTGGGACGAGATACTTCCATTCATAACCCATGCTTACAATACGACAATACAAGAAATAACCAAATATTCCCCGTTCTTCCTTTTGTATGGAAGAGAACCAGTCTCGATTTTGGATGACACGAATATCTTCATTGAGCCCGATTCGGAGGATTATGACGAGTATGTGAGCAAGTTGATGGAAAAAATCGTGAGAACGAGAGATATTGTGAAAGTTAACACCGAGAGAAGTCAGGAAAAGATGATTAATTATTACAACCAAAAACATCGGCAAACTGGTTATGAACCAGGTGATTTAGTAGCGCTGTGGACTCCAATAAGAAAACCTGGAAAATGTGAGAAACTTTTGAGACGCTATTTCGGACCCTACATCGTGCTGAATAAAAATTCCGATGTGAACTACTCCATCGTGCCAGAAGATAACCCTGGGAACCGCACACAGCCTACAACAGTTCACATAAGAAGAATCAAGCCTTACTTTGCGAGAATGGAAGACGGTCACGAGGACGCGACCATTTCGGAGGAGGGAGAAGTGTCACACTCTGCATAGTTATTTTGTAAAAATATGTAAATTAGTATAAAATAATTGGTAATAGAAATTTATGTAAATAAGGCTTTTGATAAAAGAGCGAGATACAATTAGTTGATAGAGCTTCTTTTTTTTTTTTTTTTTTTGAGTTTAGTTCGTTGTTACTCTAAATCTCTCCTAGAGTCAGTTTAACTTTTTTCATTATTAATAAAATATAGTTGCTTGCTTTATGAGAAAGCGGTCTGGTTTATTTTATGAGATGGCGAACGCTGATCAGAAACCTTTAGAAGCACCTACGGTCGAGGTAGGTGTAACAATATATTGCATGTTTAAAAGTACCCAATATTTAAATAAATTTAAAATATATATTTGTTTTTTAATTATATTGGTTTGTTTATATACTGGTGTCCAAAAAATAAGAAACTTAACCAATATTGAAATTTCTCAAAAGCTAATTTATTAACAAATATAAAATTTAGTATACAAATAGTTTAAACTATGGAGAATTTGACTAGCTATATGAAAATAAAAATAAAAATATTTGAAATTATGAAGTATGCAAATTATTACCAACATACCCAAAGCTAAGGTTCCAGATCTTAAAGAAATAAGATATCAATAGGGAGTATGATCACCTCTAACAGCTATCAAGGTCTCACAGCGAGCCCTCATACTGTTTACCAGGCTTTGGAGGAGGTCCAGGGGTAGTAAACCCCACTCCTCCAATAGAGCAGTTCTTAGCTCAACGAGGGTTCTGGGAGAGGGGTGACGAGCTCCAATACGCCTCCATAGAGCATCCCACACATGCTCTATTGGATTCAGGTCCGGAGATCTGGCTGACCAATCCATCCTTCGAATATTCTCACTCTGGAGATATTCATTGACTAGCCTAGCCCTATGCGGACGAGCATTATCGTCCATAACAATTAAATTGTGACCAATTTGATGTCTATAAGGTCTTAGATAGGGCTCAAGGATCTCCTCCCTGTACCTTTGGGCAGTTAAAGTGCCCCCAGAAAAATTGTGGAGGGGTGTGCGTCTGCTAGAACTGATGCCAGCCCAGACTAAGAGATTGCCCCCTCTAAAATGTCTATTTCCCTGATGTTACTGGGATGATAGCGGGTTCCAGGCTCCCTCCAGATGAAAACTCGTCGAGAATCTGTGTTTAAACTAAATCTTGACTCGTCACTGAAGAGAACATTGACCCACTGATCATGAGTCCAGGCGTGATGTTCCAAACACCAATTCAAGCGGGCTCTCCTGTGAGCAGAGGTTAAAGGGATACAGACCATTGGTCGTCTTGCATAAAGAGCACCTTCGTGAAGCCTTCGGTAAACAGTTTGTCTTGAAATTCTCGTTCCAGTAGCACTTGAGAGTTCATTAGAGAGTTGAATAGCTGTCATCTCCCTATGGCGCTTGGCACTTACGACCAGATAACGGTCTTCAGAGGTAGCTGTTTTTCTTTTACTACCAGAACCTCCTTTTCTTTTGATGGTTCCTGTCTCAATGAACTGTTTCCATATTTTGCTGACCACAGATTTATTCACATTTAGCCATTTTGCTACTTCAACTTGTGATTGCCCTGCCTCCATTCTTCCAACAGCTCTCCATTTGAAATCATCTGCTAAAGTTTTTCGTAATCTCATAATTAACTAAGGATTAAATAAAATTATAATTGGACAATTCTTAGATGGGGTAAACGACACGCCAAATAGCTCACTTATAAAGACTAGCAAAATTTTGCATATTTTCAATTTTACCGAATCGAATGGTTGCGATAAATAAATTCTACGACTTAAAATACCTAATTAAATTACTTTTTAGCTTCTAGCGTTGTATATTTTAAAACATATCATTAAAAAACAAAAGTTTCTTATTTTTTGGACACCAGTGTATTAGCTCAAAAGGCGAAAATGGCTGAATATAATTTTTTATCCCAAACAAAAATTGAACCATTAACAGGAACTAATTATCAAATATGGGCGTTGAAAATCGGCGCAGTTCTAAGAGGAAGAAAATTATTTAAATGTGTAATTTCCGATCCACAGAACCTGATATGGAAGACAAAAGTTCTTGGGAGATTTGGAGTGATAAAAATGATGAAGCTTTTGGGATAATCATCACAACATTGACTAATGAAATTTCCAGTTCAAAGGAGAAACAAATGCTAAGAAAGTATGGGACTCACTGAGAAAAACTTACACAGGCAATTTGGAAGATAAAATTATTGATATAGGCTTAGAATTAAAGAACATTAAAATGGAAGATAATGAAACTGTAGATGAATATATAACAAGGGCAAAAATATTGCTGCTAGAAGTTCATCATTAGGGCATCAATTTACCACAAGTGAACTTTCATTTCATATTGTCAGAGGCATACATCCAAAGTATGAAAATATTGCTATTGTCCTACGATCTAAGAGAGAGGCAACAATTGAAAAGATCCAACAAACTCTAAGAGAAGAGGAGTCAAGAAGAAATATGAGATTAAATCAATCGGTTGAGAATGGGCATGAACAAGCATACAGAATTAAAGATAGAAAAGTTAAACAATTTCAGCCAAAAATATGTTTTGTTTGTAATAAAAAAGGGCATCTAGCTAATCATTGCTGGTTTAGAGATAAACAGAAACAAGGATATCAAAAGAAATGGACTCCTAATTATAGAAATCACAGATACAGTAGGGAACATTCAAATAACCTAATGGATACTATGAAAAGTTAACACAAAGCAATAACGCGCCATCTATACATATAAAATAAAAATATTTAAAAGCGCGAATGTTTCTTTTATACATAAAACGAACTTCTACTGTCCTTACTGCGATGAAAAAATATATTGGGAGGGCTTGGCTCATCAGTGGTGAACCCTCCCAGCGGTTTCGCCAATTTAATCCACCAGACCGCTTCTCAGAGCTCTAACACTGTATTGGATCATTCTGCTTTTATATGCTACACTGAAGGATGGAATCTTAGAAATGGTTTTCAAGTAAACTATGGACATAAGCTTATAGGACAGTAGAATTACATTCAAATATTTGCTTCGAGCAATGCTCTTCAGCAAACTATAAAGACAAGGCCAGTTAGGAATAAATTAACACAAAGCAATAACGCGCCATCTATACATATAAAATAAAAATATTTAAAAGCGCGAATGTTTCTTTTATACATAAAACGAACTTCTACTGTCCTTACTGCGATGAAAGTTACATAATAGAAGTTATATAATAGAAGTTCGTTTTATGTATAAAAGAAACATTCGCGCTTTTAAATATTTTTATTTTATATGTATAGATGGCGCGTTATTGCTTTGTGTTAATTTATTCCTAACTGGCCTTGTCTTTATAGTTTGCTGAAGAGCATTGCTCGAAGCAAATATTTGAATGTAATTCTACTGTCCTATAAGCTTATGTCCATAGTTTACTTGAAAACCATTTCTAAGATTCCATCCTTCAGTGTAGCATATAAAAGCAGAATGATCCAATACAGTGTTAGAGCTCTGAGAAGCGGTCTGGTGGATTAAATTGGCGAAACCGCTGGGAGGGTTCACCACTGATGAGCCAAGCCCTCCCAATATATTTTTTCATCGCAGTAAGGACAGTAAAAGTTCGTTTTATGTATAAAAGAAACATTCGCGCTTTTAAATATTTTTATTTTATAACTATGAAAAGTGGAATTAATGAGCAAGCATTTGAAACATATGTAAAAGAATTTGAAGATTCACCAGATGAGAGAAATGATAGGCAAATATGGTGTATAGATTCAGGATGCACCGCACATTTAACCCCAAACCTAACTTTGATGGAAAATGTGGTAGATTATGAAAGTGAAATCAATCTAGCTGAGAAGGGCAAAACAACCCAAGCCATAGCCAAACGAGATATGAGACTTACTACATGTACAAGTGAAGGCCAAGAAAATATTCGCATCAAAGTTATCTTACATGTACCAAATCTAAGAAATAATATCTTGTCAGTATACGAATTAGTCAACAAAGGAAATTCAGTTATTCTCAATAAGAATGGAGCAAAAATTTATAATGAAGGGAATGATTTAGTTGCTGAGGCATATATTAAAGATAGAATGTTTATGATGGAAACAAAACTAAGAAATGTACCAATATCAAAAAATGAAAATGTCATGGTTATAAATAAACATTTATCAAATAAAAATAACAATACAAGTTTATGGCATAAGAGATTAAACCATATAAATGAAGAATACATGAAAAATGATTCAAGGACACATTGTAAGAGAATTGGATCTAAAATTTGAAAGGTTACCAGAGTGCGAAGCATGCATAATGGGAAAACAGGTTCAGAAGCCATATAATATTATGGAAAATTATACAGTTAAGCCCCTGCAGTTGATTCATGTGGATTTATGTGGACCAATGCCATGCCAATCTTTAGGAGGATCTAAGTATTTTCTTGCTATAGTAGATGATTACAGTAGAAGAATCTTTGTATATTTCCTGAGATCAAAAGATGAGACCTTTGAGAGATTTGAAGAATTCAAAGCAAGAGCCGAAAACGAATTAAGTCTTAGAATAAAAGATATAAGAACCGACAATGGAACTGAATTTTGTAACTCTAGATTTGAAGGACTTTTCAAGAGAAGTGGGATCCATCACCAACATACCACCACATACTCACCACAAAGTAATGGAGACGCAGAGAGAGTAAATAGGACTCTTATAGATACAGCGAGAACCTTACTAATTGACTCAAAATTACCCATGAAGTTTTGGGCAGAGGCAAATGCTACAGCTACATACATTAAGAATTGTACCCCCCACAGGTCTATCAAGCACCATACACCTATACAGACATGGAATGGCAGGAAACCATCGGTCAAACACATTCGAATATTTGGATGTTTGACACATTGGCTTGAGAGCAAACCAGGAAGAAACAAGTTTTCACCAAAGGGTAGAAATGGAATATTTATTGGTTATTCCATTAAAAGAAAAGCCTACAGAATATATGATATAATGACAAAGAGAATTCATGAAGTCAGATCAGTAAAATTTAGTGAAGATAAGAGAGGGATTGATTATGCAAATGATATTCAGGAAGATACTAATTGTGATGATTTGACCTATAAAGAAAATTGTGAAGAAATAGTTGAAGACTTTCTTATCTTGAAAGAAGACAATCCTATCACAGAGAGTAAAATGAAGTCTCAGGAGGATACTTCAGTAAAACTAGGTGGTGACTGTGAAAATGACTCATCACAAACTGAACCAATAGAGGAAAGAAGCGTAAAAGGAGGAAGAAAGAAAGAAGAAACAAAGAGCATCTTAGAAGAACGGCACAAAGCAAGACTTGAAGAACAAGAAAGAAATTTGATCAAAGAAGGAGTTCGACGCTCACAAAGAATAAAAGATAGGAATGATGTAAACTTAATTATGGAAATAGATCATTATATCCCGGAGAACTTTAAAGAAGCAATGGATAGTGGAGAAATAAATGAATGGCACGAAGCAATGGAAAAAGAGCTCAGTGAGTATAAAGTATGGACACTAGTACCAAGGGAAAATGGCATGAAAGTCATCAATAGTAAATGGGTCTACAGTACAGAGAAAACCTCAAATGACGGCATATATAAAAGAAAGGCCAGACTGGTTGCTGTTGAATGCAATCAAAGATATGGTGTGGACTATAAGGAATCTTTTTCACCTGTACTCAAAAAGGAAAGCTTGCGAACAATAGTAACTCTTGCAACACAACAGAATTTAATCATAAAAACTTATGATGTGAAGACAGCTTATCTCTATGGTGAGTTAGAAGAGACAGTATACATGAGACAACCAGATGGTTTTATGCAAAAAGGAGAAGAAAACAAAGTGTGTAAATTGGAAAAAAGCCTGTATGGTCTACCGCAATCAGGAAAATGTTGGAACAAAAAGATCAATGAAATTTTATACCAGTTGGGTATGATTAGAACCAAATGTGACCCATGTGTCTATAAACTCCAGAGAGGAGAAGAGTATGCAATACTGGGTCTATATGTAGATGATCTCATCATTGCTGGAACTAGTAAGGAAATTAATGACAAACTAGCCTCAGAAATAGAAAAATATGTTACTCTAACAGAAAAGAAATATAGCGAACCATTTATTGGAATTGAAATAAAAAGGGCAGAAGATGGATTTTATCTATCTCAGACTCATTATATTGATACAATTCTTCACAGATTTGGACTGGAAGAATGCAACAATGTGCAGACACCTGGAGATCAAATTCAAAATTTTAATGAATATTTGGACTCTGAACCAGTAGATAAAACTGTATACCAGGAAATGATTGGATCACTAATGTACCTTTCTACGGGTACTCGACCGGACATATCCTTCAACGTCAGCAATTTATCACAGTATAGTAATGATCCAAGAGAAATACACTCAACTGGAGTTAAAAGGATTTATAGATATCTGAAGGGAACAAGAAATAAAATGTTGGCATATAAGTCAAAAGACAACAATATTACAATAAGTACTGATGCGAGCTGGTGCACAACCCGAGACGCAAAATCCTATTCAGGCTATACAGTCAAACTTGGCAACAACTTAATAAACTGGAGAAGTAGAAATCAAAATTTAGTAGCCTTGTCTACATGTGAAGCAGAACTTATTTCAATATGTGAAGGCATTTCAGAAGTATTATGGTTAAAGGGATTACTAGAAGAACTTTGTGAAAATTTAACTTTCCCAATTACCTTGAAAAGTGACAGCCAGGCTGCAATAAACTGGATACAATCTGACATAATTACTTCACAAACAAAGCGCATAAACCGAAAGTATTATTTTGTGAAAGAGGAAATTCAAAATGGAATCAAGCTGGAATACACTAAAAGTGAAGACATGGAGGCGGATATACTAACGAAGAGTCTCCCTAAGGACAAACTACGGAAATGTGCAGATAGCCTTGGACTTGCTGATTAGAGCTTACACACAGGGGAGCGTATGTTGTATATATATTAATTAATTGTTCCACAGAGTGTGTGTAAGCTCACAGGTAAATAGGCGCTAACCGACACAAAAAAGTTCCTTTGTTCAATAATAGTTTCCCTTTTATATTTTGTTCTCTCTCTTGTAAATCAATAAATATAATGTCTAATTAATGATTATTGGAATCAGTTTCATTAATAATTCTAAGCAAAGTCAACAAATTGGCACTAAGTTTCCGTTATAGCAAATATTTCAAACTGATTTAAATAATCAATGAAAGGTAAAACGGAATTTATTCTAAAGAAACTTTTGATATACCAATACCTAATTTTACATGATTAAGACCAAGTTTTAATAGTTGTTCGATCAAGTAGTTTAGTTTTCTATTCCTATTAGCTATATGTGGTTGATGATGATATTTTCTCGCCTGTAAAAAGAGATATCATGTCATCCTTCCAGTTCATTTCTGTGTGTTTGCTATATCTCAGTTCCTTCTGAACTCATGATCTTATCATTTATCACTCGATAAACAATACTTCCAACAATAAACTTGCTATCTCGAAGTTTAGATGAGATTCCTTTAGCCAAGAGTTATTTTCTCTTATTAATCAACAATCGACGCTGTTGTCTAACTTTTAAGGTGTAATCCTTATTTATGTAAATCATTGATTCCTTAAGCTTGAATGCATTCCTGAATATTTTTATTCTGTCTTCATATTTGGGTATTTCCACCAGTAGGGGTGCGCTCGGCCTTTTAGGCAATCGATGACATTTGAGGATGTTAATATTCTCGGAGATTTGCATATTATCAGTAATTATCTGGTTTATTTTGCGAGAGATTCATCGCTTTTTTCATTTTATTTCTTTGAGACAGATTTTACCGTGTTTTCCATAGTATTCTCCAGTTGTTGTATGCGTCGATTTAATTTCTCAACTCCTTGCTCTATAGAAAATAACCTTGTCTCTAATTCCCCCCCCCCCCCCCCCCCCCCCCCCCCCACCCCCCGTCATCCATTTTATTCGAGAGTGCACCAATCAATTTTCGAATATCACCTTCCATACATGACTCGAGCGTAGTTTGCCTAGTGGGCCTAGGCCGGGTTTTGCTATATGCCAGATATCAGTAATAAAATCAAAATTATACATCTGAGATTTGGCCTTCTGTAATGAATCTGAATCTTGAATTTAAGATTCTTAGCATAACCCAGATCCATTGCCAAACTCTAATTTGCACAATTTTAACACAAATCAAAATTTGCATAGCTAAAAGTTGAGTGAAGCTTGTTTCGCTGTAAATTTGAATAAATTGTGATAAGAATGACAATTGGCCTCATATTATGAGGATATAAATTTACCAATATCATTTCATTCAAAACAAAAATAACTCTATTTTATAAAGTACAGCGATAAAGCATAAAAAAATAAATTACCTAGCAGGAGCTGTCGTTTCACGCAACCTTTCCGTTTGGCCATCTAGCGGAGAATCAACTTTGACAACACTAAATATGATATTAAAATATTATCGTCTTTTTTTCTACCAACTTTAAAATGAATAGAGGCTCGCAACAAGCAATATCAAAAGGAAAACAGGAAACTTTAATGAAGTTGGTATGCTTACAAGACGAAACTATGCAAATTTTCAAGTTATTGAACATCAATTATAGTTTTGCTATGAAAAATTATAAAAAAGAAGGCTAATTAAAATTAATAAAGAAAGGAGGATTTAGACAGAAAAAAAATCATTGAGTGAAACATATTGTTACATCAATTTTAATGCGCCTTATATTTATTCAAAATATTCTATGATATTTAATATTTATTTAAAACAGAATATTTAGATTAGCATCATTCCTTTTTATAGTTTCACTCCTTTTGTAATATTTATTGTAGATATATCTTTATTGCTTATTGGAGCGGGAGAGGACCTAGACGAAGACTGCGGATCGCAACCTACGAGGAAGACAAGAATAAATAAACACAATAACTTTAAAAGGTAATTTATTTTTATTTAATTTTATTTATTTACTTTTAATATGGAAACCCGCTCGGGAAACGTGTATAACACCAAGAAGGAAGAAACCAAGGTCGACGACCCTGCAAAGCTTCAACTTGGTGCATCAATTGGTAGAGATGCTGGTTTCGAACCAGTTGCTTTGAACCCCAATATAGAAATTCCGAAATATGGTGGGACAGAAGACCCTCGCCCATGGATAGAATCCCTCGAAGAGATTGGTTTCCTCTATCATTGGCAGACTACATAATTGCCCGTTATGCCGCCATGAACATGACGGGAAGCGCTAAAACCTGGTTGAATTTACACAAAGCTAGTTTCACGATCTGGGAGAATATTAAAATCCGCCTCATTCAGGATTTTTCTTTGGACGCGAATAAAGAAGAACTTAGAATGAAGCTCAACAGAATGCAACACTGGAATGAACCAGCAATCAGGTTCGCGGAAGACATTCTAGTGTTGTGCAACAAGGTTGACCCCGCAATGGAAGAAGAAACAAAAATTGAACATGTTATTGGAGGACTGAAAAAATAGTACTCATTCGCGCTCTACCTGAACCCTCCTAAAACGACCGATGACCTTCTTGTCGTGTGCAAGAAAATGGATTCTTTTGAAAAGAAGTATCGGGAACGTGTGGAGAAATCCAGAAACCTATATAACGGTCCACGCTATTCTAGACCCCAACAACAATCGAGGTACGTGCCGCCGACTGCCGCACGAAACTACCAGACCACTTCCAGGCCCCAAGCCCCTGTTTCCAATAATTACAAGAACGACTCCCCTCCTACTCCCAGACAGTATCGAAACAACTTTCCCCAGCCCTCTACTCCTAGACGTCCTTGTAATCCTAACTTTGTGCCGAAACCAAACCTTCAGAGAAACACCTACAATAAAAGCCAAGAAGTGAGCAAAAATAGGACGGAAGATGGAAGACCAATCTGCTTTAAGTGTAACAAGCCAGGGCACGTGGCCCGTTATTGTAGGGTCAAGTTTATAAGAATCCTAGAAGAGGATCCAACAGATACCCAAGAGAAGGTCGAAGAGAAATGCCAAATGAATGAAATATCAGAGAAATCAGGACCTCGGCTTTATGCTGATGTATGTCATAGCACACGACAAATATTCCTACCCGGAATAGATATTCCGTGTTGGAAGATTTAAACTAAGCGTCGCGCCTGAATCTGTCAATCAAAGCAAGTCGACCATAAACGGAATCAAGAAGTTGGACCCTAAATACAAATTAAAAATTAATGTGGACAAGATAGGGACTTTTAAAGCTTTGGTTGATACAGGTGCTGACCTCTCAGTGGTCGACCTCAGAACGGCCCTCGATACAGGCCATGGTATAAGTAAACTCGCAAAAATTCGTGCAGGACCCGATGGAAAAAAATTGGACATGGTAGGAAGTATATTTTTAAATATAAAAATTGATGACGAAACATTATCACACAACTTTGTGATATTGAAAACGCATTTACGGACATTAATTCTTGGGAGAGATTTCCTTAAGAAAATGAACGCGAAAATAGATTGTAAGCAAGAAACTATAAAATATGATTTGACGAATAATCATGACGAAATCAATTTTGGAATGTTGAAAATAAAGAGTGCCAAGGATTCCATTGTACCGGAATGTTCCATTAAATTGATCAAGGCATTGGTAGAAACAGAGGATGGGGAATATATTATCGAGGAGAGCAGCAAAATGTTTCAAACAAATGGACTTCGTCTAGCAAGAAGCTTGATCAATGTTATAAATAGGGAAACACATATCTGGATAACTAATCCGTATCCTCGACCGTTAAAAATAATGAAAAACCAAACATTGGCTTTTGGAAGTAGTCCAGCGAAAATAAATGTGAATCGAGAAAGAGAGGTAGAAGAGAACGAAGAACCTAGATTCCAAATAAACGAAAATCTTCCACCAAAGGAACAGAAGGAGTTAAAACAAGTTTTAGAAAGGCATGGAGATCTGTTTTCGTCGAGATTAGGGAGAACCAATTTGGCAAAACATCGGATAGACACAGAAGACGCGAAGCCAATTAAACACAAGCCTTACTGGGTAAGTGCTAAAGAACGAGATATTATAAAAGAGCAAATTAACGAGATGCTTACAGAAGGCATAATTAGGCCATCTTCTAGCCCCTGGTCTTTTCCAGTAATATTGGTCAAGAAGCGAGATGGTAAATACAGATTTTGTGTGGACTACAGAAAACTGAATAATGTGACAGTAAAAGATGTCTATCCGATCCCTAGAATAGACGAAGTTATGGATACTCTCCAAGGATCTACATACTTCTCAGCAATAGACCTCAGATCTGGATATTGGCAAGTTGAAGTCGAAGAAAGAGACAAAGAGAAAACAGCTTTCACTACAGCGCATGGATTATATGAATTCAACGTGATGCCTTTTGGACTTTGTAACGCGCCTGCTACCTTTGAGAGAAATATGGAGAATATGCTTGGAAATCTGAGATGGCAAATTTGTTTGTGTTATCTGGATGATGTTATCATATATAGCCCGGATTTTCCAACGCACCTCAAAAGACTTGAAGCTGTTTTTAGATGTTTTCGTGAATCTAATTTAAGGTTAAACGACAAAAAATGCCGATTTGCTTTTGAAGAATTGGAGATTCTCGGCTATATAACGAGCAAACATGGTATAAAACCCGCGGAACATAACATCAAATCTGTCAGAAATTTTCCTCGGCCCAAAAAGGTCAAAGAAGTACAATCCTTTTTGGGAATGTGTTCATATTATAGAAAATTTATCAAAGATTTCTCAAAAATTGCTGACCCTTTGACCAACCTTATAAAAAAAAGTGTATCATTTACCTGGACAGAAAGACAAGAGGAAGCGTTTCAAACCCTAAAAACAGCACTATTAATTCCACCAATTTTAGGTCATTTCAATCCAAATGCGCCTACTTATGTTCATACTGATGCGTCCAACATCGGCATAGGTGCAACACTTGTCCAAGACATCGGTGGTGAAGAGAAGGTGATCTCATATTTGAGTCGTACCCTATACCCTAAGTAGAGCGGAGCAAAATTATTCAACAACTGAAAAAGAATGTCTGGCCGTTGTCTGGTCAATGTCAAAATTACGGCCCTACCTTTATGGAAGACACTTTAAAATAGTAACAGACCATTATGCCTTATGCTGGCTCAAAAACTTGAAGGATCCAACAGGTCGATTGGCAAGATGGGCATTAAAAATTCAAGAATATGACTTCGATATAATACATAAATCAGGAAAGAAGCATCTGGACGCCGATGGCTTATCTAGGGGACCCTTACCAGAAACTGATTGGGATGAGGATTTTGAAAGGCTATTTTTAAATCAAATAACAGACGAAATGGATAAGTTTATCGAAAGTGTTAAGAAAAACCTTAATGGAAGCAGGCGATCAATTGCGCAAAACTTTAAAGGAGAAGATGGATTCCTCTTTAAGAAAAAGCCGAACCCTGAAGGCAGGGCGTGGTTGCTTGTGGTTCCAGAGAATAAAAAGAGAGAAATTATGAAAGAATATCACAATCATATGTCGAATGGCCATCTGGGTGTCGCCAGAACCATGTACCGAATAAAGAGTAAATACTTTTGGCCATCCATGCTAAAGGATGTCTCAGAATTCGTTAAGACATGTCACCTTTGCCAAAGTAGGAAAGGCAAAAACCAATTACCTTCTGGACTACTACAGCCCATTCCCCCAGCCAACTTTCCTTTCGAAAGAATTGGAATTGACTTTGTTGGTCCATTGCCATCTACGAAAAACAGGAAAAAATGGATAATCGTGCTGACGGACTACTACACTAGATATGCAGAAACATAAGCAGTCTCGGAAGCAACAGTGAAAGAAGTTTCAAAATTTCTAGTAGAGGATATTTTTCTCCGGCACGGAGCCCCACAATATCTTATTAGTGACAGGGGCTCTCAATTTACCAGTAATTTAATGGAAGAGGTGATGAAAATGCGCAAGATTAAACATTGCTTCACAACGAGCTATCACCCCCAGACTAATGGATTGACAGAACGGTTAAATAGAACATTGATCAATTTGCTCAGTATGTATGTGAACACTGATCAGAAGAATTGGGACGAAATACTCCCGTTCATCACTCACGCTTACAATACTACAATTCAGGAAACCACAGGATATTCTCCCTTTTTCCTGATGTTTGGAAGAGAACCCACGTCTCTTTTGGACGACAGGAATATATCGGTGGACATTGACAAGGATGATTATGATGAATACATAAAACATCACTTTGACAAAATAGACAGAACAAGAAAATTAATTATTAACAACACAATAAAGACTCAAGAAAGAATGAAAAAGAACTATGACAAGAAACACATGGAAAGAAGCTACGAACCAGGAGAATTAGTAGCAGTTTGGACACCAATTAGGAAAATAGGAAAGTGTGAGAAAATTCTGAGAAAATATTTTGGTCCATATAGAATATTAAAAAAGATGTCTAGCGTCAATTATCTAATAGAACCGAAAGATAATCCGGGCCAAGACCCTCTGATAGTTCATGTTTCAAGAATCAAGCCTTATTATGAGAGAATGGATGAGGTCATTCACGAGGACGTGACAACCTCTGGAGAGGGGGAAGTGTTACATCAATTTTAATGCGCCTTATATTTATTCAAAATATTCTATGATATTTAATATTTATTTAAAACAAAATATTTAGATTAGCATCATTCCTTTTTATAGTTTCACTCCTTTTGTAATATTTATTGTAAATATATCTTTATTGCTTATTGGAGCGGGAGAGGACCTAGACGAAGACTGCGGATCGCAACCTACGAGGAAGACAAGAATAAATAAACACAATAACTTTAAAAGGTAATTTATTTTTATTTATTTACTTTTAATATGGAAACCCGCTCGGGAAACGTATATAACACCAAGAAGGAAGAAACCAAGGTCGACGACCCTGCAAAGCTTCAACTTGGTGCATCAATATATACAAAATAATTCTAGTATACCCTTTTAAAAAATTAAGAGATGAATCGAAAAATATTTTAAACCTAGATTATCGCAAACAACAATAATCAATGCAATAATAACTCTGATATAATAACTCTGAAAAAACATCTATTGAGTTGTTCAACATGAAATCAGATGACACTAAGCAAAAAAAAAAAAAAAGATGCGGGTTTTTTAAAATTAATACTTTTCACCTTATTTAAAAATGATGTCAAACATCACTATTTCTATTTCAAGCCCTTTTATTCTTATAATAAAAACCATATTCAATATTTTTAGTTGTTTCAAAATGCACTGAATAAGGAATATATAGAAAATTCCATGTGTCTAAATTAAAATTGAAAATGTCTAAATAAAAATGAAAATGTCTAAATTAAAATGAAAAATGCCTAAATATAAATTTAAAATGTCTAATTAAAAGGTAAAAAACCTATATTTCGAGTCACAGAACGAAGGCATACCTATTTTATTTTTTTACTTTTTGTGTTTACAAATTTAAATCCTTTAGTAACTTGTCAACTTTCTAGGAAGTTTTTTAAAAATAATAATTATTATTTGACGCTTATAATTTACCCATATTACAATGAAGTTGAGCGACGATATTATAAAAGAGCTCACATTTCCAAACGCGATAGAAAATTATTCTGCTTTAATTGGAGAGTCAGATGACGTAAACAGATTATTTTTTCCAATAGAAAATGTCAAGTTTGATGGTGAGGTTGAATTTTTTTTTCTATAATGTGGAAATTATTCATAAAACTTCCAGGTTGATTATAATATCTTTATTCCCCACGCGCGTCATTGTTTACAACTTATATGAAAGGTTAGAAGTTGGGATGAGGAGGGATAAACACTACATTCTGCCACTCTTTAGATGGGCTTTAAAGTTATGTTCTCCTACCACTTACAAATAATAATTTCCTCTTTCTGAAAATGTTGCAAGCCTTAGAATGTTTATTTCTATTTCACTAGGTGTGTATTTATACTTCTTCAAGTAGTATCTTAACCATTTTGCTACTGACAGCACACCAGTATGTGATTGTGAATCTTTCCACAGGAGTCTATGACATGCCAGTATTGGATCAAAGAGATATACCATTTATTCTTCTGTTTCAATAAAAATTGTATTATAATAATATGGTGGTATTAGGGGAAATGTTGTTACCTAGTTGTAAATAACTGTGGTTGGACATTGTTTTGTATATCTATATTCTTATATTTATTGGACAACCTGTATTAAAAAAAAAAAAAAATTCCAGTATCTGGGACAGGTCTTATGGTAGGGGCACTGGATAACAGTTCATGTTTATTATTATTTTTTTTACTTATCCTTTTAGTCTAAATTAGACAAGATCTTGGAGGTCGTGCTCGTAAAGAAGCTCAAGAACTCTTCTTGGTTCTCTGTACACTGTACAGGGATCTTTTGTCCTTTCCAATGCAATTTAGTAAATGTTGGGGAGTGGCCTCTTCGGTTTTGCACCTAGTGCACATGGGGAAGCTTTTGGCTCCCTCTTTATAGATTAGAGGGCGCAGGTGACCAGATTTCCATCTGGCCAACTGTGTCGATTCCCTTCTGTTTAGTTGGAGGGTCTGTTTTTTGGGGTTTTCTGCCTGGTACCAAGAATGATGAAAACTATCTCTATGGTTCCTTATTAGTTGTAGTTTCAGTTTATTAATATGGTCCCTTGCTGAAAGATAGGTCTCGGAGTTCACCGCATCAGGATGTCCAGCTGCTCCTTCCTTAGCCAATCTGTCGGCCTCCTCATTTCCAGGGACTCCCACATGTGATGGAATCCATTGTAGACCTATTTTGGTATTTTTATTCAGTTTGTTGATTTCTGCAGCAATGTTTTTGAGGAGTCTGTCTTGTGAATAGTAGCAGTTTTTAATTGCAAAGATGTTCATGTTTATAGAGGTATAGAAGTAAACATGGATTCAACATCTAAGGATCAATTCTTGGATTTCCATTTAGCTTCATGTCAATAATATCTTCTTTGAATTCATAGAAGTTAACAATTGCATTCACTTTAAAATACTGGTAGATTTTTAATTGTTGTCCTAACCATTTTTCTATAAATTATATGTTGGTGAAGCTCTATTATTTACTACAGTCGAATCTCTTTAATTCAACACCCCAAGGGATCAGAGCTTTCAGTTAAATTAAAGGAAGTGTTGAATTAAAGTAGATGAATAGCTAATCATCTAACTTGCTAAAATAATATCATTTTAAAATAGCTTGTAATATAAATTCATGATATTAATTGAAACCATTGTGTGTGTACTTTTTACTATTTATTCTTTTATTTCATGATTAACTTTTAGTATCAGGGACAAAATGGCATTAATACATATTTTCGAAACATAAATAATTAGAAATAATATTAATTCTAATTGAAGAATATAATAGTTGAAAGGAAATGAATATAGAAAATAAAAATAAAATTTAAAAATATTATTTAAAAAGAATCATGAAGATCTTTTTAAAAATTTCTTTATAGATGTCTGTTTTTGCTCTGAAATTATTTTCAGGATTTATTCCAGATAGTCTATTTTTAAAAGACATGCATGTCTTTCTTCCTCTGAAATGTATTTTAAATAACAAAGAGTTTTGATTATATTAAAGGCATCCACTGCTACTGCAAGTGTTATTTAGTTGTGTTTAAATCTTTTATAATAACACGGAAATGGAATATTTAAATAAAATGTTATCATAATCATTGTAGCTAAATTTTATAAAGATTTATTTATTCAAAAGGAAATTATTTGTAAATTTTAAAATAACTAAAATATTTCAATGTTGAAAATTGAGAAGAAAACAATTTTATTTATTAGTGCGCGATTACTAAATTCCCGCGTAAAAAAAAAGCAAAACAATAACACTCGTGACATTACGCAACAGCACTGCAAAGTGAAACTTAAATTAACCAGTAACCAAAAATATGCAGACGCGATTCTATCGCGCCCGCCGATCACTGCCGCTTGCCGCCACTGTAATACCTTTTTTTCGGTAAAGTTGTATGTAAAAAAAATTCAACTGTCGAAATTTCAAATTTTAAAATGGTCGAACTATCGGAAGTGTCGTATTATCGATAGTGTCAAATTTTGGTTTGTTATTTGATAGGCCGGAGGTCGGGACATCAGAACATGGTCGAATTATCGTAGAGTGTCGAATTGACGTGTGTGGAATTAACGAGGTTATACTGTATTGGGCATAATGTACAGTTAGGCTTGTGGACCTTTGACATGAAGCTAAATGGAAATCAAAGAATTATATCTTTAGATGTTTAATCAATGTTTACTTCTATCCCTATACCCACTATCATGGATTCATTAAACCAAGTTCATGTTTAGAAGTCTGGCAGTGAAAGGCATGCCACTTGTTGAAGTATCAAAAAGATATGGAAGATTTTAAAGAACAAAGAATTTGCATTAAATTTGGCTTAAAGCTATAAGCGTAAGTTTTTCAAAAAGCCTTTGTGTAATGTTAGTTCATGCTTTTACAAACTTACAAATGGTATTAATTAAATAATTTTGGAACAATCTCAAATTGTGAAAAGAATATCACTAAGGAGTCAGTGGACCCTCGATTCCCAACAGCCATGAACCGGGATCAAACCCTGCGTTGGACACCATGTTTTAATATGTGAATAACCATCACATATTATTCATTGTTGTCTTCTTCTCTTCTTTCTTATCTCCACTTAATCATATTAGGATATCCAGTTGTGATCCTTGATGGTGTCTATTTGACAACCATTATGACTGGGTGAAGTAGAATGCGTCTGCCTTTGTCATTAAGACTGGGAGCACTACTCAGTGGCAGGCCGACTTAGCTCCAAAAGAAATGGCGCCTCTGACATGAGGAACAGACGCCATGTGCAGCCGCTCCTAACATGGAGTACAAACGCTGCTCATCCTGTATCCCTGGATTAGGAGCCCTTATAGGGTACTATCAGCCGGGCCAGCTGAGCCCAGGTTTTTTATTGAGCTTGTTACTGCTCCCCCTCCTCCTTTTTCATCCGGGCTTGGGACCGGCAAAGGCAGAGTTTCATTGTTGTAAATATCAAAAGCTAGGTTGCTCTTTTTGAGCAGTACTTAATAAAGTTATTTCGGAACCAGGAATGAATATCACCGATAGAATACAGCAGAACCTCCCTGTAAAGGACACCTAATTGCAGAGCCAAAGTGTCTTTTAGGGAGAGGTGTCCTCTTACCGGAGAGTTTCTAAATTGTAAAAATGATAATTTTGCAATTGAAAACTGTTCTTTATGGAGAGTTATCCGCTAAAGGGAGGTTCTACTGTATTGCTCTCAAAAACAAAATAGCCATAATACTGTACTGGCCCAGATCAATCTGGCCTCTATATAATATTGAAAGTAGGCTGTATAGTGTTGACTAACACAGTGTGTATTGGAGCCAAATATAGAAAAATAAAATCCAATGTTATATTTTTATAACAGCTTCCTTTATGACAACAACTTGGTTATAACATCATAATTCAAAGACTCCAAGTTCAAATTGTTTCAACCATGGTTCTAACGACATAACACCTTGGTCAAAATGTTTTTTAATCTCCTAATTTGAAATATATGTTGAAAGTTAAAAATTATTAGTAAAAGAGATAAATGTATATAGAAGAACCAAAAAAAAAAAAGGGTTGACAAATAAATTACAGTAGAACCTTTCTCTAAAGGTGATCTAGTTGCAGAGCCAAATTGTCCTTTAGAGAGAAATGTCCTCTTACTGGAGAGTTCTTATTTTGACAATGAAAGCTGGCCATTCTATAGATATGTCCAATTATGGTAGTTCTATGGTATTTGAAAACTGCCTTAGAGATTTGATAATTGGGCACAATTTGGATTATGCTAAGAATCAATAGTTAACTAGACAAATGTATCCAAATAAGTAAATGATACAAAACAATTTAGTAATAAAATGCTGTTTACAAAATTCACATATAATTTACTTATTTGTATCTCGTCTCGTTGCCTTGTGATTCTTACTATTCAGTAATTTTGCCTGAAAATAATAGTGCTGTTACCTGTTTGATCTTGTTATAGGTTAGTAAATTTCCTTCTTTCAGCACTCTAAGGCTACATGAGTGATGGAAGATTTGTGTATAATGACCTCATAGTGTATTTTATCCCTTGGTGTTCTTTCAATCTAGCAGCCTTCACTTGGTCCATACTGGTTCCATGTGACCTACCCTAACAATTCACCAAGTGAAGGATGAATCTAAATATGTAGATATACAGTAAAACCTCTCTATAGTGAACCCCAATGGAACAGAGCTTTTGGTTCACTATAACCACGGTTTGGCTATATATATATATATATTTACTTTTCAAATTTTTTAGACTGTATAATTAAAGGTCAGCCATACACACTGGAAGAGGCTGCCTCTTAATAGTGTTCACTTTGTTTTAATTCCCTTAATTGACCAATTTCCTTACATTAATACAGAATAATAAAATAAATTATTTTATGATAGGTTCTTCTTATCATTAGCATACATGTACCTCTATGTCAAATTTCAAAATCAAGACAAATCTTAGGCAAAGTTTAATTAATTAAATATTCAAAGATATAAAATGATTTTAAAACATCTTTATCACATTATATAATACAATATTTACTTGAAAATATGGCTCTAATACCTTGTTGCTTCAAAACACTCTTCAAGCATTGCACCTTTCAAATAAAGTCAATGTGTTTTTCTTCTATTTCATGTTTCCACATAGTCTTCTTAAGTCTAGATTTCCATTTGTTTTGAACCTGTCATGCAAACCATTGCTGGCCTTAAAATCGCCATAGTTCATGGCATAAAAATAATTTTTTTGCATCACGGGCCCGTTTATTTAGACTTTTTTTTAGCCCTAACATGTACGATCGCTGCAAAACTTGAGGTCGATTCCTCTTTGTAAACAATTTTAATAGCCTTCTATTTTATCTCTTATAATAGAAAAGTTATATTTTCTTATTTTAACATGTTCTGAAATTTTGCCTGTGTTGTTTCATTTTGAGAAGTTTTGAAAAATGGCCTTTTTTTTTTTTCCAAGTAATAACGTTTTTGTTTTAGAATGCCTTTATTTTCTTTATTTAGGAAACCATTTGCATTTTTTTCTATTTCAAATTTGATGGTTGCAAATATATTCATTTAATAAAAAGTATAATGTGTAAAAAGTTATACAACATACAGCAAAAATAGAATGTAAACGAAAACAAAAAATGCCGCTAAATTTCTTGTTTTGAAATCACCATCCGCGAGCTGAAACATGCTCAAAATTTTGTTGTTTTATTTTTTTCAATTACAATTTAAAGTTCGTTATAAGCATAGTATTTTAAATAAATTTTATTATTTTGGGACCGAAAATAGGTTCGTTATAGGGGTAGTTTGTTATATTAAAAATCGCAAAGTTTGTTATAACGATGGTATTTTCAATGGAATCGAATCGGGAATCGCCTTAGGTTCGTTATAAGAGAAGGTTCGCTATATCCGGGGTTCGTATTAGCGGCGTTTTACTGTATATATGTGGTGTCCCACAGATCTGTATGATTGGTCGACGGAATGTCCCGGCCACTCCCGGGCCCTCAGTGGTCCCTGTGTCACCAAGTCCACCTGCAACCACGGCCAGCTGGTGACTGTCAACTTCACCAGCCTTGCCCTCTTCAGGCACAACGACAGGGTCTATGCCATCAACAACAAATGTGCCCATCTAGGTAACCCACATATGGAATCTGATTAACAATTAAAACCTACAATATAATATCCACTTGGTTATAACATCCAAATTCAAGTCCAAAGATTTAAGTTCCAATTTTTTAAATGTAGTTATAACATATATAATATAATAATTTTTAACGCCTTGCCAAATGTTTTAATTTTTGTTTGCTCCTGACGAGGACAAAAGATTTTTGTTGAAACGTCGAGGTAATAAAAAGATTTACTGGCGAGGTATCTTTAATTTCAAGAAACAAAAAACATGGTTCTAACAACATCAATCATGAGCACATTCTCTAATTTTATATTTTAATCTCCCTCGGCAGAGCTGACTGCTACAGGGTGCGTCCCCAGGTGGTGAATAGGGAAACAACCTTCAGATAAGAAGACCAGCTGCGAAACAAGCACAATAACTCTGACGAATAAGCAGTCACGGACCAACAGCAGAATTGTTAGAAGAGGAGAAAGACCTCAGCAAGGGTCCCTCTCCAGGGATACGGAGGAGCTGCGTCTGTACTCATGTTAGAGTTGGCAGTAAAGGCGTCTGCTTACTTGTTAGGAACAGCCTCAAATTACAGGCAAGGTCAGACTTTCACCAAAGTGTGCCTGGATCATGGTGCCATGATCAACGAAAACTGTACCCCTACACCCCATTCCTTGTCTGCTCGAGGAGCATGAATCACAGAAATCGTGTAAAATTTGTACAAGGGTATAAGAAAAAAAACAACATATTTTTCATCTGCCACAGAGATTGCAATGGACCAGTGCCATGGGACTGTGTAATTAAATAATAGTCCAGCTGTGTTCCTAAAACAGAAACATTGTCAGAAGTTCAAGCACCACAGTGACACCTGCCAAGCATTCCTCTACTTCATCGCTCACAAGGTCTCAGGAAATTCTCCCTCAACAATAAATAGCTGGCTCCAAGTTACTTCCCATTGTTGTGGCCCCATTGCTGTCATAGTAATGGCTGTGATTTCATAAGTTTACAAATAAGTCTTCAGCCTTCAAATGTCCATCAATTCATGATAAAGTCACAATAGCATTTCCTGGAGTGTTGAAATACACACAATCCCTTCTCATAAGTCAACTGCTGCCAGTGTGGGCCTCAAATTGTAACAGCTTCTCATTGGGAATCTTATATTTGTGACACATTTATCATTTGGTATTTTAAAAATTTTACTTATGCTATGAACAGTTTGTATGCTCTACAACCAATACTCAAGTCAAAATATCTTGTATAATTATATTCTTATTTTTTACAGCAAATTTCCAAATACCTAAATACCTGAGACACAAGGTAATAAGACCAAATCCAAATAAATAAATAGTGTGTGACGTTTCGGTAACAGCGTTGTTACTGAAACGTCACCCACTATTTATTTATTTGGATTTGGTCTTATTACCTTGTGTTTATAATCTATAATCCAAATTGTGCCTTATCATCTAAATACCTGAGGAAACCCTGTAGCTGTTTAAAGATAAAGTCTATGCTACTTGAGTCTCCCCATCAGATATTATCACCAACCATATCCAATGATCCTGCTCTACAACAATGAAGGGCTTCAAAAGTACTATTTTCATAAACACTTTTTGACCTTACAATAATTTATAAGGTGAAATATTCAATGTGATTGGCCAAGCACAAACAATTTCACCAGGATTCTTTTTCAAAATTGCTACCATAACTCTCAGTAATGTATGAGGTGTGTTAAAAAAGTATCGCGACTTTTGTGTTTTTTCAAAAATTATTTATTTATTCATGAATACCTATTTTGTCCCCTTCAAAGTAATCCCCATGAGATATTATACACTTGTACCAATGGTTTTTCCAATCTTCGAAGCACTTCAAAAAATCATTTTTTAAGATCTTTTTCAGCTCCTCCTTCGATGCCGTCTTTATCTCGTCAAGCGTAGCGTAACGTCGTCCTTTCATGGGCCTCTTCAGTTTAGGGAACAAGAAAAAGACACAGGGGGCCAGATCTGGGGAATACGGTGGCTGCGGCATCATTAGTGTGTTGTTTTTGGCCAAAAAGTCGCGCACAAGCAACGATGTGTGAGCAGGGGCGTTATCGTGGTGCAAAAGCCAATTTTTGTTCTTCCACAAATCCGGGCGTTTCTGGCGGATTGCTTCGTGCAAATTGCGCATAACTTGCAGGTAATATTCCTTATTGACCGTTCTACCCTGTGGCAAGAACTCATGATGCACCCCGCCCCTGCAATCGAAGAAAACTGTCAGCAAAACTTTCACATTCGACCGAACTTGGCGCGCTTTTTTCGGTCTTGGTTCGTGCGGCAGCTTCCATTGAGATAATTGAGCTTTGGTTTCCACGTCATAACCATAAACCCACGCTTCGTCACCAGTTATGACCCTCTGGAGCAAATTTGGGTCGTCACGGACAGAGTCCAACATCTCATTAGCAATGTTCATGCGATGCTGTTTTTGGTCGCAATTGAGCAATTTTGGTACGAATTTCGCGGCGACCCGTCTTATGCCCAAATCATTGATAAAAATCGAATGGCACGAGCCAATCGATATGTTTAGGTCCTCAGCAACTTCTCTAACGGTGATTCGACGATTGGCCAATATCATTTTCTCCACTTCATTAATTTTTTTGTCTGTTGTTGAAGTGCTCGGGCGTCCGGCACGCTCTTCGTCGTTCACATCTTCTCGGCCTTCTGAGAACATTTTGTACCACCGATAAACGTTGCTTCGGTCCAAGGTAGCTTCTCTGTATGCCACAGTCAACATTCGGAATGCATCCGTTCACTTAATTTCGTTTTTCACACAAAATTTGATACAGGTTCTTTGATCCATTTTTTTTAATAGGTAAAAATCGAAGACGATCCAAAACACCTGCAAGCAAAGCAGCTGTCAACAATTAAGTGAACATTCAAAATGGCCGAGCTTGTCGGCATAAGTGAGAGACATGAGTACCAACATAAAGCCACAAAAAGATCGAAATTCGAATAAACGTAACCCGTGAAAATTCAAAAGTTGCGATACTTTTTGAACACACCTCGTATATGCATTTATGTGCTTATTGGTAGCTATGATGGCAATTTCTATCCATATATGATAAAGCACAATATGGATTATAGATACAAGAAAATAAGACCTAATCCAAATAATTTAATAGTGTGTGACGTTTCGGCAACAGCATTGTTACCATCATCAGACAAAAGAATAAATTTATTCTTTTGTCTGATGATGGTAACATTGCTGTTGCCGAAACGTCACACACTATTTATTTGGATTAGGTTTTATTTTATTGTTTCTATGCATATAATTTAATGAAAAAGTATATTTTATGCTATATAGCATTCAACTGTGTTTCAAAAGATAGCTTGAATCCTTTGCCTGCTGTAACCATGTGGATTCATAATTTCCCTTTATTGCTGTGCCTTTGTCTAAATAGGCTGCTGTTAAGCCACAACCATTGTGAGCTGGTAACAACATAGAGAGGTGTGTGGTGGGGCAGGAGGACCCTTGCACCTGGGGGACATAGAGGAACTTCCAGATCGCAGCCTGTGTGTGCGTTGCCCCTGGCACAACTGGAGGTTCTCCCTGCAGACTGGCTCCCGGGTGTCTGATCCCAGCACCTCCGTGGCCATCTACCCTGTCCGGGTGGACCCCCAGTCTGGACTCTTGGCAGTGGGTTTCCTCACCTATCATCCCCAGGTCTTTTCCACAGACTTCTAGTTTGCTTTCTAAATGGATCTTCAAGATTTTGGTATTATATATATATGAAGAAACTATATATTATCAAATTTTAAAAAATATTTATAACTTTTATATCTATCTTTATATATTGTTGCGTCTCTACTCTACACCTCGTCACCGAGATCCACTAGGTCTGTGATAAAATCTTTATTCGCTCATAACACTAATATGACTGAATATTTACAATTTAATGATACATATATATACATAAAAATAATTAACATAATAACAACAAACAAACACTATGCAAAACCTTATTTGCATATCTCGACAATTTATCTAAAACATAACTATTGTTATGCAAAACACCACATCTTCTCACCCCCAATTTGTTACACGATCTTTTAAGTATTCGGGAAGTCTCCGGTTTCTTATTGGTCTACTTGGCCCAGGTGTTTCCTCCAGCCTTGGTGGGTCCCTCCTGATCGGCATAGTATCCAGGAAGCTCCTGTTGTCCGCATTGGAAGCTGGTCTCGGGGCACCGAGGCGAAAAGTGGGAAGTCCACGCCGGGGTTGCCGTACACGCTCAGCCCGTCACCCTCACTGTACATGCCCTCCCCACCGTTCATGTAACCCGCGCCCATTCCATTAGCTCCGCTCATCATTCCATTGGCGGTTCCATTCATAGCCGCGGCCATTCCATTACCGTTCATCGCAGCGGCCATACCATTTCCATTCATTACCTCATTGATTTGACATACACTGTCGCCATAATTCATCCATTCAAGACCAATTCCAATCTGGTCAAAAGCCTCCCTTCCAATCAGATTTGGGCCCGGACCTTCGATCACAAGAAATTCCATTGTGATACTTCTTTTGTTTACTTTTACGTCGGCTTTTATTTTACCCAGAATCGATAACCTCTGCCTGTTCCATTGCACCAACTTGGTATAATCCTTCTCTATTCTAGGCCTTTCTGACTTCACCCAAGTTCTTATATACGTCTTCTCAGAAATAATATTTTTTCTGGTTCCTGAGTCAATGAGCATAATCATATCTCGACCACTAGTCCGTACTTTTACCATATAATTCCGCATGTTACTGGTGTCCTTCACTTGATTTATATTAAAAAGGCCATAAATTGCCTCTGCCTCCTCATCTATCGAGCAGTTATTATTACGATCGCTCCTCCAGTTCCCGTTCTTACAGATCCTAGATATATGCCCTAACCTCTGGCATTTAAAACATCTTTTCTCTTTAAAGAAACATTTCTCTTCTCTGTGATTTGTGTATCCACAGCGGAAACATTTAAGAATCTTCTCATTCCCCCGTCTCACCTTAACAGCTCTTCCCATTACATTAATTTCTTCCTGAGGTTTTCCGTCTTTAATTTCTGCAACGTTCCTTACCGCAGCCTCATGTGCCAATGCCATCTCTTGAGCCACTTTAAATGTTAGCATACTGTTCATTAACAGCATTGATTGTATCTCTTCGCTTAGAATGCCGCATACTAGGGCATCATGCAACCTATCTTCCACATCAGGGAATTCACACTTCTCGGCAATTTTCTTTAGAGCTGTTATAAATTCAGATATTGTTTCATTTGGCATTTGAAGCCTTTTCGCAAATTTAAAACGCTGCACTATTATATTTGGCGTTGGATCAAAATATTTTTTAATCCCTGCTACTATCTCCTCCCATTCTGTTTCCAATGGATTCTTGGGAGAGGTCAACGTCCGTATTATATTATACGTTTCTCTTCCGCACAGCGAGAAAAATGTTGCCTTCTTTTTAACGATCTTCACTATATCATTCGCTATGCAATAGGATTCAAAACGTTCTAAATAGCTTGAGATTTCATTTCCATTGTTCGGGTTGAACTGTTCAATATTCATCATTGTTCGCTTGCTTTCATTCACTCGTATTTGCTCTCTTCAATAGTCACTGTTGCGTATAGGTTCTTTATACTCGTCGCCACTGTTGTGTCTCTACTCTACACCTCGTCACCGAGATCCACTAGGTCTGTGATAAAATCTTTATTCGCTCATAACACTAATATGACTGAATATTTACAATTTAATGATACATATATATACATAAAAATAATTAACATAATAACAACAAACAAACACTATGCAAAACCTTATTTGCATATCTCGACAATTTATCTAAAACATAACTATTGTTATGCAAAACATATCTATCTTTATATATATATATATATATATATATATATAAATTTTATAAAATAAATTAGATGAAATGATAAGAAAACATTTTGCCAAGAACAAAAAAAAAAAAAAGGAGTGAATTGGAACTCCATTTAGGCAATACTAGATTTCACCAAATATATAGGTGGTCTATGAATAAAGAGAAAAGCAACCCCAGGATAACGAAATACATTGAGGGAAATAAAAAGATGTCTCTAACTACCCACCATGATATCATGGCACTTTAGCAGTTGTATACCAGCAGGTAGATAATCAGAGGCCAACAAAACTGTTCTGTTGAAATCTGGGAGATAACTGAAGAGGAATAACAAAATGGTGTAAAATAAATACTTGATGCTATTTAAAACACAAGAATTAAGTCTATAGTCAAGTGAGATAATTCCTAAACTGTTGTACTTATTTACAGTAGTGTTCTTATCCCCTCCATATTGGACAGGTAATTCTTCCATTGTTGGACAGGTAATTCTTCCATTATTGGACAGGTAATTATTTCCATTATTGGACAGGTAATTCTTCCATTATTGGACAGGTAATTCTTCCATTGTTGGACAGGTAATTCTGCCATTATTAGACAGGTAATTTTGCCATTATTGGACAGGTAATTTTGCCATTTTTGGACAGGTAATTCTTCCATTGTTGGACAGGTAATTCTTGTTGATACAGCTGTTGTTTGACACTAAACAAGGGCTTCCAGAACCTATCTTTGGTATTTGTTTGATAGACGCTTGTAATAACACATATTGACTCTTCCAGATTTAATTGTTGGTGTGTTTAACTTTCTTAGATTTCAAGTCTTTATTGTTAACATTCCTTTTGTTTTCTTTTAGTCTTGTACCAAAGCTCTCTCTGCTTTCTCCTACATATCTGCTATTGAAATTCCAATAATAAATCACTTCTGTCGTGTAAAGAATTGAGTAATATTCAAAATGTATTTTCTTCATTCTCTCTTCTATTGAGAAGTCCTGGCCTACACTGCCGCCATGCTTTCTTTTTCCCTTCATAAGTTATGCTTTAGTCCAACTTATCTTGCATTACCCCTCCAAGACTTTGTTTATCAATCCATTTCCTCTCAATACATGATGATCTATCATGATGACTTTGAACAGACCACCTCTCCCAATCTTAACAGAATATATCATATACTACATTTCAAATTTATTGAATACTTTCTAGCTTTGTTTTAAATATTATTATTTTCCTTAAAAAATAATATAATTTATATTAGGTATATATCTTGTTGAAACAAGGCAGCTTTCAAAAATAATAGCTCACTCCTAGTACACCATGTAATAAAACAAGGACACATACCAGATTTTGAAAATTCCAAGATATTATACAGAAACATACAGGATAAGCATGCAAGATTATTTTTGGAGAGCTGGGCATCTATAGAGGACAAAATAGCATTAATAGAAGAATAGATATACTCCAATCATACCTACAGATAAAACAGTAATATATAGAATATAAACAATAGTATTTTAATAATATAATTTAAGAGAAGTAATCATATTCCGATTGAACAGTTTGGCCACACCAATCTGCCTTATACAAACCCTCACCACATCACGTGGATGTTTACAAGGTTTAATTCCCAGATAAAGATAGGCGAACTGCCTCATTGAAATATTCAAAATTCTAATAAACATTTGATCCAAAATAAGCGTTCATAGGTATATATATTGTTGCACCAGGTTGCGGCTTGGCAGACTCTTCAACCTTGATTCTCTCCTGTGCTGGGTCTTGCAACTTACCAGAGCGTGTTTCAACCATCCTACAAATTTATATAAGGGAATAATGAGATAACTCTACTTTAAGTAGCCTCCAGAATAATTTATTTATTTCTCACATCAAAGAGAGCAGTGAAGTCACACAGTGTACCTAAATACAATTGATGATTCTATAATACATATATTCTGTTTAATAAAATAAATAAATATAAAATATAAATTTGAATTTAAAATATATGAAAAATAATATTACAAATTAAAATAAAATAGTTTCATTAGCCATGATGCAACACTTCCCCCTCTACAGAGGTCGTCACGTCCTCGTGAGTTACCTCATCAATTCTCTCAAAATAGGGTTTGAGTCTTGAGACAAGGACAATCAATGGGTCTTGGCCAGGATTATCCTTCAGCTCAATTAAGTAATTTACGTTAGACAGCTTCTTTAATATTCGATATGGGCCAAAATATTTTCTCAATAGTTTTTCACATTTTCTGATTTTCCTAACTGGTGTCCAAACTGCCACTAAATGTCCCGGTTCATAGATTTTCTCATTGTGTTTTTGTCATAGTTTCTTTTCATTCTTACCTGAGTCTTCTCTGTTTTTTAAACGACTACCTGTCTCATCTCCTTGCAATTTTATCCAAGTAGTTTTCTATATATTCGTCGTAATCATCCATGTTACTGTCCATTGGGATATTCTCGTCGTCTAAGAGGGACATGGCTTCCCTCCCAAACAACAGGAAAAATGGAGAGTAGCCTGTGGTTTCTTGAATCGTGGTATTATACGTGTGGGTGATAAAAGGGAGGATTTTGTCCCAGTTCTTCTGGTCTGTGTTCACATACATGCTGATCATATTGATTAAAGTTCTATTTAGCTGTGGGTGATAAAAGGGAGGATTTTGTCCCATTTCTTCTGGTCTGTGTTCACATACATGCTGATCATATTGATTAAAGTTCTATTTAGCCGTTCCGTTAGTTCGTTAGTCTGGGGGTGGTAGCTCGTTGTGAAGCAGTGTTTAACTTTGCACATTTTCATTACCTCCTTCATCAAATTGCTAGTGAATTGTGAACCTCTATCGCTAATAAGAAATCTTGGGGCCCTGTGACGTAAAATAATATGTTCGATTAAAAATGTAGAGACTTCTTTCACAGTTGCTTCTGATACTGCCTTTGTTTCAGCATACTTGGTATAATAATCAGTCAACACAATTATCCACTTCCTTCTTCTTTTCGTTGATGGCAAGGGGCCAACAAAGTCAATTCCGATTCTTTCAAAAGGGTAGTTAGCTGGGGGAATAGGTTGTAAAAGTCCAGAAGGCAAGTGATTTGAACCTTTCCGACTTTGGCAAAGATGGCACGTCTTTACAAATTCGGAAACTTCTTTCAGCATGGAAGGCCAATAGTATTTATTCTTCAATCAGTAAGTGGTTCTGGCGATGCCCAGATGGCCATTCAGCATATGGCTGTGGTATTCACTCATGATTTCCTTCCTTCTCTTCTTTGGCACTACCAGCAACCATGCCCTACCTTTAGGATTTGGATTTTTCTTGTAGAGACACCCATTTTCTTCTTTAAAGTTCTGTGTAATTGAACGCTTGTTTCCACTAAGGTTCTCCTTAATATACTCGATAATATCATCCTTTTCGTCTATTATTTGATTCAGAAATAGTCTTTCATAATCTTCGTCCCATTCATTTTCTGGTAAGGGTCCTCTAGATAGACCATCAGCGTCCAGATGTTTTTTACCAGATTTGTGTATAATTTCGAAATTATATTCCTGAATCTTCAGTGCCCATCGTGCTAATCGGCCAGTCGGATCTTTCAGATTCTTAAGCCAGCATAGTGCGTGATGATCAGTTACGATTTTGAAGTGCCTTCCTTATAGGTAGGGTCGTAACTTGGACATTGACCATACAACAGCTAGACATTCTTTTTCGGTAGTCGAATAATTTTGCTCAGGTTTGCTCAGTGTTCGACTTGAATATGAGATCACCTTTTCTTTATCACTGAACTTTTGGACTAATGTTGCACCCAGGCCGATGTTAGATGCGGCAGTATGAATGTAAGTAGTTGCATTCGGATCAAAGTGCCCTAATATTGGGGGATTTATCAATGCTACTTTAAGGGTTTGAAATGCTTTTTCTTGATTTTCTGTCCAGGTAAAAGGTATGTGGTGGTTAATTAACAATAATCCACATAAACATTTCTTGCAAAATCAAGTTTTGTTTTATTGTAATCACTAAGGTTATACCTTGTTATTGTTATTATATTCAGACAACGAAACAAAGAATGAATCCAATTAAATAGAAAAATACATATAAATTAGATAATAAAAATTTTGCATATTTGCAACAAACAAATATGAATTTTTAAAAAGCAAATAAAATTTACATAAAATAGAAATACAAAACAATAATTTTTACATGTCCCCTACAGGTACATTCTTTTTTATAAGACTGGTTAATGGATCGTCAATTTTCGAAAAACCTTTGATAAATTTTCTATAATATGAGCACATTCCTAAAAATGACTGAACTTCTTTTATCTTTTTGGGCAGAGGAAAATCTCTAATAGCCTTGATATTATGCTCTGCTGGTTTTATACCATGTTGACTAGTTATATGGCCAAGAATCTCAAGTTCTTCGAAAGCAAATTGGCATTTTTTGTTGTTCAATGAAAACATCTTAAAACAGCTTCTATTCTTTTGAGATGTGTTGAAAAATCCGAGCTATATATAATTACGTCATCTAGATAACAGAGGCAAATTTGCCATCTAAGATTACCAAGCATATTTTCCATGTTCCTCTCAAATGAAGCAGGGGCATTGCATATTCCAAAGAGAATTACGATTAACTCATATAGGCCATGTGCTGTGGTGAAGGCTGTCTTTTCCTTATCTTTCTTCTCAACCTCTACTTGCCAATATCCTGATTTAAGGTTAATCGCTGAAAAGTATTTGAATCCTTGAAATGTGTCCAATACTTCATCAATTCTGGGAATTGGGTAAACATCCTTCACTGGTGTTGGTTAATGCGTTCTTTTAAGGTTTTGCTGGTTTCTCCAAAAACCAAAACCTGTCCAGCCACCTACATTGGAGAAACCAGCAAAGCCTTAAAAGAACGCATTAACCAACACAAAGCAGCTCTACGTATCCATAAACCATTATCTATCCTAGTAGACCAGGCGCTAAATAATAGTCATATACCCGAATTTGACAAAGCATCTATTTTATACCAGAATATTAAAGAAAAACACTGCAGATTATTTTTAGAAAGCTGGGCCTCTATAAAAGATTCAGAAAGCATAAATAGGAAAATTGACCTACCAGAAATCTATAGAGAATTTATATCGAATAATACTATCGAATTGTGGTGTATTATAAGAACAAGTTAGAAATCAGTTCCGAAAAAACAAACATTTTATATTTGCATAATAAAGAGAAGATCCCAGTTAAATTTAAGAGTGGATTAATTTCACTAGTACAAAAAATAAAAATTTTGGGAATAACAATTGCAAATCATAGAAGAAAAAATAAATTAAATTTTGCTTTTCATATAGAGGAAATAGTGAGCAGAACTCTAAGAATAAAAAAATTTCTATTCTCTCTGTGCAGCAAATCATGGGGTTTGAGCTCCCATAAAAGAATTACATTGTATAAATCTTTATTCAGATCAACCTTAACATATGGATCAGAAATATGGTTCAAATTTTTAAACAAAAAATCGATACAAAAATTAAACTCAATGCAATATCAGATATTAATATGGAGCATTCAAGCATACAAGACAACTTCGTACAACTGTGTTCACAGTTTGGCTAGGGTTCCATTGATTGCAGATTACATTGAAGCAAAAAATATGAAATATGACTTAAATAACTTATCGTTCGAGGACAAGCAAAAATACAACATCGATATTCCCTTTATAATTAAATCCTATATAGACGAAAGAATGTTGCTCTTACTGAATAATACAAACGAGACATTTACAAGTTTTTTCAACCGGGGTATTCCAAGTTATTTTCGCCCTAATTTCCACAACACACAATTTGTAACCAACCATGGTAATTTCGGAAGTTTTCTGGAAAGAATCCATGCATCGGAGGATCCGGGCTGTTTTTGTGGATGCCGCATTCAAGATTCTACTCACCTTTTACTTAAGTGCCCAGCATTTCAAGAATACAGACTCAATAACGGTATTCTCTGTACCGATCCAAGAGAACTGATATCCAGCAGGGATTCATACATTGTATTCAATAGATTTTGTAAATATATATCAAAGTTTTCAAATAATCTCATGTGTTAGGTATAATTAACTATGTGCTGTATATATGATTTTTTTTTTCCTTTTTTCTTTGTTTTGAGATGTGTTTAAACTAAATTACCAATGTATATAGTATGCTTGTTTGAAATCAATTTCAGGAATATGGTAAAGGCCTTGAGCATATGTTAATAGATTCTCCCTCTCTCTCTCTCTTGTGTTGCTTTCCTTTGGGCGCCAGTGTCCTTGGCGGGACATCGCGCTTTGTATTTACAGTTGAATAAAGTTGAATATCTTCCTAAATTATTTATTTATTATTTTATTTTATTATTTTTTTGTATATATTTATACTTGTAATATATTTTTATTTATTTTTATCAACACAACATATTGAATCATAATCCTTACTCATTTTATTTCTATAATATTTATCAGTCTCTTCATTTATTTAATCGAATGTTTATTTAATTATATACTCTTTTACTTATTATTATTAATATAACTATTGTACATATGTTTTATATACAGTGAAATTTTCATCAGATAGTTTCTTACTTTGATCTTGTATAGCATGAGTGCATCACATACCCACGTGATTTAGTTTAAATCAAAGAAAAGCCTTGATAAAGAGAGGCGTTTTGCCCCGAGAAATATTGGTTAAATAATAAATTTTGATCCAATATATGCCTTTTATTCATTTATAGATATTACGATATATACAATATATCACAGAATAATAATCAGTGGATTTGAAATTATTATTATATTAATATATTATATATAATATATTATATAATTAAAATATAAATAAATGACAGTTCCTTCTCTCCTTAGAAATGGAATCTGTCAGGCGGCCTCCTCTCCCTTAGAGGATATCGCCGACTCGGTCTCGGAGTCCCCTGCTCTGCTGCTGCTGAGGTCCCAGGAGTGGGCTGGCACAGTGGGGCGTCTTCTCTACTGGAGGCCGTAGCAGTCTTGTCTAAGGGAATGTCTTCATTATTTCTTTGGACATTTAGGGGCGTCGGGAGGAACACCTCTGGATTAGAACAAGGCAATGTCCAGTTTTTTCTTATTTGCCCAGCATATTGTCTCCATACTCTCTTATCCCTTAGCAGAATCCTGAAAAAGCATTTTCCCAGCTTTTCCGTGATTTTTCCCTCGATCCAACTATTTGGACCAAAATGATCTCTAACTAAAACATCTTCATTTACCTTGAATTCCGGAAATGTTTTCTTTCCTAATTTGGCTTTGCTTTCAAAATTTTGGTCTCAAAAGATTCCATCTACTTTTTGGCATTCTTTTCAGAAATAACACGGCCGGCGCTTGTTTCGTGCTCAACTGCGGCACTGATCGGTAGGTGAATAGGAAGTTGGCCAAGTTCTTATTTAATCCTTCATACTTTTAAGAGATCTTTTTAAAGTTTGTACGAAATGTTCGGCTAAACCATTGGTAACTGGGTAATATGGTGCGGATTTTAGGTGTTGTGTATTCCACACACACACACACATTTGATTTGAAAAAGAATTTCATTTCATTCGAAACAAATTGTGGGCCATTATCAGCTAAAACTTGTTCTGGGATCCCGTAACGTGAGAAAATCTCTCTTAGAACTTTGATGGTTTTGAGTTGTTGTGGAATTCATCGCTATAACCTCCGGCCATTTAGAATAGATGTCCACAATGATCAAAAACACACACACACAAAGCCTTTATTAAGACATTAGTCTTATACAGATTCTCCGTACAAGGTGCAATATCAGGAAAAGAGCAGCAATGATCAAAAACATATTGTTCATGAATGGTCCTGCGAAATTCATATGAATTCGGTACCAGGGCGTAGGAGCAGATTCCCATTTGTGGACACTTTCTAATTTTGGTGTGTGTCTATTCAACTCACATTCTTTGCAGCTTCTTGCAATTTCTTCAATTTCACGGTCCATCGCTGGCCACCAGATGAAATTTCGGGCCAGTGATTTCATTTTTACTACCCCCATATGTCCCAGATGTAATTCTTTTTTCATTTTTGCTCTAAATTTCTTTGGAATGATTACACGCGTTCCCAAAGGCAATATTCCTTGCTCCACTGTAATTTCTTCTTTTCTAAGATAGAAGGGAAGCAATTCAGCATTCGATGGTTTTTCCATCCACCCGTACAGTGTGTTATGGTAAACAATTTTCAAAATAGGATCTTTACAAGATTCTCGCCTGATATGCCTTGATGTTAGAGGGAATTCTTCACTGTTGAATCATGTGAACGGAATTTAATTCACCATTTTCCTCTAATTCTTAATATTCCTCAAACGGGAGTCTTGAAAGACCATCGGCGTTATCATGATCTCCAGTCTTCTTGCACTCAATTCTGAAATTGTATGAAGACAAGATCAGAGACCATCGCTGCAATCGTGCAGACATATTTGTTGAAATTTCTTGTTTAGGACTGAGGATGTATTGTAGTGGCTTATTATATGTTACCAATGTAAATTCTCTTCCAAATAGATAATTATTTAATTTTTTAAAACCCAAAATATACTCAAGCATTCCTTATCAACTTGAGAATACTTGTTCTCAGCTGGTGATAAGGTCCTGGAGATGAAATAAATAGGTCGCTCATTTCCCTCGTTATCAACATGCGATAGTACAGCGCCAATTCCATAGCTGTTCGAGTCACACGACAAACGAAGGGGCAATTCAGGGTCATAAGCCATTAAAATCTGATCAGAAGGGACGATATGTTTCACTAGTTTGAAAGCTTTTCGGCAACTCGGTGACCAATTCCATTTAGTTCCCTTCTTTAGAAGATAATATAAGGGTGACATGATCTCCACAGCATTCAGAATAAATCTATGATAGTAGGTAACAAAACCTATGAATGCTCGTAGCTGTTTTACATTGATCGGTGGAAGGCTGGTTAAACCGTTTGGTTTTCAACCACTACGACCCGGGTTCGTTTCCCGCATTGGACACTTTTTTTCTGTTTAAAAAAAAAAATTATCCAATGGCCCCCCCGATTCTTGCAAAAGTCCAACCCCACCAGCGAGTGCAAGTACTCAAATGGGGCTCTGGCACATTTGTAAGTGCAAAGTCGAACTGCTTTCACATGTGTAGACATGTGTTGCACTTACAGTAAAAAGCCATCGCTAACTACCCACCATGATTATCATGGCCTGTACCACGTGTACTAGGGATAAGCAAAAAAACATTGAGAGGTTCTGGAGCATCATTAATGGCTCTTATTTTGTCATCGGCTGTGTGTAGTCCATTTCGATCGATGACGTGACCACAGTATTCAAGACGCTCTTGAAAGAATTTGCATTTTTCTTTATTTGCCTTCGGTCCGTATTCATTTAACCTATTCAAAACAGTTTCTAAATTATTCAAATGATCAGTTTCTGTTTCCCCCGTTATCAGGATATCGTCCAAGTAGACCAGAGTTTTAGGTATTCCTGATAGAATTTGCTCAATTATTCTTTGCCAGATGGCTGAAGCGATTATGTAAGGAAGTCTGTTCATTTTAAAGAGTCCTTTATGTGTATTAATCGCAACTATTTCTCTTGAAGCTTCATCCAGTTCTAGCTGTAAATAGGCCTGTGATAAGTCGATTTTGCTAAAATTTACTCCTTTCCCAAGGATGGCAAAGGTATCTTCTATTTTTGGCAAGGGATATTGGCAAGATCCACTTTCAAAACAGGATTCAAAGTTATTTTGAAATTCACAAATTCACACTTTGCCATTTTTCTTCATTATCGGCACAATTGGAGTCGCCCAATCACTTCTTTCTATTTTAGTAATCACCCCGTTGACCTCTAATTCATCCAGTTCTTTCTCAATGGCCTGTCACATAACGAATGGAACCTTTCTTGATTTAAAAAATTTCGGATGAGCCTCCTTCTCAAGATCCAAATGGGCCTGGTGGCTTTTTACAACTCCAATATTAAGTATCAAAAACATTCGAGAATTTATTCAGAAGTGATATATACGCAGGTAATTTCTGGAACCGAATTCACATCAGGAAATTTCAGCAGTTGTGAGGGTAGATTTTTGATCAAACTAGTGCCCAGTAACAATGGTCTGTTGGCTTCGGTTATTATAAGGGGAAGTTCCATATTTGCCTCCTTAACGAATACTTCTATTTTGCCTATCACAACAATTTTTGTATTTGAGAATGATCTGAGATTTAAACTAACAGGAGTGAATTTTCTTTTCCAAAACATCTTGTAAACATTTATTGGCATTAGAGTATAGTAACTTCCTGTATCAAACTCGAACATTATATACTTGTTATCTACATTCAATTCAATACTATATTTCCCATTATCATTTGACTGTATTATATTTGCATTATCTTTCTGGCTGAAATTTTGAATTATGTTAATATTATTAGATTTTTTTGATTTGCGAGAATTTTCAAATTTGAAATTCTTTTCCTTCATACATATGGGTTTAATGTGCCCAATTTTGCCGCAATTATGACATTTAGATTTTTTTTAAATAACACTTATCTGACGAATGATTATTTTTGCCACAATGAGAACATTCAATTTTTAATTTATACTTATTTTGAATTTCATCAACAATTCTGTTCTCATTTTGCCTAATCATCTTTAAATCATTCTTTGCAGCTTCATAAGATAGAGCTATTTCATATAATCTATTTAGGCTTGCATCATCTCCTTCCTGCAATAATCTTTGTTGTAATTTATCAGATTTAACGCCAATTACTAACTTATCTCTAAGCTTTCGTTTAGTGTATTTCCAAATTTACATGCATCTGCTAAATTTCTCAATTCTGCCATATATTCGGCAATAGATTTATTTTCTTGCATTCTCTTAAAAAATTTAAATCTAGCAGGAATTACTTTTGGTGTAGGTGCAAGATATTTCTGCAATTTAGCGATACTTTCTGATACGTTTCTATTAAATGTTGAATATTAATGGTGAAAATTACTTTATAAGAAATTGCACTTTATATATATTTAAAGATAAATGAAAGATACACCATTTTTATGCTACTATAATTATTTTATTCTTTTTACAATTCTTGCACACGTGCTCATTATATATCGAACATTTTGTTGTCTACAAGATGATGATAAAAACAAGATGATCAAAACAGAGTAAAGTAATAATATATCACTGATATATTGTCTTTAAACAAAACAGATCATTCCTCCTTCCTTATATTGTACATAGTTGGAGAAAACCGGCAAGGAGGGCATCGAGGTCGGGTAGATCTCCTAGGCGGAGGTGACGTGGAAATTTGAGGGTCTTGTTCCAGTCGGTGAGGTCGTGCTCCAGCGTTGTCCAAGGTCCAATCAGAATCTTTAGCATATTTGGTATCTGAACCTATCCTCATCTGATTGACATGCACTTTAAATGTGCCTTTTAGGTTCTTTACTAGATAAACATTGTAACCTAGTCGTCGTATCACCTGGGCCTTGAACCATTTGCGCCTATTTTGTATTACTCTTGTAAACAGCACTTTATCTCCAACTTGAAAATGTCGCCTTCCACACTCATTCCTCCCAAAAGTCCTCTGGATAAATTCAGAGTTCAAGCAATTTACAAATGTTCTAGGCACATAACTTAGGAGACGTTCTACAGGAGGCTTATCTAAAGAGGTAGGCGTATTTCTATAATTAAACAGAACATTTTGTAAAATACAGTCCATATTTGAGTTTGGAGATTCCTCTAACGACTTTTCCAGAGATTTTTTTATTATTCTTACCGAAACTTCAGCAATTCCGTTAGACGAGGGATTATATGCTGGCGAGGTTAAGTGGTATACCTTATTTTTCCGTAAGAACTCCTTAAATTCAAGCGAATTGAAGGGGGGGCCATTGTCAGACACTAAGCATTGCGGTAATCCATACCTGGCAAAACACTCCCGTAGAAGCTTAATATTTTCTTGCGAAGTAGTACCTCTAACTGGGAATACTTCAATCCAATTTGAATTTGCATCTACTACCAATAAATAACAATCACCTCTGAAATAGAAATGGTCAACATGAACTCGCTGCCACGGTTGGTTAGTCCTGGGCCAAGGTGTGTTCTCAGCAGGAGGAGCTGTCTGATGATGCATACAGGGAGAACATTCCTTCACAAACTCTTCAATTTGACTATCCATTTTTGGCCACCAAACCGAAGATCTGGCTAGAGATTTCATGCAATTGATTCCTATATGACCTTGATGAAGTAACTTCAACATTTGATCTTGACAGGTTCTTGGAATCACTGCCCTAGAATCAACAAAAATGCATCCCTGCAGTATAGAAAAATTTTCCAATTTTGAAAGGAATGGTTTCATTGTTTCATCCTTTTTTGCTAACTGAGGGTCTTCTAATAGATATTCCTTGAGCTTATTTAAAACCGGATCTTTATTGGTTTCTTCTTCAATAATGAGGTGGTCCAATGGAGTTACATTTAAAAATGATATATCATGTGTCACCAAATCAATGTTGTCTTCCCTTGAATTTATTTCCTCAAGTGGAAGTCTTGAAAATGCATCCGCACAGAGCATGGTATCTTTATTTGTATATCTAATATCGAAATCGAAATTTGACAACTCTAAAGCCCACCTATGCAAGCGATTTGCAATTAATGGCGGAAGAAGTCTTTTGTTTCCAAAAACAGTCGTTAAAGCTTTATGATCACTCTTTAACACAAATTTTCTCCCAAACAAGTATTGTCTCAGTTTGGAAGTTGCAAACACAATAGCAAGTGCTTCTTTCTCAGTCTGAGAGTATTTGGCTTCTGCACTTGACAATGTTCTGGAAACAAAGGTGATTGGCTTCTCTTCCCCTTCCACAATATGACACAAGACCCCACTTATGCCATAGGCAGATGCATCGCAGGTTAAAGTTAATGGAAGCTTCATTGAATAGTGAATAAGCGCCTGGGAATTTAATAGAGTTAACTTCAAATTCAGAAATGCCTTTTCGCATTGGCTAGACCATTTCCAACGATTGTCCTTCTTTAGGAGTTGATAAAGAGGACCAGCCAAGGTTGACATATTAGGTATGTATTTTGAATAGAAGCTCAACATCCCTAGAAAACTCTTCAATGATGTTTTGTCGAAAGGCTTTTTACACCTTTCTAATGCTTCCAATTTCTTTGAATCTGGTCTAACACCATCTTCATTTATAATATGACCTAGAAAACAAATGTCTTTTTTTTTTTAAATAAGCATTTTTCTTTATTAAGGGTGAAATTTAGCTCTTTCAATTTATCGAAGATCATTTTTAAAATTCTGTAATGTTCTTGTTCATCTTTAGAACCAATGAAAATATCATCTAAGTATATCACCATGTTGGGAACATCATGAAAAAGGCTGTCCATACACCTCTGGAAAATGGCTGAAGCTGGACTGATGCCAAAGGGCAATCTATTATATCGGTAAAGTCCTCTATGGGTAGATACCACTAGCAGATTTTTTGATGCTTCATCCATTTCAATTTGATGATATGCGGAGGAGAGATCCAATTTGGTAAAAATCTTGTTTCCTCCTAGATTTCCTAACATAGTTTCTATAGTAGGTAACGGATATTTCTCATCTTCAATGCAATTATTCAAAGTATTTTTAAAATCACCACACAAACGTAGTTCTCCATTTGACTTTATTACCGTTACTAAAGGCGTGGACCAATCACTAGCATTAACCTTTTCAATTATTTGACTTTGTTCAAGTCTGTCTAGTTCTTTGTCTATCTTCTCTTTAATGGAAAAGGGTACTGGTCTAAATTTTAAAAATTTGGGCTTTGCATTTGGCCTCAATGATATTGAACCTTTAATGCCCTGAATTGGTAAATCTATATTTTCAAATACTCTTTTATATGCTTCTAAAAACAGTTCTAAATTTGAAATTACATTTATATTATTACAGATATCAAAAATGCAATTGGGCCAATTAGCTTTTAAAATTCTTATCCAATTTCTGCCCAGTAACGGCGTTTGGTTATTAAACTGGCCTGTCACAATTAGAGGTAGTTTTTCCTGATAGTTTTTGTAACTAACATTTACCAAGCATTTTCCAAAAACGAATCAAATTTCCCGAAAAACTTTTCAAATGTCCACTGTATTTCTCTAGAGTGACATTTTTGAGATTTGTAAGAAAAAATTTCTTTGAAACTAAAGACACGTCTGCACCAGTGTCAACCTCCATTATAGTGTCTGCATCTTCAATTTTAACATTTACCAATATTTTTGGTGCGTTTTCTAATGTGTTGCACTGAATAGTATTCAATTTATTCAGATTGGGTTTATTCATTCCAGAATTTTGGGCCGATTTTTATTCCTACATACTGGAGCAATGTGCCCTTTCTTATTGCAAATATAACATTGAGCATTTTTAAATTTGCATAACTTCGTATCGTGGTTAGACTTTCCACAAATTTTGCAAGGATTATTGTATTTACATGGGAATTAAAAATTATTAGATCTGGCTTTCAACTTATCAATATCATGACCAGGATTTTTCATCAAATTTACTTGTGACTTCGCTGCCTCTACAGAATTTGCAATATTTATTGCACTATCAAACGTTAAAAAAGGTTCACTTAGCAGCCTTTTAAGCGTAGCTTCATCGTAGCAACCACTTACAAATTGGTCACACAAATTTTCATTTATGTCAGTAAATTTGCACTTGTCTGCCTGAGATTTAAGCCTCAAAACAAATTTTCCCACAGGCTCATTTTCTTTTTGTACAATCTTGTGAAATAAATATCATTCATAGTGCTTATTTTTTATTGGATATAAATGGTTGGTTAATACCTCTACTAAAACATTATATTTAAGGTCACTTGGCCTACTAGGTACCAACAAATCGCGCAAAGTCTTTTAAACATTAACATCAATAGACGTTAATAACACAGATACTTTGTCTGCTTCTAATGTTTTGTTCAATTTAAAACATTCTTCTAATTGTTCCAAATAACAATTTAGATCTTCACCTTCACGAAACCTTGGATAATTTGAATTATTGGTGGCCATACTTACATTAATTCTTCGTCGCCATTTGATACGTTTCTATTAAATGTTGAATATTAATGGTGAAAATTACTTTATAAGAAATTGCACTTTATATATATATTTAAAGATAAATGAAAGATACACCATTTTTATGCTACTATAATTATTTTATTCTTTTTACAATTCTTGCACACGTGCTCATTATATATCGAACATTTTGTTGTCTACAAGATGATGATAAAAACAAGATGATCAAAACAGAGTAAAGTAATGATATATCACTGATATATTGTCTTTAAATAAAACAGATCATTTTCATCAAAACATTTCGAAGATAGATCTGGCGCAAATAAATCTTCAGTTAATTTTTACATTTTTGTACCTAATAACGTAAGAAGTATTGGGACGTATTTATTTTCAGGTGTTTCATTCACTATAAATTCAGATTTAAGACATTTTATGAAAATATCGAAACTATCTTCTGAAAATTTTGGAAATGGAACAAAATTTGCGTTCGCCATTTTGAATAAAATTATATAGCCTTTTTAAAATTTAGTTAAACTTAATTTAAAGTTTTTTTTTTTATATCCTCGTCGCCATCTGTGGTGTATTTAGGTTGATTTAAAAGTAGAAATATATTTTAGGCTTTATTTATTTAAATGACTTTTATTATATTACACCTGAGTAGATGCAAACTTAAGAATTACAAGTCAACAATAGAATTATGATGATAAATTATATGTTATCTCTATATATATAAAAGTCAATTTCTGTCTGTCTGTCTGTTTCGCGATAAACTCAAAAAATACTGAACCAATTGGTACCAAATTTTGCATGTCGCTTTTTATAAACCCGAGGAAAATTTTCGGCTGCATTTTGATTAGTATTTTTGGCTATTTCTTTTTTTCATTTGACGAACTTTTTTTTACGCGGACTAATCCGGAATGGAATGAATACCTAAATATGGCCATTTTTTTAAAGCATCGGTGGTTCAGTGGTAGAATGCTCGCCTGCCACGCGGGCGGCGCGGGTTCGATTCCCGGCCGATGCATTTTTTTTTTTTTTTACAATTTTTAAAACTCATTTATATTATTTCTCTTCTCTATATATATAAAAATGAATGTTTGTCTGTTTGTTGGTTTGTATGTCCGGTATAAAAATTCGCAGTAGTTCACTAATTCAAACCAAAATTTTCATACATAGGTAAAAAAATACGGGGAAGACGATAGGCTATTTTAAAAAATATATCTCTATATATATAAAAATGAATGTTTGTATGTTTGTCTGTTTGTTGGTTTGTATGTCCGGTATACAAATTCGCAGTAGTTCACTAATTCAAACCAAAATTTCCATACATAGGTAAAAAAATACGGGGAAGACGATAGGCTATTTTAAAAAATATATAAATCAATTATTAAAACTATATATTTTTAGTCAGAAAATGATGATAACGATATTGCTGTATCATGTTTGATTATCAGATACAAAATTATATCGGGAAAAATTCCAAAAAGCAGAGACCGCGGGTGAAACCATTTCATTATTTTGTCACCCGAAACAAAATTCTAACAGAAAAACATTCATTCGAGCAGAAAACAAAAGCCAGATCATCTTTCTATAAAAATATCGCTTCTCAGACACAAAGTTTGGAGCGGGAAGTTTCACAAGAGTGACATCCACAGCGCCAATTTATAATTGTAACGAATAGTATTTGAATAAAAACATTTAATCGGGTAAAACCCGGGCGTTGCCCGGGTCATTCGGCTATGATATATAAAATATATCACAGAATAATAATCTGTGGATTTTAAATTATTATTATATTAATATATTATATATAATATTATATTATTAAAATATAAATATATGACAATATACTGATAACCCATGTCTCATCCCCGGTAATGATATTTTTTGACTCCACTCTGGATCAATTCGAGTCATTTCAATCATGTTTTGGCAGACTTCCATTCTAACCTCTTTTTGTTCCTCCGTTAGAACACGAGGAACAAATTTTGAAGTCGTCCGGATCATGTCAAATATTTTGTCACTATTTGATGACACAGTCCTACAGATTGCCCAGTCTGTGAAGATAAGTCTTTAATTAAAATTATTCTGTTAGCTTTTTAATTAATTCCTTTATTTGGAGCTTGTTTTCCTCACAACATAATGTTCTTTGATGCCCAGTATGTTGATCATCCTTCACCTCTTCCTAACCTTTTTGGAAGCGTGAAAACTATTAAAAAGTTCTTGAACGGGATAAAGCAGCATTGAAAAAGATTCTTTAAACAAATAATGTGTCTCAGTGCCACTTTTTAAATTTTAAAATAAAGCTTAATGCAGATTCTCTGCTCTTTAAAAACAGTCATTTTAAAAATAGAAATACAAACTGTATAAGGAAGTAGCTTTGTTCTCTTTTTTTAGATGGGCACGTGCGCCACAAACTCTTGCTTTCAATCCGTCAAATGTCCAGTATTTAACTGTGTATACATTTTTTAACCAGAGCTGGAAATTAACCTTGTAAATATAATTTATTTTGAAATATCTTCCATTATTTCATATGCAATATTTTGGTTAACATTGGGGAGATTTTTATCACTATACATATATGTATGTATGTATGTATATACGTATATTAAAAATATATTTCTTATATGAAAATTTGAAAATATTATAGACACAATATCTACTGCCCTTACTGCAATGGAAAAATCAATGGGAGGGCCTGGCTCATCAGTGGTGAACCCTCCCAGCGGTTTCACCAGTTTAATCTACCATACCGCTGTTATACTGCATTTTTCGGTTTTCCTTTTATAGTGATACTGTTGCTGGTCTTTAGACAAATGGGGTGCTAATGCATTATAATATTTCTTATATATAAACTTTATTTTTTTAATAATTTACCCAAAACTAATCCCTTGTATCAATATTAAGGTGAAATATCAAGCCTCCAGGGATATAGGTTTTAAAAATAATTTACCCAAAACTAATCCCTTGTATCAATATTAAGGTGAAATATCAAGCCTCCAGGGATATAGGTTTTGAAAATAATTTACCCAAAACTAATCCCTTGTATCAATATTAAGGTGAAATATCAAGCCTCCAGGGATATAGGTTTTAAAAAAATGTATTCACAAATCTCTCAGGAATGGAAGCCCTTCTATAGGAGAACAACACAAACCAATCATTGTATCATCCTGTAGAAGGGCTTCCATGCCCGAAAGTTTCGAGAGATTTGTGAATAAAATTTTTTAAAAACCTCTTTCTGGAGGCTTGATATTTCCACCTTAATATATTGTTAATATTTAAAAAATCAAATTAACACTTTATACTAATTGGGAATTTCTATTGAGTGAAGATACGTTTCTGATGGATCCTAAAGCTTCCAAAGATTGAATTTTGTTTAGTAATGCTAAATTGTAAAATTATCGCCGATTCAAAGTTTTCAGAAGATGGCCTTTAAATTCATGAAGCTGGTGCAACTGTAAGCTATCGTCAGTTAAATTGTTTCATGTTCTTCCAAATGTTTGGAAATCAAAATTCTAGTTGCTTGATTCAACACAGGTTGACTCAAGTGATGGTTTTATTTGATATGCCACACGTTCTGATGTCACTCTGGCTGCACCGGCATTCCTATAAATTGCCTCATTTCCTTTTTCCAACCATCTTCTCCACAGTTGGTGCACCGTAGATGCACCCAGGTGTGTGTCAGCTGCAGTTTGACGTATGGACCAACCTGCCCTCCTCAGTCCGATCACCCTCATAAAAGCATCTCTCTGCTGGAACTACTCCTGTTGACGATGGCCTGGCATTATCTGCTTATTACACATGTCTTTTGAAAAAAGAACATTTTTATAACAATTTTCTTTGAAGAAATAATGGCAGGAATACTGCCTCTTTTATCTTACTCCACGTGTGCATGAGAGCTGCGCATTTCACATAATTTGCATAACTCTGTGAGGCGCGTCTACCCTGAAATTTGCAAATTTTCTGGCCACTCTTTCTTGGTGCTCCACTTTCAATGTCACACAGCGTATATATGTATATATATATTGTGTTTGTTCTTTCACTGTTTTTCCTCCAAATAATATCTAGTTTGGCTTCCCCCACCTTAGGTAGCCCCAATTACTCTGATAGTGTCCTTTTATACAACTTTTTTGACATCCTGAGAACCTGGACTATTTTAGGATCTTCAGCATCAATTGTGACATCCCCACTCACTGTCCCATCAACTTTCTTCGGTAATTATTGGGACACTTTATCTCCCAATGTGGGGTCCCCGACACTGTATGTCAGTTCAGTAGTTTGTTGGAACTGACCTCTTTTAAGACATTTAAAACACACTTTTGCTTTTTCTCTCATTAAATCTTATGTCATTTCTCATTGTTAGACATTTTTACACCCATAAAATATTGACAGCTCTTACAAAAGGAATTTTATAATATCAGGTTGGTTTTCCTTTTTATACAGTTTAGTGGAATGGTTGCATAGGTTTGGAGAACACTTGAAAAAGTGAGGAGATTCCATGTTTCTTAAAGGTTTTAGCGACTGGTTGAAGGGGTATTTTGTGTGGTAAGATAGTGGTCTACCAACTACACATGGAATAGGCTATGATATCATGGTGGATAGGGGGCTGTGTGTGCTTTTACTGTAAATGCACCACAATAGCAGTTGCAGTTGCAAAGTGCCTGAGCAGTGTTTGACTGCTTGCACTCACTGATGGTGTTGGAATTGTGCAAGAGCTATTAACGCCATTTTTCTGAAAAGTGTCCAAAGCAGGATTTAATTCCTGTAAAATCTAGCACTAATCCACTGGAGAAAATTTCATCTTTTATATCATTGGTGCACCCAACTGTGATAGAAAAGTAATATTGAATGTTCCATTGTGTTCATAGTTTATTATAACTTCAAATATAGAGCAGTATGTACACACACAATGTATATTTATTTATACAATATAAGAGTTTATATATGTATTTGGATGTTAGTAAGTTCACTGTAGTTTATTTTTTCTCTGTTACATTCACAAGTCAAACCTACAGAACTTTAAAAAGCATTTTTATTTTCTTTTTTCACTCTCTGTGCAAATTTAATTATTTTAATACTCTATACATTATAACACTATTTTAAAAATTTGTTTGTAGTAGATATTTATAAATAGTTGATTTTTTTGTACCTACTGAAGTAATAGCTTTGTAAGTTTTTCCAATTGAGTGTAGATCTTGTCTCCCTGATAAAGAATTTTAATTATAAAACTTTAATATATAGATGGATCCATTATATGTGACTTTATATTTTTATACTCTTACAGACCTTGTTTTAATGTTGTGCAATTGAAATAAAGTTCAAAAAATACATATTATTAATGCCATTTTTATAAGCAAACTGTACAGAAATAACATTTATTCTATAAAGGATTGTATATAAACTTTCATCACCCAACTTTGATACTCATATTTTAACAAATAACTGTTCAGTAATGAACTACATCATACATCAGCCCTTCTATTTCCCAAGTTGGTCGATCACAGAAAATGGGAGCTTAATTCACAGCTTTAGAATCTCTCCTTTGTATATATACATCAGTTTTACTACCTCTTTTATCCCCTTTTTTGATGTTATTTCTCTAATAATTATTTTATACACTTTAGTTTTATTTTGTTGTTGTTCACTTTTATGTAGGGTTTTAATCAGAGTGTGTATGTTATGTGTGATTACAATGTATTCACCTTGTGTTTTTGATGAAATAAATTATCTTAGAGTGTTTGTAGGTGAGTTTTTTGCTTGTTCCCTTCTTGTCAGCACAAGACAAACTGGTTAATCTTTATCAGTACATTTCTGTGATTTTTTTCAACTTCACAGATTCCATTTGTTAATTAGAAAACACTCATATTTCTCCTGTCCCAAACTTTTATACTACACAAGTTTTAAAGTTCTTCAATATAAAATATTTTAAAATTGGTACAAATTTTAACTGCTACTTTAAAATATACTTGTATATACTAACTAAAAGAAATGAACTACAAAAAAAGTGCACCCAAAACCAAACAAATTGTAGAACTGAACTGAACATTGTGAATGCAAAAATAAAAAGATTATACATAAATATGAAAAGGGAAAAATGGAAACAAACTTGTGAAAACCTGAACCCTAGAAACCCAAATACAAAACTTTGGCATTTGGCAAAACAAATTGACAGAGCCCAGCCACAAACTGAAAACACAAATATGATTAAGAATACAGATGGTACCCCAGCAACTAATGACAAAAATGCTGCTAATCTTTTAGGTAATTCATATCAAATAAGTAGTAAAATCAAATTTGAAATAAAAGATAAGAAAGTTGAAAAAAAGGCCCGAAAGACTGTAAAAAAGTCACTAGCACTCATAATATTTTCCATGAAAAAATCAATATGAAAGAGCTAGATTATGCATTAGAAAACACTGACCTCAACAAGACTCCTGGGCCAGATGGAATCCATGGCCAAATGATATCAAACTTGGGCAAAAATGGCAAAGAAAAACTTCTTGATATTTTCAATAACTCCTGGAAAACTGGAAAATTGCCTCAAGACTGGAAAACTGCAACAATAATTCCTATTAAAAAACTTGACAAATCTGCTGATGACCCAAAAAACTACAGACCTATCTCCCTCACAAGTATTTGCTGCAAATTAATTGAAAAAATTATACTCAGACGACTCACCTACCACCTCGACACAAGAAATCTCTTACCAAAAGAACAATATGGATTTAGGAAAGGACATGGGACAATAGACCAACTCTTATTTTTCACACAAAAGGTAAAAGATGCACAAAACAGAAAACCAACTAACCACACAATAGCTGCTTTTTTAGACCTTACACAAGCTTTTGATAAGGTATGGAAAAACAAGTTAATTACAAAATTATACAAACATTTCAAAATTGATGGAAAAGCTATCACTTGGATAAATGATTTCCTTAAAAATAGATACATCAGGGTCAAATATAATGGCACTCTATCTAAAACCTTCAAATTGTACCAAGGATTACCACAAGGATCAGTCCTTAGCCCAACTCTCTTCACCCTATTTATTGCAGGCATAGAAGAAAAAATCTCACATAAAACCAATATTGGACTTTTCGCTGATGACATAATTCTATGGAGCAGCAATACTAACTGGAAAAAAGCTGAAAGAGATTTGAACAAGACTCTTTTCCACCTAGAAAAATTTGCTAATAAACATAAATTAGAATTTAACCCTCAAAAATCTGAAACCTGTCTTTTTACTACCGATAAGAAACTATACAAAATAAGACCAAAAATTATTCTGAAAGAACAACAATTGCAATATAATAAACATCCTAAATATCTTGGCTACACCCTGGATCCAGAAATTAACTCCAGTAAACATATTGAAGAAGTTATTAGAAAAGGAAGAGACCGACTAAAAATCCTGAAATATATTTCAGGAAGAGAGTGGGGAGCCGATGCAACCACACTAAAATTAACTTACACATCTCTAATTAGACCTATCCTGGAATATGGATATCAAATCTATGGTACAGCATCTGAAACAAATCTAAAATCACTGGAAAGGATACAACTAAGTGCAGCTAGAATTATTACAGGTCTTCGAAATACCTGCCCTAATGATATTGTACTTTACGAGGCAGACATTATGCCCTTAAAGGATAGAAGAAGCTACAATCTGCCAAAATATATAAACAAAATCAAGAGTTATGGAAACAAACACAGAACTTCCAATTACATATGTAATTGGGAATCCAATCTAAGACTCAAAAAAGAAGGCCTCTCCACCTGGCCAAAAGAAATGGATTTTTAAAATATAAAGTAGAAAAAAATTATTTAGCAGAAAAATTTTCTCCATGCGAACCACTACAAAATGTTATTTTTAATGCCTCTTTAAATGAACCCACCAACAAACAATGCCAAAATGCAGAATACTTAAAACAATTATCATTAGAAATAATTAATAACATTCCCAAAAATGCAATAACTATTTATACCGATGGTAGCAGAGACGAGCTAGAACACACTGGCAGTGGCTGTCTCATCAAAACCACAAATGGCATTGAGAAAATGAACAGAAGAAACCCAGATTTTTGCTCAGTCTTCAGATCAGAACTTATAGCCATCTATGAAGCCTTAAAATCCATCAGAAATACTAATTATCAAAATATCTGGATTCTTACTGATAGTAGAAGTGCCATACAACACTTGAGTCACACAGGGGAACTCAGAGACAAAGTAAGCAGGAACATAATTGGTTTTATCTCCAAAAACTCTCAAAAACCTCAAATATTCACCTTCAATGGATACCCTCACACGTTGGCATTGAAGGCAATGAAGCTGCTGATGTGCTAGCGAAAAAAGGCACAAAAGAACCCTTGCCACAGAAAAATAAACTTACTTTTAAAGAAATAGAAACAATAGCCAAAACAAAAATAAACAAGAACTGGAGGATCCCACCTAAGCACAGTTGGTACAGTGGAGTGAACCCAGGAGAAGCTCTGAAGATCAGAAATAGACAGCATCAAACAACACTAACAAGATTTAGAACAGGCCATCTCAAGCCATTGAAGATAGAAAATAATAACAAAATTTATCCCACTTGCCCAAAATGTAGTTTGGTACCTGCAGCTCCAGAACACATTTTGGCTTGCATTAGATGCACTAAACAGGACCTTTGGGAGAGGCCGCTGCTCATCATAAAACAGCTCGAGGAGCATGAACTCATGGAATTCGTGTAATCTTTACACAAGGGGATAAGAAACAACAACAACAACATACTTGTATATACACTGTAAAAACCCTCTAAGATGAATCAGGGTTAAGTGACATTTACTTCTAGAGAACCCCCTCCCCCCCTTAGAGCAAAAAGATAATCCACAATTGTATTCTATTGAACATACCATTATTATAACAAACTTTCAAATTAAAAAAAAAACTTCTACTCTCCTTACTGCGATGAGAAATAACGGGAGGACTTGGCTCAACCCTTCCAGCACCAGTTTAATCTACCATACCGCTGTAATATTGCATTGGGCTGTTTTCCTTTTATACCATATATCTTAAAAAATGTATTTTAAACAAACAATGGACATAAGTGCTGAGGACAGTAAAAATACATATAAGTATAAATATATAATATGCTTCGAGAGCATTGCTCTTTTTTAGACTCCTTTTTTTAAAACATAATGTTGATATAATGCATTTGTGCACCATCTTATACCATTAATTTAAACAATTTTGACGTGTATGTTTATTTTTGAAATAAAATAATTTTCTACTGCCCTTATTACAATTATAAAATAATGGAAGGGCCCCTGGCTCATCAGTGGTGAACCATCCCAGCTAATGCATCATACATCACATGAAAATATATTTATCAACATATACCATGGCCTAATACATGAGTGTCATTTCCTGCTTTCTTAACCCTTAACTGGACGGGTTGGGTAGTTCTACCCATGCATAAACTTAATATAGGAAAAAATATATATTTTTTGTTTACCTAGAGCTACCAGCTTTCATGTATTCTAATTTTACAGTGATACAAACATTTTCCATCCATCGTTTATAAATTTCAGTTTTGGAAGGGGGGTTAAATTTGCATTTTGTGGCGGATTCTGCCCAGCCCGTCCAGAAGCGTGTGAATTTTTCGTGTCAGTGTTAGCTCTTGGCTCATACTTGAGTCTCTATCTTCCACAATTTTTAGCTTCCTTTTATAGAATAACACTTCTTTCTTTGGATAAGTATAATTATCAATCAAGTCGACAGAGAGAACTATCCCTGCCAACCCAAAATATATATAAGTTTTAGAGATTAGTCGACCACACTTTGGAAGAAATATTCCAGCAGACAATTGATTCACTTCAGTAGAATTTGTTGATAAGTTGAAAGAACATGGCCTTACATATTTAGGAACAATGAGAAAGAACAAACCTCAGATTCACCACAATTTCAACTGCACCCTAATAGAGAATCAGGAACATATATTTTTGGTTTCTCTTGAACAACCACTTTAGTCTCCTATGTTCCCCAAAAAAAAAATAATAATAATAAAATCGCTAATATAAAATACTCTACTAAGTCGACCGCCAGAGGTCATGCTTCCACTATATAAACTCATTGTTGTTTATCCCAATGGCCGGCTAAAACCTTTGTACTTTATGTAAATAATCTTTTGTTTTCCTTATTCTACTCGCCTTAAGCTAGGCATTACTTTTTATCAAATTATGTCTTTTTTATATATTCCTCAGTACAAATAAAGAAATATCTATTCAAAACCATATTTATTATTATTCTTTCAAGATTTTAAGCACGACTGCATTTCCATACCATAATCTTCAAGATGATCTAAATTCAAGAAGAAAATCTCATTCATTTGTATTCATAACATATATATATAATCTTATATGGACTTTGTAATAAAATATTTACAATCTCATCTTATTTATAACATATATATGTGATGAAGTTCTGTTGACTATAAATGCGCTGAGGTATCCAGTCGACTTAAACTGTGGTGTGAGTACCTGTCAACTCTCGCTATACTGTGTTGACCATGAGGAACAATCAGGATGGGGAGTTTTCCAGTACCTCTCTGCACCTTGTAAAACCTTTAACAGTTCTCACAGAGTACAGGCAGTCGTGGTCGAGGCAGAGTGGAAAGCTTGGAAATGTCCACACAAAAAACGAAGACACAGTTGCACTAAGAAAGTTCCGTGAACAGATAAAAGTTGAGCTAGGAGCGAAAGATGGAGATAGAAGAGTCCTTACTGGGCTATGTGGTCGATGAGGTGGACCTTGGTGTACAACCGACGAGGGCTCACACAGATGGTGAAGTAACTATCAAGTGACTGTAAAGTGACTGTATTTATAGGTTAAGACGGGGACCTTATATATATATTTCCCGAGAAAGGGAGTATTGCATTTCAACAGATGCGAAGAGTGTGGATCGTCTGGTGAAATTCTAAACTGGCGCCGTCCTGACAGATTCCAATATATCTTTAGATGTTGTTTTGTGATTTCAATCTATCTCGATTTTAGGCGTTTCTGACTTCTATCTCTTGCTTCAGCTCAACTCTTAATCTATTACAGAGTTTTATTTATTTATCCTCAGTTTGTACAAAGTACATTACATATGGTGATGTAATGGCACATGTTAATCATGCGTATAATCATTTACAGATGTGTTTCTATTATACAACATGAAAATCTTGTTATAAGTTATATACAATATGGGATTGTTGGTTAAAATTACCATAGATGGACCCCGGGAGTGAAAGGGTTTATCCAGGTTTAAGCGAGTAAAGCCTCTCTAACACAGGTAAGTAATTAAAATTTATTTTAATTAATTTAAACTGTGAGGGTTAAAAAGGGCTATAACAAGATGACTTGTTTGGATAAATAAAAGTTAAATAATAATGACATTTTTGTTTAATTTAAAAAAATGATGATTAGAATAAAATGATGACATAAAAATTCACATTCTAAGAGAATATTGGCGGGCGTTGGAAAGGGTTAGTAGTTGAAGAATATGCAATTGTAAGTATTACACATGCAACCAAATAATCAGATCCAGGTGCAAAGCGAGGATACAGACTTGAGCGTCTTTCTAGGCAATGTTTCACTTGCGATCCTATATGAGGGTTACAGTGCTTTGTCACAATTTTAGGGTATGGGTTAAAAAGTTGAAGAAAATAATTAATATGATTGAAAGGGGTGGTAGAGCCATGTGATAAGTAGAATTGTAGCGACAGTATGTGATCTGACTTGACTTGAAATCAAAGGTTGATTGTGGTCCGCTAGAGCTGATGAAAAAGTTTAAAGTTGAAAAAGAGAACGCTTTGTGCATATGCGTTGGTGATTGTGCACTGCGGATGATTGAAATAAACTTTTGAAACGTGTTCAGGCCAGAAGTTTGGATTTTTAAATCTGGGGAACTGTGTTCAAAGAGTTTGTTGAAATACGAAATCAAAAAATAAATAAAAGTAAAAATTGTCAAGCATAACTGTCGTTTTTCTACGGTGGTGTGCAGCAATGGCTGAAAAAGATAGTGACGAAAAGGTATAAGGAATTGGTTAAAGAACATGATTGTTGTAAGCGATTGTTGCATGCCCGATAGTTGATGATAAACATTGTCATATAATAAAGCTATTTAAACAAATATAAAATATAGTGAATGAAAAGTTATAAATATGATTGCGGGTAAAAAAGTAAAGTGGACAAAATCAAACATGTAATATATAAAAGATATAATAATGAATTAAAAAATTATAATTGAAACAATTAAATGTTTTGCAATACTAATATAATATCATGTAAAATAAAAGTAAATTTGATTAAGTTTTTTTTAATAAAGTTGGAATAAAATTGATTATATAATTGAAAGGTAAAAATAAAAATATTTATTCAAGATTTTATACAAAAATTAGAACATAATATATTAAAGGTTTTTCATGATTAAATAAATGTTAAGTAGTGGAAAATTGAGAAATATTCTCGTTTATCCAAAAAGGTTATATGTAGATAATTATATCCCTTTTCCGTTATAAAGTCTATATCAGACTTAACCAAGTTGTTTTAATTGGTGATATCAATTAACATGTAAAATGTTTAATATATGTTGTGTGGTTAAGGAGTTTGTGAGATTCTCGAGGAAATCTAAATGATTAGTGTGAAACATGTGTTTAAATTGGCGATCATAAAGATAGCGGTCATTTACATATGCCTTGAGCGGGGAGGGAGGATATGTCCAAAGATAGTAGTGACTTGGGGAGTGACGGCATAAAGGGGCGTCCACTTTCTGTTTTTCACGGGAATTCTATTTCTGGGATGGTCACTTGTGCGGGATGTTGAGATTTGTCATTTACTTGGAACTGATTTTCTCTCTCTTGTTGAGGTTGGCATATTTCTTGCCTATTTGAAAATATAGTTTTCTCGATGTTTGTAGTTGTTGTGTTTCGAAGTTAGTTTAGACTTAGTAAAAATGTTAATCGATGATGTCAGGTTTAGATGTGTGGTGAAAGTGCGACTTTGGACGTGGACACGTTTGGGATGAGATGTGTCACAGGCATGAAGGCATCTTTGGCCTGAAAAGTGAAAAGGTTTTGTGGTGTGGCGCTGTGACACGAAGTGAAAAATTGTGAATGAAAAGGTGTCACGTGAAGTCGTTGTTTGGTACAAAATCTAACCTGTTTATTTATTTATTTATTTATCAAATCATACGCGATATCCCTACAAGGGATGCTTGCGTCAATAACAACACTAAATTCAGATACTATATTACTAAAAAAAATTAAATAATTACAAGATTTGAAAAGATAAGAAAGAGGACATTAAAATCATTCTTGATTTTACATCACAACCAACAAAATAAACAAACCAAAAATATACAAATAGGTAATAATTAAGGTTTTTTTAACCAAGAGAGAAAATCATAGATATATTTACAGAATTTTCTAAATTTAAAATACGAGTCCTTACTATTTACAAACATAAAAAGATACTTGTATTCGATGTTTTCCCGGTTTCTGTAGTTCTGGAAGATTGGGCACTCAAGAAGCAGATGACTGGAATCCTGCTTTCTCTTTCCACATAAACATCCCGGATCGTCTATAGCTCCTATTCGAAACAGAAAATCTCCGAAATTTCCATGACCAGTAACGAATTGCACATTGTAAAAGTCAGGGCGGAAATATTTTGGAATGCCCAAAGGGAAAAAGAGACGAAAGTGATCACTTGTATTAGAAAACATATCTTCCATTCTTGTTCTTAAAAATCCATTTATTATTGAAGGAGAATGTGGACTGAACGTTCATTGGTCTTCCTCGCTTAGTTGGTCCAATTCATATTTAATCAATCTTGATTCGATAACCTGTTTCACTATGAATAACAAATTTACTAGAGTCATGGGTGGTGGTTGTACGAACATATATAGAGAATATTTATATTGTTAGTGGATATAGAACGTTTAATGTGAATTTTTTTAGTGTTTAGTGGGGCGACGTTATGGAGCTTGTGTGGCTCGAAATTGGATTTGTTTGTGAAATCGCGCACTAATAATTGCTGCCAACTGGTGAAAGTGATGTGAGGGTGTCGTAACGTTTGTTGAGAGAGATGTATGGTTGATTAATTATGCATGTAAAATGAAGAGACGAGGGAGTGTATCTATGTTAGAATAAAACGTTGTTTTGGGGTAGGCTAGTTATTCATCTAGTTGTGATTTTGAAGATATTGTATCTTTCGATTTTTTCCAATATAAAAAATGCGTTTCACCTATGTTGATTTATATTTAAAATTTGAATAATATTTTTAATCGTTGAATATGGTAGCTGAATGATTCTTGTAAAAGGGCAACGTCGTGAGAGTGACAAATATATTTTGAATTGGGACATTTACTTAAAATGGTGAATATGACAATTATTTTTGAAAATTTTTGAGTATTTGATTAAGAAATGGGTGTTTTGGTATAAAGATAACTAATAAGAAAAACAAAAATAAGTTTAGAATTATGATCAATGATTTAAAAAAATATAATAATGATTTTTTTCAAGTTGTATCTTTTGATAATGTCATTTTAGGTGAATTTAGGAAAGACATGTAAAATTAGTAAATTGGTAAAAATGCGTGATAGCGAGAGTAATAACTTGAAATTTATAATCTGATTACAAATTAAAGTAAATTTGATAAATGATAGTGTGAAAGTTTTAAAAATTGAATAAAAATGATATTAAAAAGGTAAAAATTGATTTTAAAATGCTTAAAGTGAAAATATACAAATTTATGGGGATTCAAGTTGTGAACTTGTGGAGATAGCTATGTAAGATTTTGAAAACTTACAGTTTATGATAGTTCAGTCAGGAGACTTGGTCTTGGCTTGTTGTCCTGCTGACGTGCAAGTCGCTCCATGTAAGGCTTGTAGAAGCTTGTAGCTTCTTTAAAGCTGATTGCGTCTTGTCGCCTCGAGCATTGTCTCGACGAAGTCAGTCCAAAGGTAGGTAACTTGTCACTGGGTTTGCGTCATTCTGCTCTTCGATTTCCATGACTTGCGAGAATTTCGACTGTGTCGTTGGGGTGGTCAGACAGCTTCATCCCGGCGTTGGCGATCGGTTAGCAGGTCTGCGGAGGTCCCTTGGGATGGTGTTTCCTCCTAAAATATCGTCTCTTGTTGGGGGGAGAGATTGCTTGGTTGTTTCGTTGGACTGGCGGGTTTGTTCCTCCATCTTCGCTCTTTCTCGCTTTTATCTGGACAGTTTTCTTACCTTATTCGTTGTGTCATTCTTCGTTTTGGCCATCCTGTCGGCTTGAAATGTGATGAAGTCCTGTTGACTATAAATGTGATGAGGTATCCAGTCGACTTAAACTCTGGTGTGAGTCCCTGTCAACTCTCGCTATACTGTGTTGACCGAGAGGAACAGTCAGGATGGGGAGTTTTCCAGTACCTCTCTGCACCTTGTAAGACCTGTGGGGGCTGAAAGATTTCATTCCAGCCTACCGGGATGCCGCACCCCACCGTCGAGATATATAAACAGACGGCCGCCATAAATCACCAGGACGACCGCTGCGCCAGGAGGGCACAGCGGAGGAATCCAGAGAGAGGACCAGATGTACATTCCGGGGTGTTGTCCTTTTTGTCTTCCCATATGAATGTAGTTATCAAGAAACTTCAATAAAACACTAACTTGAGAGACTTTCTGAGCCATCGCTGGACCAGTAAATCGACACACCACATTGGTGAGCCGGACGTGATAGAAAAGAAAAAGCATACGAAGATTTCAAGAGATAAATAAATGCAAAAAGTGATTCAAGTTTGAAAAGAAGCATCATCCAGGATATCGGGATATCATCTCAAGACTAAGATAAGTTTTTATATTATCTTCCTTGTTATTTTATCTCAATATTTTAATTTTTAGCTTTATCTCTAAGTTGTTGTGTCGAATTTAAATTTACGTAAAATGGAAACAGAAAATAAGCCTAGCGATACCTCAGAAATATGCAAAGTTAGTGTTAAAATACCGCCTTTCTGGGTTGAAAAACCTGAAATATGGTTCTTCCAGGTAGAAGCACAGTTCAAAATAGGTGGAATTATTCAGGAAGACACTAAATTTAATTATTTGATCTCCCAATTAGAACCTAAATATATAGAAAACATTTGGGACATAATTAATAGCAAAAGCGACAACAAGTACTCTGAATGTAAATCACGACTACTTGAATTGTTCAGAGAAAGTGAAGGGTTGAGAATTAAAAAGTTAATTTCAGGTATTGAGCTCGGAGACATGAAGCCGAGCCAGTTATTACAAAAGCTCAGATCCCTCGCTACCCCAGATATCTCTGACAATTTAATAAAAACTTTATGGCTTGATAAACTGCCCACATCCATAAAGAACATACTTATTGTAAGCGAAGAGGACATTAGCAAATTGGCCATAATGGCCGATAAAATAAATGAAATAAACTCTTCCAAAGAAATATATGATACGGAAGTGCCTTCTTCATCAACAGATCGCTTGATCGCCAAATTGGAAGATCTTGAACGGCAGGTGTCCGAATTGAGACTGGATAGATCTAGATCTCGATCCAAAAATAGGACTCAGTCAAGACCGAGAAGTAATTCTCAAAGATCTTTCGATCCAAAAGGGAAATACTGCTATTACCATTTTAGATTTGGTCCTAATTGCTTGCAAAATAAATGCAGGTCTCCGTGCAGTTGGAAAGAGTCGGAAAACTCCAACCGGCGGACAGAGTAGCGACAAGCTCTTCTGCCGGCATTAAGGATTGTCGCAATCTCCGATTATTTGTGACGGACAAAAACACGGGATTGCGCTTTTTGGTGGACAGTGGTGCTGATATATCTATAATACCTCCAAAGGATAAAAATAGGATGCCTAGCTCTGATTATAAATTATATGCAGCCAATGGTACAGAAATTGTTACCTATGGAACAAAGGTTAGAAATTTGGATATCGGACTTCGACGTCAATTCCAATGGCCTTTTGTAATCGCCAATACCAACAGAGCAATAATAGGAGCAGACTTTCTGAACAACTTTGGATTGATTATTGATATAAAAAATAAACGCCTAATTGATGGAATAACTAATCTTTCCATAAGAGGCGTCATTCAGTCAATCTCAGACATGGGAAATATTAGCACTCTAAATTCATCATCCAAGGTCAGCGCTATCCTAACCAAATATCCTAACCTATGTAGGCCACCATCAGATTTTGTAGAAGCAAAACATAGCGTTAAGCATTATATTCCTACAAGAGGTCAGCCAATTCACTCAAAAGCCCGTCGTCTAGATTCACAGAGATTAACTCTTGCTAAGGCAGAATTTCAATATATGTTGAATAATGGAATAATTAGACCCTCAAATTCTCCTTGGGCGAGTCCACTACATTTAGTTTCAAAAAAGGACGAGTCACTAAGACCTTGTGGTGATTATAGAAGACTCAATGCAGTTACACTTCCAGATCGTTATCCAATCCCTAGACTGGACGATTTCCACCACATCTTAAAAGGTACTCGTGTGTACTCAAAAATAGACCTATGCAAGGCATTCTATCAGATTCCAATTGCTGAAGAGGATAAACCTAAGACTGCCATCATCACTCCTTTTGGGCTATTCGAATTTAATGTAATGAGTTTCGGACTTAGAAATGCTACTGCTACCTTTCAGAGATTCATGCATGAAGTCTTAAGAAACTTGGACTTTGCATTTGTCTACTTAGATGATATTCTGGTAGCCTCTAAAACGGAAGAAGAGCATTATAGCCACCTAGAAACCTTATTCAGCAGACTAAATTCCTATGGATTAAGAATCAATCTTTCTAAATCTAAATTCCTAGTACAGGAAATTGATTTTCTAGGATATCTAATTACCTCTCACGGTGTGAAACCACTCCCAACAAAGGTTAAAGCTATTCTAGAATATAAGAAACCAAAAACAGTTCATGAATTACGCATATTTTTGGGAATGCTAAACTTTTATCGTACCTTTTTGAACAATGCCGCAGAGACTCAGGCAATCCTTCATGAATACTTGAGGGGAGCCAAGAAAAAGGATAGAAGCGAAATAAAATGGACTGAAGAAGCTGAAGTTCAGTTTGAAAAATGCAAACAAGCCCTAGCTAATACAGCACTGTTAGCCTACCCCGATACTGAACTGCCTATCTCACTCTGTACAGATGCTTCAGATCGGGCAGTTGGATCAGTTCTCCAACAGCTTGACAATAATAATTGGAAACCAATAGCATTTTTCTCTAAAAAATTAAATCCTGCTCAATGTAATTATAGTACATATGATAGAGAGCTTCTCGCAATATATTTGTCTATCAAATTCTTCAAGCACCTGCTTGAGGCACGTGAATTTACAATTTTAACTGATCACAAACCTTTAATTTACGCATTCAAACAAAAATTGAGAAAGCTTCTCCTAGACAATTAAGACATCTACAATACATCTCCCAATTCTCTACTGACATCAAGTACATAAAAGGTACTGACAACATAGTCGCCGATGCTCTGTCCAGAGTTGATGCTATCACAACTATCGACTATGAAGAGATCGCCAAAGAACAAACTGGTGATTCAGAACTACAAAACCTGATTTCAAAGAATACTTCTCTAAAATTTAAGCAATGCCCACTACAATCAGGCAATTTGTTATGGTGTGACGTGTCTACTAATAATATTAGACCATTCATTCCAATTAAATTCCGAATGATGGTTTTTAGGAACTTCCACGAACTCTCACACCCAGGCATCAAAGCCACTATTAAACAATTAACATCAAGATTTATATGGCCCAATATGAATAAAGACATTAGAAAATGGGCTCGAGCTTGTGTCAACTGCCAAAAGTGCAAGGTGTCGATACACACAAAATCAGAAATAGGCAAATATCAAGAAGTGGATGAAAGATTTAGTGTTGTCCACATCGATTTAATTGGTCCTTTACCTCCATCGAATGGTAACATCTACTGTCTGACCTGTATCGACAGGTACACCAGCTGGATGGAAGTTGTTCCGCTACCAGATATGAAGTCTGAAACGGTAGCGAGAGCGTTCTACGAAAACTGGATTGTTAGATTTGGAGCACCGCATACAGTGATATCAGACCGAGGAAAGCAGTTTACTTCTCAACTTTTCAAAGATTTAACAACGCTGTGTGGTATCAAACTTCGTCATTCCACGGCGTACCACCCTCAGTGTAACGGGAAGATTGAAAGGCTTCATAGAACCATTAAAACTGCCATTCGTGCCCACAATAATATTAAGTGAACAGAAACGCTGCCAACAGTTCTCCTAGGCTTGCGTGCTGTGCTATCAACAAAGATACCAACCATTCTTTGTCTCAGATGGTATATGGCAAAACCATCAGACTGCCTGGCGAATTCTTTGATGCTTCTAAACATCACCTGCATGCTGAAGAATTTGTTCAGCAGCTTCAAAAGCAAATGGAATTGCTCAAACCCTTAAATGAAAAACATCATTCGAAGACTAAAGTATTTGTTCATAAAGATCTGAAAACATGTTCACATGTATTTATCAGGACAGATCGAGTGAAGAAACCTCTGGAACCACCATATGAGGGACCCTTCCCAGTCCTTGAAAGAACAGACAAGTATTTCACACTCAAAGTGAAAGGAAAAAATGTTACCACATCGATTGACCGATTGCGACCTGCATACTTACTGGCAGATTCGGACAATATAACTGCAGAACACCCTACTGCAACAAGACCCATCGTGTCGGGAGCGCTGCCTTCTACATCGTGCCAACAGAATCCTGACCCACCAGATGTGGAGAAGTACACAGAATTCCAAGGAACAGGATCAGCACCAGACCTGCCTAGGACAAGATCGGGGAGAATAATCAAGAAACCCGTGAGATTTAAGGAGCAATAGACTATATTTCTCCTTATTTTATTTTCTTGCCTATATGATGATGTATATATATTGTAATTAACCACTTTGTGCACAAATCGCGACTTCGCCGCTGGTAGGGGAGTACTGTGGGGGCTGAAAGATTTCATTCCAGCCTACCGGGATGCCGCACCCCACCGTCGAGATATATAAACAGACGGCCGCCATAAATCACCAGGACGACCGCTGCGCCAGGAGGGCACAGCGGAGGAATCCAGAGAGAGGACCAGATGTACATTCCGGGGTGTTGTCCTTTTTGTCTTCCCATATGAATGTAGTTATCAAGAAACTTCAATAAAACACTAACTTGAGAGACTTTCTGAGCCATCGCTGGACCAGTAAATCGACACACCACAGACCTTTAACAGTTTTCACAGAGTACAGGCAGTCGTGGTCGAGGCAGAGTGGAAAGCTTGGAAATCTCCACACAAAAAAACGAAGACACAGTTGCATTAAGAAAGTTCCGTGAACAGATAAAAGTTGAACTAGGAGCGAAAGATGGAGATAGAAGAGTCCTTACTGGGCTACATGGTCGATGAGGTGGACCTTGGTGTGCAACCGACGAGGGCTCACGCAGATGGTGAAGTGACTGTCAAGTGACTGTATTTATAGGTTAAGACGGGGTCTTATATATATATATATATATATCTTTCCCGAGAAAGTGAGTATTGCATTTCAACAGATTCGAAGAGTGTGGATTTTTATTTTATTTCAATTCAAAACGCTATGTCCCCCTAGGGACACTTGCGCTAAATGTACATACAAATATATATAACAAAGAAAATATTCAACATGGAAAGATACACAGAAAGCGACTTAGAAAGATTCAAAAATGTTATTTACATATAGAGATATTTTTTGAATTTTATTTACAGTTACATCATTAAATTGAAAAAAAAAACATATACATATGTACACACATATACACGCATACACCTATATATTGTTTACAACCATATACTATGTCCAATATTTCCATGAGATCGTTACATCAAAGACCATTTTTCTTAATGAAGTCCAAAATATATTTACAAAGGAAATTAAATTTTATATATGTGTCTTTACTTGAAATTAATTCACTAGGGCCTAAAGCAGTTAAACCGTTGTTGACTCTGTATTCTTGAAAGACAGGGCACTCCAGCAAGAGATGTATTGAAGTTTGTTCCCCCAATCCGCAGAAACATGTCGAATCTTGCACAGCCTGAATTTTCTTAAGAAAAAACCTGAAATTTCCATGATCTGTGATAAATTGTGAATTATAATAGTTTGGTCGAAAATATTTCGGAATATCATAAGGAAAGAAACTTTGAAATGTTCGATTAGTATTCTTTTTCAGTAAATTAATCCTTGATATAATGAAATCTTTGAGTATACCTGGAATATACAAATCATAAAATTGTTTATCTTCTGTTGATAAATTATTCAACTCGTAACCTATAATTCTAGATTCCATATAATCAGTGATCAAAGGAATATTGGCTAAGGTGTGAACACAGTTATAACTGGTTGTTTTATATGTTTGGGTACACCATAGCAGAATTTGATATTGCATTGAGTTCAGTTTGTACATATATTTTTTGCTAATAAATTCAAACCATATTTCTGTTCCGTAAATTAACGTTGGTCTTATTATAGATTTATAAAGTGTAAGTCTTTTTTGGATGCTAAGACCCCAAGATTTTCCACAAATTGAAAAAAGAAGATTTTTTAATCTTTGAGTTTTGTTTAGTATAATGTTAAGGTGAGGGCCAAAATTCAATTTGTTTTTCCTTCTGTGATTCGCAATCGTAATTCCAAGAATTTTAATTTCTTCTACGGGCACAATAATATTGTCTCTAAAATTAATTGATATTTTGTCTTTATTGTGCAAGTGTAAAATACTAGTTTTATCAAGATTGATATTTAGCTTATTATCATTACACCATTGATCTATCTTTTCCAAATTAAACTCAATCGACTTTTTTAGATTTGTTAGCTCATTATCCCAACATATAATTGTTACATCATCAGCATAGCAAATGATTTCAGAGTTTGGTGATTGCAAATTAATTAGCAGATCATTTAAATATATCAGCCATAACAACGGAGACAATGGTCCACCCTGAGGACAGCCCTTTGTTAATATTTTTGAAACTTTCATATTATTATACTTGAAAATCGTTTTTCTATTTTTCAAAAAAGAACGTAAAATTTTGATCAATTCAACTGGTAAATTGTCTTCGTCTAATTTTTTAAACAAGGCTGGCCACCATGTATTATCAAATGCTCCTTGTATATCAATTGCAATCAGCGTAACTAGTTGTTTCTGTCTATGTTCCATTATGATCTTTGTGATTTCTTTCAAACAGGTAATTGTTGACTTATTCTTCAAGAACCCATGTTGTCTGGGGCTAAGGAGATCATTATTTTCATAGTATTCGTATATTTTATTTTTCAAAATTTTTTCAAATATTTTTGATAAGTTAGAAATTAATGAAATAGGTCGATAACTCTTTACTAATTCTAAATTCGTTTTGTGAGGTTTTGGAATTATTCTGAGAGCTGCCTCTTTCCATCTATCTGGATAGTATCCGAAGTGAATGCATTTATTAAATAAATCGCATAATAATGGTAAAATTTTTGGAAGGGCATTTTTGATCATGTTATTACTTATACTGTCTACCCCAGGAGCTTTTTTAATGTCTATGTTAGATATTAGGTTCACTATTTCCCCTCCCTCAACAAAGACCTTATTCTTGTTAATCATTTTTAGTTTGTGTTTTCTAATTAGTTGATGGTAAGAATCATCCGTATCGAAATTATCATCTGGTACCAACTCATTTAACAAATTGCTCATTGATCGTTCTTTTAGGTGTTCTGGGGCATTGTCAATTAAGGGTATTCCCCTTTGTTTATCTGGTGTTCTTATTTTATTAAAAAATTTATATGCGTTACCAAATGGATTGTTTGTATAATTTTCTTCTATAAGATATCGCCAGTTAATTTTCTTTGCTTTATCAATTGCATTAGTGTATCGATTCCTAGTCAACTTGAATGTGTTATAACTGATTGCTCCGTGGCGATAATATAAGTTTCTTATGTAGTGAAAATGATCTTTCATTTTTTTCAATTCATTATTCCACCAGTTATTTCTAGAATAATATTTAGAGTCGGAGGATATAACTTCCAAAGATTTAAAGGCAGCTTCTGTTAAAAGGTTTGTAAGTCCATTTACTATCATATCAATATCTAAATCTGAATTAACTCTTTCCAATTTGCTTTTAAGTCTTATTATTTCTGTTAAAGATATATTATGAGAAAATCGAGACCAATCAGCATCTTTTTCTTTGAATTTCCATGTGGATTTTTGATTATTGAATGAGTATTCGTTTTTTGTTTTTTTTATTTCGAATTTTATAGCAACATGGTCCGAAATATTTGTTAGTTCTGAAGTTTGCCAATTATTTATTAAGCTTAATGATTGCTTATTGGAAATAGTAAGATCGATTATACTAGTTTCGCGACAGGTAGGCGCTTTCAGATTATGTATATAGAGATTGTTTTCATCTATAATTGGTTTTAATCTAAATCCATTAGAGTTAGTTACTTTGTCGAACCATAATGGGTGACGAGAATTAAAGTCGCCACAGAGTACTACTGGTTGATTTTTATAGGTTTCAAATAATCTGCTCATAAAATTCAGATGATAATTGTTTAGTGAATTTGGATGAATATAGAAATTTGAGATAATTATGTTTTCTTTAGAAGTAGATAAAATCATTGTTGTACAAAAAGAATTAGTAAAATTTTCTACCATGGAGCATTTTAGCTTTTTATTTAACACAATAATTGCCGTGTATTTTTCTTCTATCCTATTCGAGCACAATATCTGTGAATCCATATCGTACATGATCTTGTTGTGTAAAACATAAGGTTCTTGGATCAAGAGAATATCGGTTGGGTTATCTGCAATATAACCTTGTAATTCATTTATTGCCCTAATACTCTTTCTAACATTTTGTTGAATACATTTTAAGTTTTCATTCATTGTTGTTTACATTGGTAAGACATATATCATTAAATTATATATTTGACAAAACAGATTCCTCGGTAATAGGCGCATATTGCGTTCTCTGTATGACTCTGTCCAGTTGTATCTTGTACAGTGGGCATTCGTTGGAATTAGATCTATGATTTACTGAATGATTTCTGAATTTTGGGTGTTTAGAACAATTATAACAATTTTTTTCTCCGGTGCAGCTGTGACTACCCTGAACACCACAGTTTTTACATACCCTAGCATTTTGACAGTCTTTCAGTCTGTGGTTCGGGTTAAATTGAAAACAGTTTTGGCATTGCCTAACAAAAACCCTATCCTGAATATAGCATCTTTCAAATTCAGTATATATTGTATTTTTCATTTTCTTAAGTATTTGGTATACTTTAGGTGATACTCTCAACGCTATGTTGTGTTGGGGTGTATTGGATTTCATAGTGAAGAGTACATTCATTTCACCATCCAAGCCTTCCAATTCAGGATTCATTTTACATACCGTTTTTACAAAAGTCGCGATTTCTGTTATTTTGCATACATTTTTGACAATGATTGTTGGATCTCTTGGCTTAGGTATGTAAATTTTGCTCATATTCTTTATTTCTTCTGAATTATTCAATTCCTCAAGTAATATATTTGTATCTTTTTGGCATGGAGATTTTATGATTATAGTTTTCTTAGCGTTTATAATTCCATTAATTTTAATATTTATACCTTTCTCTCTAATAATTTTAATATTATTAGAAATAGCTTGAATCACATCCTGACTGCGCTCCTCGTTATTTAATGCTACAATTAAAGTAGATTCATCTTTTATTGTCTGCTGTTTTTTATCAATGAGTTCGGTTTCTTGTCTAACTGTTTGGGCATATGAAGGTTTAGACTTCGGTATTTCCTTGATAAATTTATCCAATTTTTGATCAATCATTTTACCTAATGTGTCAGTCAAACCCTCCGTAATGCTTTGTTTATAAACTTCAGTAATAGACTCAATTCCATTTTTCGTTTGATTTATCACTGAAGACAAAAAAGTAATATCATTCTTATTCAAATTTTTCTGATTAGTTTTAAATTTATTTTCAAAATATAATAAAATTTCATCAAGTTTAACGTCTATCGATTTTAAAATGGAATCCATTTTATTTTAGCCCTTTTTCTTTTTTCCCAAGTATTGTTCAAACAAGTGGCAAGCGGTCGCGCCGCGCCGTCTGCTGATATGCAAATCAGCTGTATATAAAATGTTTAAGTGTACTTAAGAGTTGGATAATATATGTATAGTAATATGAGTAAGGTATAAAAGATTTTAAATTTCAAAAACAACTCTAAAAAACAAATATGAAGTAATATTTACCGGAATTCGCGGAGCGCTGCAAAAACACGTCCGCCCGACGTGACAATTAATACATATGTGGATCGTCTGGTGAAATTCTAAACTGGCGCCGTTCTGACAGTTTCCAATCTATCTTTAGATGTTATTTTGTGACTCCCATCTATCTCGATTTTAGACGTTTCTGACTTCTATCTCTTGTTTCAGCTCAACTCTTAATCTATCACAGAGTTTTATTTATTTATTCACAGTTTGTACAAAGTATATTACATATGGTGACGTACTGACACATGTCAATCATGCGTATAATCATTTACAGATGTGTTTCTATTATACAACATGAAAATCTTGTTATAAGTTATATACAATATGGGGTTGTTGGTTTAAATTACCATATTTATATATATATGTGTGATGAGGTATCCTGTCGACTTATCTGCGGTGTGAGATCCTGTCGACTTATCTGTGATGAGGTATCCTGTCGACTCACGCTATAGCTGTGATAACCGAGGGTCAAACCAGTAGTAACCGAGAGGGACAGTCAGGGCGTGGAGAGTTTTCCAGTACCTCTCTGCACCTTGGAGGACCTTTAACAGTTCTCACGGGGTACAGGCAGTCGTGGTCAAGGCAGAGTGGAAAGCTTGGGAATGTCCACACACAAAAAACGAAGAGACACAGTTGTATTAGGAAAGTTCCGTGAACAGATAAAAGTCGAGATAGGAGCGAAAGATGGAGAATTGAGAAAATATCTTACTGAGCTACATGGACGATGAGGTGGACCTTGGTGACAATCGACAAGGGCTCCCGCTGATGGTGAAGTGACTATATTTTCGGCTAGGTCGGAGGTTTTATATATCTTTTCCGAGAGAGGAAGTGTTGACTTTAAGCGGATGCAACAAGAGCGTGGAGCGGAAGCGATATTGTACACTCTTTTAATGACCTGACATATTTCTATCTTTAGGGCTCGTTGAACTTCTCTCTCAATCTTTTTCTTTAGCTCAACTCTTAATCTATTACAGAGTTTTATTTATTTATCCTCAGTTTGTACAAAGTACATTACATATGGTGATGTAATGACACATGTCAATCATGCATATAATTATTTATAGATGTGTTTCCATTATACAACATGAAAATCGTGTTATATTATATACAATATGAGGTTGTTTGTTTAAATTACCATATATATCTTATATTCCGAGTGGAGAAGGAGAGAATAAAGAAAAGTAATATTGGTTAAGTGAATGTTTAGTTTGTCGAATGCAAATTTTACTTACTAAAAAATAAGGAAGAATGATTTTGAATTATTAGCAAATATGCTTACTTTATTTAAGCTAGTCAATAAGTGTTTTACACCATTGTTTACTAAGAAATGTTTAAATCTATTACTTGTAAATGCAGGAGCCCTATCAGTTGAAATAGATTCAGGTTTTATGGTTTGAAATAAAGTCTTTAAGTATCCTAATATACAAGTATCAGAGTCATCAACAATCAATTCTGTCATCGTTTGCTTTTGTGAATGGAATAAATATCCAAATATGGCCATTTCTTATAAGCATCGGTGGCTCAGTGGTAGAATGCTCGCCTGCCACGCGGGCGGCCTGGGTTCGATTCCCGGCCGATGCATTTTTTTTTTTTTTACAATTTTTAAAACTCATTTATATTAATATCCCTTTATATATAAAAGTCAGCGTATGTATGTATGTTTGTCAACTATACACGTCCACAATACGTAACTAATCTGACTGAAATTCTAACAGTATATGAGGTAGAATCTGGAAAAACTCTTAGTGAAAATTGCAGGTCTCTATCCCGAATATCCGTCGTGTTATTTGCAAATTTGCTCTTTCGCTCGCGCCTCTAGCGGTGAAAATGGGGGATAATACCAGCTGACCTAATGTACATATAAAGTTTGGAGCGGGACGTTTCACAAGAGTGACCTCCACGGCTCCAAATTATAATTGTAACGAATAGTATTTGAATAAAAACATTTAATCGGGTAAAATCCGGGCGTTGCCCGGGTCATTCGGCTAATGCAAGTGTCAGTATTTGTATTTTTACTAGCAAATGTCCATAAATACCTGGTGTGATGGTCAATAAGCATGTGAATGCAATGCTTATTAGAACCATAGTTGTGTATACCACCTAAAGTGTCAAGAGAAAAATGACCTGGGTGAGTGGCTATTGGCATTGCTTGTAGGGATCCATAAATGGTCCTTTTGTCTCTATTTTTATTTAATTGACATATTTCACAGTGTTTTACATATTGGGTTATATCATAGGTCATGTTTGGCCAATAAAAATTTGGAAGAATAATTTTTGTCACTTGTGTAATTCCTATATGTCCATGATTTAAATGTACTTTTTCAATTAGCTTTTCTCTCAGAGTTATTGGTACATAGTTTTAAAAATAGTATAAATGCCATTTTGTATTTTGAAGTTTTTGGGTGGTAAATCCTGTGAGGTTTGGTGTTCTTTTATTTCTTATAATGTGAAATGGGTGCTCTAGACAGCATATCTGCTTCAGTATTTAGAGTGCCTTTAATATACTTAATTTCAAAGTCATATTGGGATAATAGTAATGACCATCTTAATAATCTATTAGTTGGATTTTTAAGTGATTTCAACCACTTTAAAGGCATATGATCTGTATGTAAAATAAAATGTTGATTTTGAATATATGGATGGAAACTTTTTATTGCTTCTATGATGGCTAAAGTTTCAATCTCTGAAACAGTATAACTTTTCTCATAAGGGTGCAATTTTCTAGAATAGAATGCTACTGGATGTAAAGAGCCTTTATTATCTGGTTGTTTTAAAACTGTTCCTACACCTATTGTTGAACCATCAGTGAAAATATGACAAGGTTTGTCAGGATCATAGATATGAAGAATTGGTTTTGATATTGGAGCAGATTTAAGTGTTTGAAAAGCATTTTCCTGCTCTTCTGTCCATTCCCAAATTTTATTTTTCTGTAAAAGAACATTCAAAGGATCTCTAATTTGTGCATAATTTGAAATGAATTTATTATAAACATTGATGGATCCTAATAAAGCTTGCAATGATTTAATATTGTTTGGTCTCGGTAGGATTTATATGGCCTCTAGATTAGGATTATTAGGTGTGTTCCTGGCTGTATTTGATATCCTAAAAATTCTATTTTTGTTCTCAAAAATTGGCATTTAGCAAAAATTCAATTTGATATTCTCCTTTTTAAAAATTTCAAAAATATTTTCAAGTTGTTCAAGATGTTCTGAAATACTTGAAGAGTGGACAATAATATCATCAAAATAGTTTAAAGCATATTCAATATTGTATTTAGTAAAAAGTTATCTAATAGTTCTTTAGAAAATAGATGGAGCATTTTTTAGTCCATAAGGAAGTCTGTTCCACTCATAGCAGCCTGTTTGAGTAACAAATGCTGTTTTATATTTATCTTTTTCTTCAATTGAGAGATGCCAGTATGCATTAGTAATATCTAATGTTGAAAAAATTTGAGATTTTGTTAACCTATCAATTAAGTCTTCAATTAAAGGAATTGGTGTATGTTCTGCTTGATTAATATTATTTAACTTTCTATAATCTATACAAAATCTTGTTGGGTGGTTGGGAATATCTGATTTTTTATGAACTAAAAGACATGGATATGTAAATGAACTATTTGAAGGCCTAATGGTATTGTTTTTACATAACTCTCTTATTTGTTTTTGTATCTCATTATTATTAGAATAGGAATTTCTGTAAGGTTTTTGTGCAATTGGTCTATTATCAGTTAAATTATTTCTACAAGGAGTTATATTAATTTTACCTACATCAAATTTATGCTTTGAAAAAATAGATTCATATTTATTTAAAATGTTAACTAATTTTACCTGTTCAGTGTTATATTTTACATCTATTTCTAGTAAGGTATTGATATATAGCTAGCAATAAATATGTATATATATATGTTTCTATGAAAATGTTAATCTGCAAGACGCAGGTTATCATCATCATTGTTTTTGTTGTTGTCACTTTTCGGCGTTTCGCAACACAACAAAAATGCTGTATCAGACTTTACTAAGAGAATAAAGATTTTCTAAAAGATAAAAGTGTACTAAGATGCTGCATTTGGCGACGAGGATATAAGAGTAAGTACCCTCGAATTTTGAAGTATATATTTTTAGAAATTATCTTTGATTTTGCATATAATTGAAAGTTATTTTTAAAAGACTAAAATTGCAAAGTTTTAGGATGCAAATTTAAAAAAAAAAAGTGAAATAAAATGGCTAGTTACCAATTTAAGGAATATAATGAAGAAACTGAAACTTTTGAAACGTTTTATGAACGATTGGAACAGTTTCTCATATTGGAGGAGGCAGGGGATGAGAAGAAAAAGGCTTATCTCCTAACCCTCATGGGAAGTAAAACCTATGGTGTTTTGAAGAATTTGTGCAGTCCTATTCTACCTAAAAATAAAACTTTTGATGACCTAATAGATATCTTGAAAAGGCACTTCTCTCCAAAGCGCTCAATTGTAGTAGAGAGGTTCATTTTTTTTAAAAGAATGCAATTAAAGGAAGAAAGCATCTCGGATTACTTGGTGGAAATTAAGCGTTTGGCTTCCTCATGCAACTTTGGAAATTTTCTGGAGGATTCTTTACGTGATAAAATGGTTTGTGGGTTATATAATGCCAAAATACAAAATAGAATTTTGTCGGAGGGTGACATTTCTTTAGCTAAAGTAATTGAGATAGCATTATCTATGGAAGCGGCTGAGAAAAATACAAAATTATTCCATTTGGAGCAGGGTGAAGATTGTGTAGATAAGTTGAGGATTGAACGCAAGGTTGAATCAAATTTCCAGAATGGCAAATGTAAACATTGTGGTAAACCGCACAAAGAACCATGTAGATTTAAGGAGGCGATATGCTTTAAGTGTAATAAAAAAGGACACATTGCCTCAATATGTTGGAGCAGTAGAAGAAATCTAAGGCAACATCAGAATCAGCCGGGAAATATACATCAGATAGGAGACCAAGAAGAGGAGGAAGAGTATGTCCAGAAAATTATAAGCGTGACGATACCTGAGTATAAAATTAATTTTGCCTCAAGTGACCCTCCCTATCTGATGGAGTTAAAAGTAGAAGGAAACTTTATTAAATTTGAAATGGATACGGGTAGTGGTCTAACACTGATATCAGAAAAGGATTTTAAAAATAGTCTTCAACACTTGAAATTGGAAAAAGCGAGTATTATTGTAAGAACTTATGATGGTACCGTGGTACCCATTCTGGGTAAAATCAATGTCAAAGTGGAGTATCAAGATATTACTTACAAACTTAGAGCGTTGGTGGTGAAAGGAGAAAAGAGGGCGTTGATGGGAAGAGAATGGATAAATAGATTGAAATTGGGCTGTTTCGCGGTAAAAAATATGCCTGTGGAAATTACCATTGAGGAAATTTTGAAGGAAAATCAAGCCTTATTTGTGGAGACAACTGAACCAATAAAAGGTTTCACATTTTCAGTAAACATGTGTGATGTGAATCCAATTTTCCATAAGGCTCGTCCGGTGCCTTTCGCCATTAGGCCAGCAGTTACTGAAGCATTAGACAAAATGGTGGCCAAGGGTTATCTATGTGAGGTGGCGAGCAGTAAATGGGCCACTCCAGTGGTTGTAGTGCCGAAGAAAAATAAAGAGATCAGAATTTGCTGCGACTTCAAGGTAACTCTAAATAAATATTTGGACACTGCGGCCTATCCCCTTCCCACACAGCAAGATTTATTCTCCACATTGGCCAAGGGAAAATACTTTTCTAAATTGGACTTGAGGAACGCTTATCTGCAATTAGAGGTGGACCCAGGCACCCGACCGTTACTAACGATAAATACTCATAAAGGGCTGTTCAGGTTTAAGAGAATGCCATTTGGATTGGCAAATGCGCCCAGTTATTTTCAATCTGTAATGGATAGGGTTTTGTCGGGTATAGGAGGCGTAATTTGTTATATTGATGATGTCCTTATAGCCACAGCATCAATTGAAGAACATTTGGCGTTGTTGAAGACTATATTTGCTCGCTTGGCGAAGTATAATATCAAACTAAAGAAAGAAAAATGCCTATTTTTGCAAAAAGAAATTGAATATTTAGGACATCTTGTCACGGGAGAGGGCATCAGACCTTTAGATCATAAGGTACAAGCAATACAGAAGGCCAAAACGCCTACGAATATCTCTGAATTAAGGTCATTTCTGGGTTTAGTTAACTTTTATGGGAAGTTCATACCCAATTTGCCAGAGCTTTTGAAGCCTCTTCATGAGCTTCTTCACAAAAAACGTCCTTGGGTTTGGACAAAGGAATGTGGAGAGGCCATTGACAAGTGCAAGAACAGCATTACCTCTGAGAGGGTGCTAGTCCCATATGATACGACTTTGCCATTGTGTTTGGCCACTGATGCATCGCAGATTGGAGTGGGCGCTGTGTTGTCACATATTATAGAAGGCCAGGAGAGACCGATTATGTTTGCCTCACGGACTTTATCGGAAGCAGAACAGAATTATTCTCAGATTGAGAAGGAGGCTCTAGCCATTATATATGGAGTTACCAAGTTTCATCAATTTATTTATGGAAGAAAATTTATTCTTATTACAGACCATAAGCCATTGGTGACCATTTTGGGCCCAAGATCAGGAATCCCTACCCTATCTACTTCAAGATTGCAGCGTTGGGCGCTTATTTTGTCAGCTTATACTTACGATATTAAATTTCGAAGAACTCAAGACCATGGGAATGCAGATCTTCTGTCACGTTTTCCTGTGGGCTGTGAGGAAATTCCAAGATTAAATAATGTCTATGCTTTATCCTTTGTGGAAGAATTGCCGATCACAGCAGAGGAAATTGCCACGGAAACTGAAAAAGACGAAGTGCTCTCATTGGCCAAATTTTATACTCAGCAAGGCTGGCCTGAAAAGGTGGCTGATCAACTCAGACCTTATTTTCAAAGGAAACTTGAGCTAACTGTAGATGGGGAGTGTTTGGTTTGGGGAATGAGAGTTGTCATTCCACCATCTCTCAGAATAAAAATGTTGAACTGTCTTCATGAGACTCATTCCGGTATGAACAAAATGAAGGCTGTAGCAAGATCACATTTTTGGTGGCCAAATCTAGATACCCAAATCGAGTTTTTGGTAAATAAGTGCAGAAGCTGTCAGCAATCCCAGGATGGGCCAAATAAAGGAAAATGGCAACCCTGGAAATGGTCAACCAGACCTTGGCAAAGAATTCACATTGATTTTGCAAATAAGGAAAACATTAATTTATTAATAGTAGTAGATAGTCATTCAAAGTGGATCGAAGCCATCCCAATGAGAGAGACCACCACACGCAAAACCATTGAGCAACTACGGCGACTTTTTTCTTCCTATGGGTTACCGGAGGAACTTGTATCTGATAATGGACCTCAGTTTACTGGGAGTGAAATGAAAGGTTTTCTGGAAGGAAATGGAATTAAACAAACATTAATCCCGGCGTACCACCCGCAAAGTAATGGCTTGGCTGAAAGAGCGGTTAGAACAATTAAGACTGCCCTGGATAAAAATAAAAGGAAAATTGGGGACACCATTCAAGACACCTTGTCAAAAGTTCTTCTGGCATATCGAAGCACCCCGCATGTGACAACGGGAAAGACTCCATCAGAGCTCTTTATTGGGCGTGCGCTTCGAACCAGAGTGTCGTTGATACATCCCAGCTTGGCATCTAGAGTTAGGGACCAGCAAGCCAGGCAAATGAGGTATGATCGGCGAACCCATTTGGAAGAATTCCAGATAGATGATTTGGTGTGGTGTAAAAACTTTAGAGGTGGTGATAAATGGATCCCAGGAAAAATTGTGGGCAAGAAGGGAACTAGAGTCTACACCATTTTGATCCACGGACAGGTAAAGGCCTATCACAGGGATCAAATTAGAAAAAGGTGGAGGAATGGTGAGGAAGATGAGAGTGGAGATGGAGAGCGTCAACCCGAGCACTCAAGAGGAGCAGGTCCCAGTGCCATAATCTCGGAGGTGGTACGAGACAGAGGTTATATGGAGTCGATGTCGCCAGGACTAACTAGCCAGCGGTCGGATCAAGATTCAGAGGTTCAGAGTGATACAGACGATGGAAAGTCATTGGAGCCTCTTCGCTCGCTGGACCCCGAGGCCTTGAAAGAGGAGGGTCCTGTCCTAAGGCGGAACCCACCTCGAGCGAGGAGACCTCCTGTGAGATTTGAAGAGAGAAGATGGTGATATATAGCTAGCAATAAATATGTATATATATATGTTTCTATGAAAATGTTAATCTGCAAGACGCAGGTTATCATCATCATTGTTTTTGTTGTTGTCACTTTTCGGCGTTTCGCAACACAACAAAAATGCTGTATCAGACTTTACTAAGAGAATAAAGATTTTCTAAAAGATAAAAGTGTACTAAGATGCTGCAGGTATCAAAACTATGCTGGAATGGAGCCTCTTGTCAACTGGTTGAAGGTCCAGCATAACTTGGAGTAGCAGCCTGGAGTGGGTTGGGGCTCTTCAAAGCATGGCATGGTTGCCCTTGCTGTGGCCGAGTTGGTGGCGGTGGTGTATAAAACCTTGGAGGATGGGCGGCGGATGGAGGATGGACCTGGTGAGCTCCTGAAGGATGAACCCGGGATGGGGGGCTGCGGTATGGGCACACTGTATGGTAGCGCCACTGCTACCGTAGTCCCAAACGCTCGCAAATTCGGCATTGAGATAGTGGTGTCCTGAGATGTTGTTGTAGATGGTAGCTATATCTCGGAGGTAGTTGTGGTAGAGGTTCGCTTTGGCATAAGGGATATTTTCTTTGAATTTCGGATTCTAGACTTTTTTCCATTTTAGTGGCTATTAATAGCCATTCTGAGGAATGTACGGAGTCTATGGTAGCTAGATAGGGTTTGAATTTTTTCTTTATTCCCTCATTTAATAATTCTATTATGGAGATGAGGTTTAATTCTACACTGTTGATCAGCTGCATTTTTCGGTGATAATATTGGGTGACTGTTTCATTTTCTTCTTGTATGATTTTCATCATTTCAACCATTGGTGTAAGTTTAGCTTTCTGGAATTTGGTTATAAGGTTTTCTTTGAGTTTATTCCAGTCCTCAATATGGCAAAGGCTTTCGAAGTAATATGTTAAAGCCTCATCCTGTAAGTAATCCGATAAATGAAGTACCTTCCAACTATTATCAGCACAAAAAAAAGCTTTTTGTTTTTTGGTCAAATTAGAAAAAATATTTATATATCATAAAAAAAATAATTGAATATAACATATATATCTGGTAATATAAGGTGGGGAAAATAAATAAGGACATAACAAGTTGAAAGAAATACCCAGGCAACCAGAGAGAGAGAGACAATTAAAACAGACTTTATTGACATTCTAGTCAATATTTACACTCCATCAAGAGTTAAGAAATATTTACAGTCTTCTGGTTGGAAGTGGGAATTCACATCAGGCGGAGCCCTCCCCGAGGGGTAAGAGAGAGAGAGAGATGGGCCTGCCACCGCCGAGCGGCCGTTCGTATCGCACACAATTCCCAACTGTCTTAATAATCCCGAGGTGTTAACTGACGGGCCCCTGTGGTCGCCCCTTGGAATGTCGCTGGTGTCTCAAGTGACTGGTCGCCCGTCTCTCTCTGGGTTGCCTGTAGATTGGCTTTATTTGTTGAATACAATGTTCATGTAAAAGGGAAGGTTTTTATACTACAGCATCCCCCCTGTTTGAAAAATTTGACATATGGCTGACACGGAGGCAAAATGGAATATTTTCATAAAATGGGTAATATGTAAACAATTAAAAATATTTAAATTATAATTGTAATTAAGATCATATGAAAGTAATGATCACTAAAATCATGTGTTGAATGTAGAATGTATGAGAAGCAGAAGGAAAGTAAACCATTATAAGAGTAAACTGAGAGAAACAATGTAAGATAGGTTTATCAATGGATAAGTGAGTCTACCTAGTCATTGCTTTAGAGCAAAGGAAATGTGCGCGTCATAATGTGGGTCGGACATGATTAGCTTTCGAGCATCTACAGACATGATCATGAGAAAGTTAACCACGTGTATTGCTGCAGCTGAGACACAAATAGGTTTGATTTAGACACAATCCTTCAAAGGTGCCTGGACCTTGATTATATGGAAACATATCAAATAACAAATGAGACGCAGCTTGAATGGATAGGTTGGATTGCAGAAAGAACTTATAAACGACGGACACGTGTGAGAGAATTGTCACGCGTTTGTCAGAAGCTCTGAAAGAACCATCCAAAAATATAACAAATAAGAAAGATCAAGGTGTTTGGGTAAAATGAGCAAAGTATAAAAATCTGGTAAAATAGAAAAGTTCTTAAAATAAGTAAATGTTAAAATATAAAAATTATTGAAATTTCACAATAAATAATTTGACAAACCGTCGTATAAACAAAGTTATAAAGAGAGAAAGTATTGTCCTACTGTCTTATTGTAGCACACCTTTGCAAAATGTCCTACCTTTCTACATTTATGGCATTTCACTTCTTTTGCAGGGCAGTCTTTATATGGATGGAATTTTGAAGCACCACATCTTATACATCCAGATTTTTCAGGCTTGCTCCACTTCTGAAATTTACTTTTCTTTGAAGCGTTTCTTTTCTCATTTGTAGAATTGAACCTTCTTGGTGGTAACTTTTTTTCATAGACTTGGTCTACATTGGTAGCCTGTGTTGTTGTTGATCGAAGAATAGTCTGTTGTTACTTCACACATTCTGTCTGGCAAGCAGCTTGGATAGCCCTTTCCAAGGTCAAGTTAGGCTCTAGTTGCAACTTCTCCGAAAGTTGCAGATTTTTTACTCCTACAACTATTCTATCTATAACCATTTCTTCTTTCAGAGATCCATAGTTACAATTTTCGGCCATTTTGTGAAGCACTCTTATGTATTCCTCGACAGCTTCTCCATCCTGCTGATATCTACGATTAAATTGTGCTCTCTCAAAGATGACATTTCGTTTACCTATAAAGTGCTCTTCAAATTTCTTAACAACTGTTTCATAATTGTTTATTTCTATTTCAGTTAAATTGAATGATATTAGAGCATCTTCGACTTTTTCACCTAATATGTAAATTAGAGCATTTACCTGCTCTTCCTCCTTTTTCGATTTTAATTCTGACGCTTTTCTAAAGCGTTCAAATCTTTTAATCCAATTTGGCCATTCATTTGGATTATTAAAATTAAATTGCTCTGGAGGATTTATATTTTGCATTCCTTTTCTTTTTTTTTTTCGTTGTTTATGCAAAAATAATTATTTTTGTTTTTACTAGTAATTAGATTAGGCTTAGGAAACTATCGCCAATTAGCTGCCACCATGTATGACAAGCATGTCAAACTCAAATCCTAACACGGGCCAAATAAAAAAGTAATAAGATTATGTGAGGCGCAAAAAAAGAAAACAAGTAATTAGATTTTTATAGTAACATTTATGTAGGTTTATTTTAAAAAATACTAATAAGAAAAAAGAAAGTAAAGTTAATATTTTCTCCCTGATATTTGGCATCTCTTTTCTGCTACCATCTTTCCTACTTCGGGGGAAATCTTGTTCGCAGTGATTAATTTTAAAACTGACCCAAGGTGAACGTCAGTAATTCTCGATCTGATTGGAGACTTATTTCCTTTCATAAGTGAAAATAACTGCTCGCACCAATAAGTACTTCCAAACATGGGCATAATTTCATATGCTAATTTTCGAGTGTTTTCAAATCTGGCTGGCAAATATTTGTAAAATTCAGAAACGCCAACTTCAATGAATTTTGCCTTTAAATCTGAATCGCACTGGATATCTATTACCTCCATTTGCATATGATTAGGTACTGATTCTATATTTATCGAGAAAATCGAAGAAAACAAAGTAAACATGCCTTCCAAAAATTTGAAATCAGAAAACCTTGTTTCAAATTCATTTCTAAGACTTAAAATTTTTTCCGCATATTTTTGATACGATGCAGTTTCACCTAAACTTGATTTGTACATGTTGCATGTCGGAAAGTGAATTAAATCTTCGTTTTTCAACTGCTTTTCCCAAAGAACTAGCTTACATTTGAATGCATTAACTTGGTCACACATGTTGGTAATGATCTGATCCTTTCCTTGCAGTTTCAAATTTAAATCCGACAAGTGTTTTGTTATGCCAACCATGAAGGAAAAATCTTGCAACCATACTTGATCAGAAAACAAAGTGATATCTTGATTCTTGGTTAATAAAAACTGACATATTTCTTCTTTCAAGTCCCAAAATTGTTTGAGAACCTTGGAGCATGATAGCCAACGTACCTCGGTTTAGTATGATAAACCTGAATATTCGCTTTCTAATTCAGTTAAGAACAGAGAGAACTGTCGCTGATTTAAACCTCGAGATCTTATGAAATTGATCCATTTTTTAATAGGTGTCAACACATTTTCCATTTTTATTACCTTCGTACATAATAAATACTTCCAGATGTATAATGCAATGCGTATGATGAATATTGGAACCATCAGAAATTTCACTTAGTTTTTTTCGCAGTAATGCTACGAAACCGTTGGTTTTTCCAGTCATTGAAGGAGCTCCATCTATTGCTACAGAAGTCAATTTCGATTGAGGTAAATTGTATTTTTGCAGAAGATCATAAATGCAATTAAATATATCTTCTCCTGTAGTAGTGCCATGCATCGGTACTAGTTCCAATAATTCCTCAAAAATGTTGAAATCCGTGTCGCAAGCTCGAAAAAAAAAAACAGCTAACTGAGCTACGCCCCCAATGTCCGTACTCTCATCACAGGCAATGGGATATGCTTCGAAACAAGATGATTTTTCTTTTATCTGATCATTTAAATTTCTGGCCATATCAGTAACTCTTTTCACAACGGTATTTCGAGACAAATATATTGCTTGAAACGTCTTCACACTTCCAGGACAAACAATTTCTGCAGCTTTAATTGAACATTCCTTGATGAAATCACCTTCAGTAAAAGGTTTTGAGTGTTTAGCTGCCAACTCCGATAAAACGTAGCTTGCATGCACCGCCGCTTCACTCTCTTGTGATACTTTAGTAAACATAAACTGTTGTTTTTTTCATTCCCAACTTGAACTCTTTTAACTTTTCTTGTCTCATTAAACCTTCGTAGGTATCATATTTTGATTTATGTTGTTCATAATGACGTTCAATGTTATATAATTTTGGTACACTAATAGCATTATTACATATCAAGCAGATGATTTTATCTTTTACTTCAGAGCAAAAATAATCTAATTCCCACTTTTCTTGAAAATTCCTATGTTCGTCAGCAATTTTTCGTTTAGTTTTACTGCCACTTGGTTTTGATGAAGACATATTGAATACAAAGGTCTGAAAAAAAAATTAGTAATCGCTAACACAAAATAATAAAACGTTTTAACTAATATTTTAAAAATTTAAAAAAAATAATATTTTTAACTTACCAGACACAGAATAACTGCACAAATTATTGAACGTAACTCAATGTTTTTTTCTAGTACTCCGAAAGAATATTTTCTTTAAACTTTAAGGCACACAATACTTATGGCGATGTTACATACGTTATGTATGTAGGTATAATATTATCAAAACTTACGACTTATGTATGGCGACCAGTGGTTCGTTATTAATAAATAAATTATGTATAATTACAATTTTTAAAAATTAGGCTACAAATTTTTATTATTATTTTTTTTTTTTATAAAAAAATATTAAAATATATTGTCTTGTGGCCCGCAAATTTATTCGTTGTGGGCCGCTTGAGGCCCGCGGGCCGCGAGTTTGACATGCTTGATGTATGGTGTATTGCCTTGTTATAAATAAGAAGATACTCTTACCTTAAGGATTATATCTTTAATCTTATTTATTTAACTATTTACAAGGTAATTATTAAACTTAGAACAATCACAGCTATGGCGGAACTTTCGCCAGCCTAAGGTAAACAAAACAGTTGTCATGTCATGATGATCACCTTCCCGATGAATCCGCCGGGTTGCCAGATCGTAACTTACTCTCAACACAGTTGCCTTTCTCTTAGATCGTAAGAAAATAGCAATATTTTCATACCTTGGATGTATGCTTCTGACAATATGAAATGAAAGTTCTCTTGAGGGAAATTGATGCCCTAATGATGAACTTCTAGCAGCAATATTTTTTGCCCTTGTTATATATTCATCTATAGTCACCTTGTCTGCCCTTATAGTGCCCGGTTCTGATCGCAGAATTACTTCATTACAGTCGATGGTGAATTACTCGAGACATACAAATCCAAAACCTTTAACAATTTATAGATGGACACATGAGAACTCACAGTTTTTCTCGCAGACACTAAATGAAATACACCTGAATTGGAATCACTCAATAGATAGTACAATGAGGCTTTTAACTGATAAAATCATTGATACTATGGGCAAAGCGGGGATGCAGAGAAGATCTAAAACATCGAACCCAAATTCAAAGCCCTGGTTTGATCGAGAATGTTATCTAACAAAAAAGAATACTAAATCCCATCTTAAAATCTACATGAAATCAATAAAAGAAACAGACCGTGTTAACTATATTTCAAAAAAGAACTTCTATGCTGCATTAATTAGAGATAAAAAGAAAAAATACTACCAATCATTGCATGTAAATTTATCAAGCAATACTCATGACTCTAAAAACTTTTGGAAAACAATAAGCATTTATAAAAAAAGAAGTTTCATTCATGGAAACATATCGCTTCAAGAATGGCACCAATTTTACGACAAACTACTCTCATCTGAAACATCAACAGAATATACCCTTCCTATGTTAAACACGCTTTCAGTGGATACAGGCTTATTGGCGGAAATTACAATGAAGGAGATAATAGAAGAAATCTCGCGTTTAAAGAACTGTAAGGCAGCTGGAATCTACGAGGAACCAAACGAAGCAATTAAGCTCCTTCCCCACAGATACTTACTGTAACTAAAGGATCTATACAACAGAATACTAAGATCAGCTGTATTCCCATCCTCCTTCTCGAAGTCTATTATTATTCATCCGATTTTTAAAAATGGCGATTCTGATAATCCATCCAACTACCGCGGAATCTCACTGCTGAGCAATTTCGCGAAACTATTTATAGCAATACTTAAGTCCCGCCTAGTAAAATGGATTGAAACTAATGATATTATCCCAGAGAATCAAGCGGGCTTTAGATCTGCTCACTCATGTCAAGATCATATTTTCATTTTGACATCTGTAATCCAACTTGCCCTAAGGAAGAAAAGAGGTAAATGTTACTCCTTCTTCGTAGACTTAAAAAAAAAGCTTTTGACACGGTTCCTCACGCATTGCTATGGACAAAACTAGTCAAAATAGGACTGAATCACCGATTTGTCAACTTAATTAAATGTTATTATGAAGACATGACCGCTGCGGTTCGTTGGAACAACTCTATCACTGAATTCATTGAAATTCGTTCGGGGGTGCTCCAAGGTGACCCACTATCCCCATGCCTAATTCTACTCTTTATTAATGATTTGATTAAAATATTTGATGACTCGAGGTTGTCAGGAATATACTTACCAAATTTCGGAAACATACACCTCCTCCTATATGCCGACGATATTGTTTTGATCGGTGATTCTAAAATAAACCTTCAATTGAAAATCAATATACTGAAAACCTATCTAGAAACTAACTTACTAACTCTGAACGAAAACAAGTCAAGAATAATGGTTTTCCGTAATGGAGGAAAGGTGGCGCGTTCAGAAAGATGGTATTGGGGTCAAAGTCCTTTAAGTGTTACATCAAAATATACGTACCTGGGCTACCCGCTAACCCCTTCGATTTCTTTCACTCAAGTTGCCTTAAATTATAGAGGCAGGACCATGGCCGCGATGGGTGCTGTGGGGGAGATTATTTTGAAGTCCAAACTCAAATCCTTCCATGCAAGTATGAGATTGTTGGATTCTATGATCTTGACAGTCCTACTCTATGCGGCTCCAATCTGGGCACATGATCAAGTCTTAATCTTAGATAGAATCCAGGATACCTTTTTCAGACGTTTTCTGTGCCTTCCAAGCTATACTCCGTGCTATATTTTGAGGGCCGAAACAGGAAGAAACTCTCTTGATATTACAGTGAAAAAACTAACTTTAAAATTCTGGACTAGAATTCTGAAAATGGACGGCAGCAGGCTACTTTCAATTTGTTTGGCACATTTGTGGGACATTTCAATTTCTTCAAAACAGAATATCGGACTGGTAAAAAGTATAACAGAGCTACTTAATAACCCCGGCTTCTCATGGCATGTTGGATGTACAGACTTCAATATTCTACAAAGATACATCCCCCTAATTATTAGAACGGCAACCGATCAGTCCTTGCAGCTGGATTATGTAAGAATAAGAAAATCAGTACTCTACTCTCACTATAAATACTTTCATTCATCACCTACAATGGAATGCTATCTGAATGACAATATCCCCCTAACCTTAAAGAGAATCATTGTACAAGTAAGAAGCCTTTTTGTAGTACAGAGAATTAATCATGTTTCACTATTGAAAACTAAGACTATAAAATGCACCTTATGCAACGGTGAATTTAGTCTCGATTTTCCACACTACATGTTCTACTGTACGGCAATGGAAGAAGAAAGAGAAATTCTTCGTTAAGAGACCGGCTATAATAGCAATTCGCCTTATGTTTTAATGGCAAAAGTCGTAAAATCCAGACCCTTTGCATTCGCTTTTTATGAATACTGGATATCAGCTCAATCAAAATATTTAGCACAGACACCGGATCCAACTCGATAATTGGTCGAGGTCAATACCCAATATTTGTATATAACTACGATGCTAATTTTGAAGTATTTTAAGATGGCTATGTTTGATTGGAAATGGCTATTTTTCTTGGAGATGGCTATGTTTGATTGGAAATGGCTATTTTTGATTGTAGAAGGCTATGTTTGATTGTAGTTTGTCTATGGCTTGAGAGAGAGATGATGACTATGGTTACTTGTAGGTGACTATTTTTCGACGGAGAAGGCTATTTTTGATTGGAGTAGGTTATGTTTGATTTGCATAATTAAAAATGAGCTATGTTTGCTTTTGGGATATTGTTCACACAAGTTTCAGATATCCTGTCGGCTAATATTATATTATAAAAAAAAAGATGAGATTTCTTTTGTTTTGGATCATATTGATGATTATGCTATGGTGGTGCAGTCGTGGCTAAAATCTTGATAGAATAATAATATAAATGGTTTTGATCAGTAATTGCTTTTATTGTGCTTAAGGAATATATAAAAACATAATTTGGTAAAAAGTAATGCCTGGCTTAAGGCGAGTGAACAAAGAAAACAAAAGATTATTAACATAATGTACAAAGTTTTGAGTCAGCCAACGGGGAAGAGAGAGAGAAAATATGGTTTTACGGGCTACTAACCAAAGGTTATGATTTTTGAGCCCAAGCGCGATGTCAGGTGGCAAGGGACCCTAGGATCTGGCGGCAGGAGATGTGTCGCAGGGGTGGTGGAAACGTTGGGCACGCAGGGGTACAGCGCCAAGGTGCAGTGAGGCAGGAGCATTGAATTGGCCAGGATCCAGTAGAAGTGGCAGATGGAATTGGAGGCAGAAGGTCCTTTAAGCCTAGAACTTGAGGGCCCTAGACTTCAGGATGGGGCAGCTTGAGGCTCTCGCCTCGTGCTTGTCAGGAAGGCCCTTGGAGCAGCAGTTGGCACATTTGGAGGTGCGCTGGTCAGCAATGGATGGGCAGGCGCGGCCTTCATGGCCGTCTTGACCGCAGTGGAAGCACTTAGGAGCTCTGGAGCATTGGGCAGAGTTGTGGCCGAAGCCACAACAGCGGAAGCAGACGCGGGCGCGGATGGACTCCTCGAAGTTGAGGATTACTCCATCAACCACGATTCTCCCGCGAACGCCCAGGGCTCTAAAGGTCTTGAGGTCCACCTCGATGAAGGCGATGCAGGTCCCGCTTCTGGGTGCAGAACGGTGCGCCACGCGCACCACCTTGTCCCCAGGAAGTTTTCTAACAGCAGCGGTTTCCAGGAAGGTCTCCTCAATTGTGGAGTTGGATGTCTCCTCATCCACTTTGAAGAGGCAGATCCGTGGCAGGATCTCCTTCTGCTGGCGGACCTTCATTCCATTCAACTTGCTGGCCAGGGAGGTTGTCACCTCAGGGTTGGTGTCAGGATTACTGGAGTGGAGGACCAGCTTCCCCTTGGTGTGCAGGGAGGCCCAAACGCCTTGGGGGAGAGTGTGGGCAGCGCGGACAGCTTTTAGCATCTCCCTTGGGTCAGCCTGTGGGTCATCAGAGATGACCACTGTGTGGGCCGCCGATTTTTCTCCATGGAGGATCACTTGGGCGGCCGTAGGCTTGGATAGGCGGGAAGGCGCAGGTTTTGAAGGACCATTCAGGTTTGTCCTCTTTGCAGGCGGGTTGGGAGCCTCAGACTGCTTCCTTTTGGTTGGAGCAGGAGCAGGCAAGGTGGAGGCAGGCTTCTTGGCAGGGAGAGCAGCAGGAGCAGGAGTGGCGGGCTTGATTGGGTCAGTCTGGGAGCTGGTTTCCTTGCAGGAAGGAGCAGGGCAGGTTTGAGTACCGCGGCAAGCAGTCTTGGGCTTGTTGGCCTCCTCAATTTCGTCCAACTCTGCGAAGGATTCGAGGGTGTCAGTGAGGTTCTCTACTTTGGTAGCGAGGGCCTTGATCATTTCAGTCCGCGAGGCGATGTAGCGGATCAGGTCCTCATGCAGGGATTTCAGGGCAGGATGGCCAATGGAGCTCAGGATACTGCAGTTGCGTGAGATCACCATCTCATCTTTCCTCTCCAGGTCGGCGACGTTCACGATGGGCTTGTAGGCCTTCTTTTTCTTCTTGGCAGGATTCATGTATGCCGACTAATACAGGCCAACGGGGAAGAACAACAACGAGTTTTTATAGGGGAAGCACGACCTCTGGCGGTCGATTTAGCAGTATTTGTATCTATGAAATATATTTTTATAAATAAAATAATACTTTTATATAACATTTCAAATAATATCTTAATATAACATATATAATAATCTCTTAACTCCTGTTAAATGTACTTCTCTTGCATCATTGCAAAATCGGGATAAATTGCTCACATTAAAAGAAATATCTGGACGAGTTCCGGTTGCCAAATACATCAGGGATCCGATCACCTCTTGATACAATGTCCTGTCTACTGGTTTGGAGTCTTGACATTCATCAAAACTTTGGTCTCGATCTCCCGGAGTTTGTACAATGTTACATTCTTCGAGTGCAAATTTCTTCAAGATTTTATCGATATAATGGGCTTGTGATAGATCAAAACCGTATTCTGTTTTCTTTATCTCTATACCAATGAAAGGTTCATTCTCCCCTTTTTCTTTCAAAGCGACAAATCTTCCTATCTCTGATGCTAGTTTTTCATTAAAGGTTTTATCCGTTCCGGCTATTATTAGATCATCCACGTATAAACCCAATATTCCATATTCCTTTCCTTTTCTAAAAGTGTACACACATGGATCATATTGCGATCTTTCCATTCCCAGTTGTATCAGTATCTCGTTGTGTGATCTTTTTATTCCAACAATGTCCCGATTATGGAAGTCCATATATACTTTTAACAATTTGCAAACTTTGTCTTCTTCACCTTTTTCAACCAATACTTCCGGTTGTTTCATAAAAAATAGTTTCCTTCAATTCTCCGTAAAGGTAGGCGGTCTTAACATCATATGATGTTATAACCAAATTCAACTGAGCTGCTAGGGCTACAATTGCACGAATACTTTCTTTTGTGATCACTGGTGAAAATGATTCCTCATATTCTACGCCATATTTTTTATCACAACCAATAGCAACTAATCTAGCTTTTCTTCTATAAACACCTTCACCAGGCGTACTCTTTATGTTAAAGATCCATTTGCAGTTTATGATCTTCATATTCTTTTCTCTTCGAACGAGAGTCCATACCTTATGCTTGTCAATAGAGTAAAGTTCTTCTTTCATTGCTTCGAGCCATTCATATTTATTCACGCAGTTAATCGCCTCCTCATAATTTTCGGGAATACGTTCTTCTGGTTCTAATATAAAATTCACGTTATTTATTTATTTTATTCTTTGCGAACGTCGAACGCCTTGTTCAAGCAATTTCATTTCTTCTTCTCTCAGTTTTGCTCTGTGTTTTTCCTCTAAAACTTTTTGTGAATCTCCCTTTTTGCGACCTGACCTTACAATTCTTTCCTCGTTAGGTTCGTCTAGCGTGGGAATCGTTTCTTCATTTAGTTCTGAGGTTTCTGGACGCGTCCGAAGGTCGATTTCAATATCATTTTCCTCTTCCTTTTTATATGCAAAATGGTCGTAATTTGTGTCTTCTTGAAGATTTTTTGCATAATCAATTCCTTTCTCATTTTCGACAAACTTTACTGATCTTATTTCTTCTATTTTCTTGGTGATTATGTCATACACTCGATAAGCCTTTCTTTTCAGAGAATAGCCTACAAAAATACCTTTTCGACTTTTAGGCATAAATTTACTTCTATGTTGTTGTGTAATGGGCCAAAACGCCAAACAACCGAATATTCTGAAATGTCGAATGGAGGGTTTTCTTCCTTTCCATTTCTCCATTGGTGTATCAAGCTTGATTGACCTATGTGGAGTACAGTTTTTGACATATGATGCAGTAGCGACTGCCTCCGCCCAGAAAGCCATGGGTAATCCTGAATCAAACAATAATGTCCTTGCTGTTTCAATTAGGGTTCGGTTTACTCTCTCCGCAACTCCGTTACTTTGTGGCGAGTAGGTGGTGGAGAGTTGGTGGTGTATTCCATTTTTAATTAAGAAATTATTGAATCTGTGATTAGTGAACTCTGTGCCATTATCAGTTCGCACATCCTTTATTTTCAGGTTTAGCTCATTTTCCACTCTTGCCTTAAATTCTTCAAACTTCCCCAAAGTTTCATCTTTGTTTTTCAGAAAGTAGATAAAGGTTCTTCGGCTGAAGTCATCAACCAGAACAAAAAAGTATTTTGATCCACCTAGAGATTGGTATGTCATTGGACCACATAAATCCATATGCACCAATTCAAGGGGTTTGGTTGTACAGTTGGTGGTAACGGGATGGTAAGGTTGTCGAGTCAATTTCCCCATTATACAAGCTTCACATTCTGGCATGTTCTTAAATTTAACATTAAACCAATACCACATTCTGTTGAATTATCTCTTTCATGTACGCTTCGTTCAAATGATTCAGTCTTCTATGCCACAAGCTGATATTGTCATTTGAGAAATCATCTTTTGTGGTCATGACATTCTCCGTCTTTTCCGAGTATTCATCTCTGGACCTTGTTTCCATTACATACATCCTATCCTGGATTTGAGCCTCTGCAATTGAATCATCCTGTTCATTGTAAATCTTTGCTCCATCTCTATTGGAAATTAAAGTATTTCCTTTGTTAGTTAATTCGTATATTGATAAAAGATTAGACCTTAAGTTAGGTACATGCAGAACTCCTTTAATTTGAACATTCTCAATTCCGTTTTCGGTACAAGTAGAAAACCTTGATATCACCTTTAGCTGTAGCATGTGTAACTTTACCTTCTTCTGCCAAATTTATCTCACTTTCATAAGGCATTACATTTTCCATCCAGTCCAAGTGTGGAGATAAGTGCGTAGTACACCCTGAGTCAAGACACCAGGTTTGTATCTGACTATAATTATTTGAGGAGTTTTCAAAAACTCGATCTGTGCTGGTATTGAAAGTTTGTTCCGCAGGCTTGCTTGAGACGGTATTCGCATTATTTCAGAAATTTTGTTTGTTATAGTTCGTATTTGAATTTGCATTTCTTCTCCCATGTTGTTCTTGAGTTCGCTTATTTTTGAACCAGCAATCTTTAGCTGAATGTCCTTTTTTATGGCAAACAAAACACTCCTTTTGTCGATTCTGTTGATAGTGATTTCTTCTGTCTTTACTTCTGTAAGCCTGTTCATTTTCATCAGAATGACTCCCATTCATCTTAGAATTCATTCGATTCTCTTCCTCTCTAAGTGACTGCCGAATTTCATCAAGAGTTAATTCTCTTCTAGTTCTCAGTACAACAGCGATCTTTTCCAATCTTGGATGGATACCTCGCACAATATGAAACGCTAGTTCTCTTTGGGATATTTGGTGTCCGAGTGAAGAACTTTGAGAGGCAATATTTTTAGCTCTAGCCATATATTCATTTATGGATTCATTATTTTTCATCTTGATATTCTTAAGTTCAAGTCCAATATCAATGATCTTATCTTCTAGGTTGCCCGTGTAGATTTTCTTTAATTCATCCCATACTTTCTTTGCTTTAGTTTCATCTAGAAACATTCCTGCTTGTTCATCTGATAGAGTTTTAACTATAATTCCAAAGGCTTCGTCATTCTTTTCACTCCATATTTGCCAAGCGACTTCATCTTTTATATCAGGCTCGGGATCCGAAATTACGCATTTAAATAATTTCTTTCCACGTAAAAGTCCGACTTTTAAAGCCCAAATCGGATAATTTGTTCCTGTTAAAGGTTCAATTTTTGTCGTTGGCAAAAAATTGCAATCCATTTTAGCCTTGTTTTTCAACTTTTAAAAATTAAACAATATAGTTTAAAGGTAGTTTATAATTCAAAAATGTTTTTTTTTCAATCCTTCTATTTAAAACTTTCTTCTATCAATATAATTCAAATTATATTGAAATATATTTCAAAATTTACATACGTTGATGCAGAAGAGATCTTTGTTTACCGATTAGAATAAACGTATCAAACTTCTGATAAAATATTTTCGCTTTTTTTCAAGTTTTAAATTGAACCACGGACTGCTACCATAAATTGTAGTATTTTAAATATTTGCAACTCTCTTTAAAGCAACAAAAGAATTATTTATTGCATTTAGCAAGACAAGAAGAAAAAAAAACTCGGAATGCCAAACAAAACCTTTTTAGGTTATTCAACCTGCAACAACCTACCGGTTAGTTCCTATTAAAAATCTAGCTTTCACACAGAGTATTGAAAAAATAAAATACGACAAATTTGTTATTTATTTATTGTGTCCTTCAGGGAGAATCCTGTATGGCACGTGTGCCCAATAAAGGCTATTGTTGTTTGTATTTGTTTTAATGTCCATCCATACAGAGTTCAAAACAACAACTGACTCACCCGTGCAGGCAAGGTCACGCTCCGCTGCGTCACGTGGGAAAACATACGTACATCTTCTCGTACATGTTCTCAGCACATCCCCCTTTTTAAGATTTGAAATATATATATACATTACAAACTTTAAATGCATAATATAATTAATAATGAAGGCGATCCACGGGTTTAACAATTCGTCCACTCCGGGTTCTTATCTGGCCGTCTTCTGAGTCGTTAGAGGGATAATCCACAACTGGGGTCTTTTCATTTTCAACCAGGTCCTCTCCCGAAAAGGTCGGAGTCGATGGGTCGACTGGATATTGCACTGTAACTCCTTTTCGTAGATGGAACCTGTTTCGACGTAAAGTCCCAACTGGAGTATCAACCATATATGACCTTGGTGTCGATGCTTTCTTCTTTACAATCCCCCAGGTTCGCATATCTGTAATCCAAACCGTGTCACCTTCGGATAGCTCCTCCATGTCCGTAGCTCCGCAGCGTCGATCATATCTGGATTTCATATCCTTTCTCCTTCTCCCCTCCTTTCTTTTCAGGGTCTGAGAGTCCACCAACTTTGGATTAAGATTCTCTGGTGCAATTGGCAAGGTCGTTCGGAGTTTACGTCCCATGAGAAGCTCAGCAGGGCTGTAACCGTTCTCCAAAGGGGTTGATCGATATTCCAGGAGTCCAAGCGATGGGTCTTGATTTTTCTTGAGGATCAACTTAGCAATTTTCACACCTGCTTCTGCCATCCCATTGCTCTGCGGGAATCGAGGACTTGAAGTGACATGTGTGAATCCGTACTGCCTTGCGAAATTTGCAAATTCACGAGCAGCTCCAAATTGCGTCCCAACTTATCTAGGATCTCCAGTTTCATACTTGCTGGAATAACAAGACGACAGCTACGCATCAGTAGTCCATTTTGAACGCCGAGTTCATCCTTGACATGCCAATAAGAGAGCAGAGCCGGTGACATCTTCTTCTTATCTGGCCAGCCTTGCTCAAGGTAGTTGACTACTGCTTTCAGGGTCGTATCCTCTTGTTGAGCTTCAAAAATCTTCGTCAACATCTCGTCTTTGTCGGTTATACTCGAGAGAACTGCATTTATATGCGCTGAGGTTTGCCGTTCGTTTTCACCTCCCTCGGTTGTGAGAAGTGGTTGTCTGGATAATGCATCGGCGTCGAGCAGCTCCTTTCCAGGGATATGCACTATTTCGAATCCAAACCTCATCATACGCATTCGGAAACGTTGCAGTCTTGGGGTCAGCGAACTCAATTCTTTCGTCGAAAATAGAGGAATGAGAGGCTTATGGTCGGTCTCAATTCGGAAACGCTTTCCAAGCAGGAAATCTTGAAAACGTTCGCAGGCCCATGTAATTGCGAGAGCCTCTTTCTCGATCTGAGCATATCGTTTTTCGGTAGGTGTCATAGTTCTAGAAGAATAAGCAACAGGTCGCCAGATTCCATTCTTACCTTCTTGCTTCAGTACCGCTCCCAAGCCATATGAAGATGCGTCGGATGACACCATAGTTGGTTTCCTGACGTCGTATGCTGCCAAGATGGGTTGAGTCGTGAGCAATTCTTTCAACTTTCGGAATGCTCGCTCCTGGCTGCAATCCCAAACGAAGTCTTGACCTTTCACCAACAACTGGTTCAGTGGTGCCACGATTTCAGATAAATTCTCCACAAAGCGTCCCAGATGGTTCACCATGCCAAGAAATCTTCTTACGCCATGAACATCGGTCGGAGCAGGCATCTCCGCCACTGCTTCGATTTTCGCTGGATCTGGTCGGATACCGTCTTCATCCAGTATGTGCCCAAGAAAATTAATTCTTGGCACGCCGAAGACACACTTGGCCTTGTTTAGTGTAACTTTCGCCTCTTCCAGTTTTCGGAGCACTAAACGAAGAATTCGATCGTGAGTCTTGGAGTCGGAGGCAAATATCAGGATATCGTCCAGGTAACACATTACACCGTCCATGCCTTGCAAGATTATTGACATAACTCTCTGAAAATACTCTGGGGCGAGTGAGATTCCAAATGGCATTCTGCAGTATTTATATCTCCCAAAAGGAGTGATGAAGGTCGTTAAATGCTGGCAGTCCGGGCTCAACGGAATCTGGTGAAAGCCACTGTTCGCGTCCAGTTTCGAAAAGAATCTTGCTTCCCCCAGTTGCCCCAGCATGTGCTCCACCACTGGCATGGGATGCACTTCGCGCTGTACATGTTCGTTCAGCCTTGAGAGATCCACACAGAGTCGTATGTCGCCATTCGGTTTACCAGCAATCACAGTCGGTGCACACCATTGAGTCGCAACGTTAACTTGTGCTATGATTCCCGCCTTCTCGAGCTCTTCCAATCTTGTTTTGAGCTTTTCCATCAAAGGTATTGGTACCCGTCGAGGAGTATGCACAGCATATGGTTTTGCTCCAGGTTTCAATTTGATTTCGTAAGGGTTTCCGATCTGTCCCAGTCTTTCAAATACTTCAGGGAATTCCTTGATTGGGTTAATTCTCGTCGCAACCACTTCAATCCGCCTCGCCAGGTTCAAGAGCTCACATGCCCGGCGACTCAAAAGAGGTTCACTCAAACGACGAATGACATAAATCTTCTCCTTGATTTCATAATTGCCATTTCGCAGCGTTGATATAAACATACCCACAGTCTGAAGTTCGGAGAATTCAGCAGCTCTAATGTTGATATCACTTTCCACTAGTCGTTGCTGTCTCATTATCTTCTTGAAGAGACACAGAGGAACACATGTAACATCCGCCTGGGAGTCGAGCATGAACTTCACCTGTTTCCCGTTCACTTGGATTTCTGCTGTCCATCGCCTCCTGCACTCGTCTTCATCATTATCGAGATTAGATGAATCCTTCACAGCTGAGACCTCCAGGAGAAAACCAATTTCTTCATCAAGTTCAGAAACAGTTTTGACTTCCGCAGTCTTCGCCTGCTTATCTGGGCAGCAATTTGCAAAATGGCCAGTTTTTGAACATAGGTTACATCTTTGTCCTTCAGCACGGCAAGCCTGTCCTTCCCTGTGGGTGAAACCTCCGCATTTTGGACATCGTGATCTTGTTTTGGCTGACTTCTCCTTCTTCCTCGAAGGCTGCTGTTGTTGTTTCGGTGATTGTTTCTTCGAGTTGAACTTCACCTGATTGACCTTTTGGCTTGTTGAGGGACGCTGCAGGTCGACTTGCTGCTGTCGAACGGCTTCCTGCTGTCGAACCATTTTCACCGCCTTTTCCAAAGTCAGTTCGCTGTCCAACTGCATTCTTTCAGATAAAGCTTTGTCCCTCACTCCAACCACTATTCGGTCACGGATCAACTGCTCATGAAGACCCTCAAATTCGCAACTATCAGCCAATTTGTACAATGAAGTGATGAATTCGTCCACTGGCTCCCGATCCTCTTGGATTCTTGAATTAAATTTCGCACGTTCGTAGATAATATTCTTTCTGACACAGAAGTGGCTGTCGAACGCCTTGAGGACGGATTCAATTTTCGTTGCCTCTTCCTCCTTTTCGAACTTGAAGGTCCTGAATATATCATCCGCGCGGTCACCCATCAAGTACATGAACAAATCGATCTTGTCCGCCTCCTCTTTCTTCTTCATTCCACTGACCACGAGGTATCGTTCGAATCTCTTCCTCCATTTGGGCCATTCGTTGGGAGTCGAGAAGTCGAAAGTTTCTGGAGGTTGAATCTGAGCCATGTTGAATTATCTTCCAAGGTACGCAAAAATCGATATTTTGCAATATACAGGTTCGTATTTTATCCAGTTATCGCTGCCACCATGTTTTAATGTCCATCCATACAGAGTTCAAAACAACAACTGACTCACCCGTGCAGGCAAGGTCACGCTCCGCTGCGTCACGTGGGAAAACATACGTACATCTTCTCGTACATGTTCTCAGCACAGTATTCATCTATAGTTTCATTATCTTTCATTTTAATGTTCTTTAATTCTAAGCCTATATCAATAATTTTATCTTCCAAATTGCCTGTGTGTTTTTCTCAGTGAGTCCCATACTTTCTTAGCATTTGTTTTTCCTATGAACATTCCAGCTTGTTCATTATAGTCAATGTTGTGATGATTATCCCAAAAGCTTCATCATTTTTATCACTCCAAATCTCCCAAAAACTTTTGTCTTCCATATCAGGTTCTGGATCGGAAATTACACATTTAAATAATTTTCTTCCTCTCAGAACTGCGCCGATTTTCAACGCCCATATTTGATAATTTGTTCCTGTTAATGGTTCAATTTTTCTTTGGGATAAAAAATTATATTCAGCCATTTTCACCTTTTGAGCTAATATAAACAAACCAATATAATTTAAAAACAAATATATATTTTAAATTTATTTAAATATTGGGTAGCTTTTAAACATGCAATATATAGATATAATTTAACTTAATCTATATAAATACATTTAATCTTCTTAGAAGTGCTTCAGTTTACCGATCAGAATAAACTTCTTGCTTAATCTTCAGATTAAATATTTTCGCTTTTGAGCTTTATATCAAATAACCACGCTCTGCTACCAATTGTTTACTTTGCTTAGATTCATTTAAGGGAACTGATTCCAATAATTATTAATTAAACATTATATATTTTGATTTACAAGAGAGAGAACAAAATATAAAAGGGAAACTAATATTGAACCAAAGGAACTTTTTTTTCTCTTTTGGTTAGCGCCTATTTACCTGTGAGCTTACACACACTCTGTGGAACAATTAATTAATATATATACAACAGAATTCAATTCGTTCCAAAATCAATTTATTAGGTACCGCTCAACAAGAGCAACCTAGCTTATGATATTTGCAACAATGAATAGCATGTGAAGGTTATTCACATATTTTACAAAATTTTAATGTGGTATTTAATCCCAGTCCATGACTGTCGGGAATCGAGGGTGTTACCCACTCGTCCACCGACTAGACTTTTTAAAAATGCAATAGAATTAATAGGAATATTATATTTTTATAAAGAATGAGATAAAAGCGACTTCTCAACGTGGTAATTTATTATTCAATCTTTTGAACAATTTTTTCTTTTGTTCAAACTTTGTCTCAAAATGCTATATAGGTTGTTTTTTTTTTTTTTTTGCAATCACCTTCTGCGGTCATTCTCAGGCTCACTCTTTTATCCAAAATAATCAATTTCTTGGCTATTTTTGGGTGAAGACAGTTATTGTTGCCTTCTTAATCTAGGGATATTTTCTCTGGCTTTTCTTCCCCCATGTTGAGTGCAATTTAAAAATTTGCTCATTTAGGAAGGTAATTGTCTGAGTAAGCTCGTTGCATCAATTGGTAGGTTAGCAGAATCGAACGGATGTAAAAATTTAGAATGTTTTTAGTCTGCAGGTATATTAAAACTTGATCAGAAAAATTGAGAAGAAATATAAAATTTTTCCAGTCACTACCACATTTTTATAGAATGGCAGCCACTCATTACGCCAAAGAAATTGCTGCGACTATTTTGGTTCGTTTGAAAGGAACTTCTCCGGTCTATTTCCGACCCACACGGCCACCTAAAAGTTATAAATTTTGGATACTTGCAATTTCAGTTGTATTAAACTTGTCTATTAAGTACCAGACTTCTATGAAGTCATAAGGTAGATTAAAAATGAATCACAAATTTGAAATGAAATATAGAAAAAATAGTCTATTACCGACTATTCAGACCACCTAGAGGTCTGGAATTTTATCAACTTGCATTGATAGCTGTATTGAGTCTACAATTTTTCACACTTCTGTATGTCTTGGAAGTATATATTAAAATTAAAAACCAAACTTGAAATTAAAAATAGAAAATAAATCTGGTGTGCATTGCTGACCAGTCAAATATATTATATATTTTTCAACTTTCAATGTCATCAGGTATGGCCAAGTTTACCAAATTTCAGTGTTCTGGATGCCCTTTATGTATGTAAAAATCGATCACAAAATATAAAAGGAAAATTAGAAATTAGTTAATCCCCGACCTACACGTTGTTAATTAAATTCCTCTCGAATTAAGCAGAGTTCAGGTTATCTTCAAACACAAAAAAAAAGATATGTAAAAGTTGTCGAAACTTGAAGCAAATCTCTCTCTAAATATCTCAGGGGTCTTTTGTCGATGAGCGCCATATTCTCAAACTATGACGTAGTCGGAGAGTTAGACCATTGCAGAAGTTGAGCAAGCTAATGCTATACAACTGAGGTGTTGAGGAGAGAGGTATTGTTATATAAGTGGACTGCTGTGAAGTGCTACAACCAGGTGTGCAGGGCCCCCTCAGGAGAGGCTGCCCCGGGGGAGGTTCGCCGTGTGGGCAGAGGTGGAGGTATACAATAAGGATATGCCTCCCCTCTGTGACCACGTGACCCGCGGTCAACAGGTGAGTTTCCACTCTGATATTTCTGTGGACATTGTGTGGTTGGATGGTTGTAGTTTGTTTGCCGAGGACCGGAGCCCAAGGCCGCCAGGAGATTCTGGTGAGTACCGTTTGTTATACAACGGAGTAAACTATTCTGTTAGGTCTCTGTCTCAAGTACCTTCGTGTATTCAGCTTCTATGGTTTGGAAAGGATTCGCTTTTAGGAACAACATTGGCTGAATAGATACTCCAAAAATAAAATTAAGGTCCATCAATATCATTCAATTATAGATATGAAAATTACGCAGAACTGAATATAATATTTTGTAAATACAAATTGAGCCTCTTTCTTGGTAAATAAACCTAGGATGCAGTGTACAAGCTATTTACAAGAAACCTATATAGATATGATCAGATATATCTAAGCTGAATCACAACTATGTCATAAACCAAGTGTGATACCACAAAGTACTAAATGGAAGTACATGTGCAGGCCGCCTTTGTGGCTCATCAAGTGGCGCCAGCGCCAGAGGTCCCGGGAGAGGCGTAAGTACTTCAGACTTGTCTTTCTGTCATCTGGTTTTCTCTAGGGCATGTTAAATTAACAGAAATGATCATTCATGTAGGGTGTGTAATATAATTTATGGCCTATTCCTATATAAGGCTCTGTTGGCCTTTGTTTTCAAAGGAGAACCTTTTAAAAAGTTTAAAAGCCAGAATATATGTCTTGACATGCATTTATTCCATCTATATATTACTAAAACTACTCATGAATCTGTTTATTTTATTTCACTGAAATATTGTTCACGGTAGCATCACCTCATTTCAAAATGTAATAAATATCAATCTACATATATTGCTTCGAAATTTTTAAATTGTTGGAAATATTTTTTTTAAAACACATTCTTTGTAGTTCGGTTTTGTCCAATAATAACATATTAGTCTAACTCATGTTTTGTGCTTTTCTAGGGAGGCGCCGCTGAATGCTCTCTCGGCACCGCAGCCAGCGCCATATCTGTGGCTAAGTAGCGAGAGTGGCGCTTGAGAGGTCCACTGTGCGGCCAACAACTGTTTGAGCCGACCAACGGGGAAGAACAACAATGAGATTTTATATGGGAAGCATGACCTCTGGCGGCCGATTTAACCGAATATGATTCTATGAAATTATATAATTTAAAATAAAATAATATTTTTATATAACATATATATATTATTCTCTGATATCCCATCTCATTATTCAGAGATCAATGCCAGCTTCAAATCTCGAGATAGCAGCTCAAATGTTATAAAGCTAATAGAAATTTTTGTGATATTTTATTAGCTAATCAGCCGCAAAGTAAAAATCACATCTTTGTGCTGAAAATGAAGTCAATTCTTCACGATTCTTCATATCAAGACATTTTCCTCAATTCCTTTAAACAAAGGGAGGTTGGTGAAGGAACTGCACAAACCATCGACCACGGCCTGGGATCGGAAATGGCTTTGAAAACTTTTGTGCTTCAACGGCCGCTGATTCTTGCACAATTCCAGTTATAAGTAACCAAACTGGCACCTTCTAGAGTAGCAGTCGAACTGCCCTCTACAGGTGTAAACCACGTGGTGCATTTACAGTGAAAGGCGTTAGTCCACCAGGAGTATCATGGCCAGAACTAGGTATGTGTATTTGGAATAAGTAAATATCTAAATATAATATAGAAATGTATAGTAAGTTCTGATCCATTAGTACTGAAACCTCCCAGTGCAACACATGATCTACACCTCTTGTACTAAATAGGTGACTTAGCACTGTGAGAATTTAAACAACAACAAAAAGCTTTATTAAGACATTTTAGTCTTATACGGATTCTCCAAGCTTAGAAATCTAGGGTACACACAAGAATAACAACAACAAAAGTTCCTGTTATGACCCTTTGGTCTTATTCAGCTTCTCCAAGTAGAAGAAGGTATATACAGGAATAACAGCAATAGTTACAATAATCAGCAATGTTATTTACATTGTGTGAAATAAGGGGGAGAGAAGCAAGAAAGGGCTTGCTAGGGAAGCTAGCTATACATAGATCAACAACCGAAGAGCCCACGCTAGAAATAAAAGTAAAATTTACATTTTTCATCACTAAAAGATATCTCATTTAAAATAGTGAAGACATTTTCATCAAGAGAGTCCACTAGAGTATTAGAATGGGTAGATGTTATTAATTCTCTTGAGGAAAGGCCACGCGACAATAAAGTTGGGATATCCAGCCGGTTAAATCTCCAAGGTGATTGGTGCGAACGTTTAGTTCACCATATAAAATTATCTCCAGTCCATTGTGTATCTTGATCGTAATATATATTCTCTAGTTGGAGTTCGTTAGGAGGTAGATATGTAAAAGTTATACAAGTCAGCAATGAATCTAAGTTTGAGTACATTTTAAGAACAACTGAAATCCGATGAGTTTCTACTTCAACATTTTCCAGTATGTGTTTATTTTTGTTATAAATTCCTACAATGATGCCTTCAGAGCTTCTTCCCTGACCTGAAGTACTTCTGGTAGGTGATTGGTAAATTTGGAAATCCTCGATCTCGAGTTTTAGAATAAAGTGCCAGCAAAATTCCATTATAGCAAATATTTCAAACTGCTTTAAATATTCAATGAAAGGGAAAACGGAATTTATTCCAAAGAAGCCATTGATATTCCAATACACAATTTTTACATAATTGTGACCAATTTTTAATAGTTGTTCGTTCAAATAGTTTAGTTTTCCATTCCTATTAGCTATATGCGGTTGATGGTGATATTTTCTTGCCTGTAAAAAGAGATATTATGTGGACCTTCCAGTTCATTTCAGTGTGTTTGCTATATCTCAGTTCCTTTTGAACTCATGATCTTATCAATTATTACTTGGTAAACAATACTTCCAACGAACAATTTGCTGTCTCTCGGTTTAGATTCCTTTAGCCAAAAGTTATTTTCTCTTATTAATCTCAACAATCGACGCTGTTCTCTAACTTTTAAAGTGTAATCCTTATTTATGTAAATCCTTAAGCTTAAATGCATTCCTAAATAATTTTGTTCTGTCTTCATATTTGGGTATTACCACCAGTAGGGGTGCGCTCGGCCTTTTAGACAATCGATGACATTTAAGGATGTCAATATTTTCGGATATTTTTGCATATCATCCATAATTATCTGTTTTATTTTTAGGAGAGACTCATCATTTGTTTCATTTTATTTCTTTTCGACTCCGTAAAAAATTAAATTATTTTCTCTCAATTTCATCTCTGTGAATTCTATTCTTTTCTCAATTTCCTGAATCCTTTCAGAATTCTTAGAGACAGATTTTACCGTATTTTCATAGTATTCTCAAGTTGTTGTATGAGTCGATCTAATTTCTGGACTTCCGTGCTCTGAGAGTACACCAATCAATTGTTGATTTTGCCTAAATTGTAGTGGACATTGCTTAAATTTTAGAGATGTATTCTTTGAAAACATGTTTTGTAGTTCTGAATCACCAGTTTGTTCTTTGGCGATCTCTTCATAGTCGATGGTTGTATCAACAACAAGCATCAACTTTGGACAGAGCATCGGCGACTATGTTGTCAGTACCTTTTATGTACTTGATGTCAGTAATGAATTGGGAAATGTATTGTAGATGCCTCAATTGTCTAGAAGCTTTCTCATTTTTTTGTTTGAACGCGTAAATTAAAGGTTTGTGATCAGTCCAAATTGAAAATTCACGTGACTCAAGCAGGTGCTTGAAGAATTTGATAGACAAATATATTGCGAGATGCTCTCTATCACATGTACTGTATTTCACAAAACCGCTTCTAAAATATAAATTTTTTGCTACATGTTTTAATTTGCATTTACCTATTTTACATATCTCGGATTGCATTTAAAAATTGTCATCCAATTATTCTACTTTTGGCGAAATGGTGTTTTATTAATTTATCATTTGATATTATTAGGGTTCTTTCCTGGTATTCAAAAAGGAAAAATACATGTCGATCAGTTATATTTTTCAATTTATCAAACAATTTGTCCGCTGAATCTTTGATTCTTGTAGAGCGCCATCTAGTAAATAAAATTGTAAATAAAATAAATTTCAAATTTTTCATTATTTGCCATAAAAAAATCCCATTGCATCCTGAACACAATGGTGTTTAATGCATTGCTCTAATGCAAATATTCGCGGAGTTATAAATTTTTAAAGTTGTGCAAGACTTTTGGATCACCCTGTACTATAATTGCATTGAGCAGGATTTCATTTTTTAGAGAAAAATGCTATTGGTTTCCATATATTATTGTCAAGCTGTTGGAGAACTGATCCAACTGCCCGATCTGAAGAAATCTGTACAGAGTGAGATAGGCAGTTCAGCATCGGGGTAGCCTAACAGTGCTGTATTAGCTAGGGCTTGTTTGCATTGTTCAAACTGAACTTCAGCTTCCTCATTCTATTTTATTTCGCTTCTATCTTTTTTCTTGGCACCCCTCAAGTATTCATGAAGGATTGCCTGAGTCTGTTGCATTGTTCAAAAAGGTACAATAAGAGTAAACATATCCAAAAATATGCGTAATTCATTAAAACTGGTTTTGGTTTCTTATATTCTAGAATAGCTTGAACTTTTTTTTTCTGGAGGTGTTTCACACCATGAGAGGTAATTAGGTATCCTAGAAAATGAATTTCCTGTACCAGGAAGTTAGACTTAGAAATATTGATTCTTAATCCATAGGAATCTAGTGTGCTGAATAAGGTTTCAAGGTGGCTGTAATGCTCTTCTTCCGTTTTAGAGGCTACCAGTATATCATCTAAGTAGACAAACGCAAAGTCCAAATTTCTTAAGACTTCATGCATGAATCTCTGAAAGGTGGCAGTAGCATTTCGGAGACTGAAACTCATAACATTAAACTCGAATAGGCCAAAAGGAGTAATGATGGCAGTCTTTGGTTTATTCTCTTCTGCGATTGGAATCTGATAAAATGCCTTGCATAGGTCTATTTTTGAGTACACACGAGTACATTTTAAGATGTGGTGAAAATCGTCAAGTCTAGGGATTGGTTAATGGTCTGGAAGTGTAACTGCATTGAGTCTTCTATAATCACCACAAGGTCTTAGTGATTCGTCCTTTTTTGAAACTAAATGTAGTGGACTCGCCCAAGAAGAATTAGAGGGTCTAATTATTCCATTATTCAACATATATTGAAATTAGGCTTTAGCAAGAGTTAATCTCTGTGGATCTAGACGACGGGCTTTTGAGTGAATTGGCTGACCTCTGGTAGGAATATAATGCTTAACGTTATGTTTTGCTTCTACAAAATCTGATGGTGGCCTACATAGGTTAGGATATTTGGTTAGGATAGCGCTGACCTTGGATGATGAGTTTAGGGTGCTAATATTTCCCATGTCTGAGATTGACTGAATAACGCTTCTTATAGAAAGATTACTTGTTCCAATTAAGAGTTCATTTTTTATATAAATTATAATTGATATTTTATTGATAATTATCAATCCAAATTTGTTCAAAAAGTCCGCTCCTATTATAGCTCTGTTGGTATTGGCGATTACAAAAGGCCATTGAAATTGACGTCGAAGTCCGATAGCCAAATTGCTAACCTTTGTTCCATAGGTAATAATCTCTGTACCATTGGCTGCATATAGTTGGTAATCAGAGATAGGCATCCTATTTTTATCCTTTGGAGGTATTATAGAGATATCAGCACCACTGTCCACCAAAAAGCGAAATCCCGTGTTTTTGTCTGTAACAAATAATCGGAGATTGCGACAATCCTGAATGCCGGCGGAAGAATTTGTCGCTACTCTGTATGCCAGTTGGAGTTTTCCAGACTCTTTCCAACTGCACGGAGGCCTGCATTTATTTTGCAAGCAATTAGGACCAAATCTAAAATGGTAATAGAAATATCTTCCTCTTGGATCGAAGGAACTTTGAGACTGACTTCTCGGCTTTGACTGAGTCCTAGTTTTGGATCGAGATTTTGATCTATCCAGTCTCAATTCGGACACCTGTCATTCAAGATCTTTCAATTTGGCGATCAAGAGATCTGTTGAGGAAGAAGGCATTTCCTCATCATATATTTCTTTGGAAGGGTTAATGTCATTTATTTTATTGGCCATTATGGCCAATTTGCTAATGTCCTTATCGCTTACAATAAGTATATTGTGGGAGAAAAAAGAATAACTACTGAGTCATAGACTAAATAATTTATTTACAATAAATAGAGAGAGAGAGAGATTCAGGAAATGGGTGCTAAGAACAACTAAACTGCTGCAGTCAGTGTTCCCAGTGTCAACACAGACAAACTAGCCATCACAGTTGCCAGGACTAGCTACTCTGAGAGAGGAAGACTGCAATTATTGCTGCAATAAATGGCAGCTAAAATAGTGAGAAAAAAACGCAAACAACAACAACAAAAATGCATCAATAAAATTTTAAAAGTTCAACAAAAAAAAAACAATCCTAGGATTAATAAATAAATAAATAAATATTGCACACGCTCTAGGTAACAAATATATATTTGTACAATTGTATTTTAAAAATAAAAAAAAATAAGTTAGAAAAAAGAGAGAGTAAGAAGGAGTGTGTGGTGGTGGGAGATGATAACAATGAGGGCTCTAGTCCGGGTCTGATGTCAAACATAATGCTCCCTCTCAAAGATGAGGCGCAGGGCATTGAGGACATTGTCCGCTCGGAATGTTGGCTCCTTGAGTCCGGCTTCAGCCGGGAGGAAGTCCCGTGGGGAGTGGTCACAGCTGTCGTGGTGGGTCTCCTCGTTGTACACCCCAGTGCGGACCAGCACGGACAGGCAGGACCCCACCTCCTCCTCTATCTGCTGCACCCACACCACAGTTCAGTTGGGCTTTACAGGGCTCTGGCACATTTGTAAGTGCACTAGTCAAACTGCTTCTCACATGTGTAGACATGTGGTACAACTAACTTCTACCCACCATGATTAACAAGGCCTGTACCATGTGTACTTGGGATAGAAAAAAAAAAAAAACATTGGGCTTTACTTTGAGAGACCACTTAGAACACTTAGAGGTGGTTTCTTGTCATGTCAGGCCAAGTCATGAGATGTCTTACAACCAAAACAAGAGAGGAACTAGGTTTAGCCGTAGGTGGCCCATCATGGAGGACTACTGTATTTTTGGTGAAAATCCAGAATTCAACTTTGGTCTATATATTAGGTCTATTCAAACTTCCTACTTTAGATTTTTTCTGAAATTATTTATGCCATGCAAAAGTTTGAAAATATTTAGTACAATTTTCTTTTTTTTTTTCTTTTTTTTTAGATAATGATATTTCCCTACTGAAGTAGTTCCATTCCAGTGGTTTTATCATTGATTTCATCAATTTTCAATAAGTGCAGTAGGAAATTATTTTAATTGAAAAATGAAATAAATAAGCTAAATAGATTCTGTTGTTGTTGTTGTTTCTTATCCCCTCATGTAAAGATTACACAAATTCCATGAGTTCATGCTCCTCGAGCTGTTTTATGATAAGCAGCAGCCTCTCCCAAAGGTGCTGTTTAGTGCATCTAATGCAAGCCAAAATGTGTTCTGGAGCTGCAGGTGCCAAGCTACATTTTGGGCAAGTGGGATATATTTTGTTGTTATTTTCTATCTTCAATGGCTTGAGATGGCCTGTTCTAAATCTTGTTAGTGTTGTTTGATGCTGTCTATTTTTGATGTTCAGAGCTCCTCCTGGGTTCACTCCACTGAACCAAATGTGCTGTGGGGAAAGAATGCCCACGCCTCACTCACGCGTGTCCGCGTCGGGGTGCCACTGGCTGATGGACAGTGAAGCTGTAAGCTGGCCATCTTGCCCTTGGTTGGCTGACGCGAGGCGCACATGTCCGGAAACTCTTGGGTCTTCGCTCTGTGTGTGCGCCATTGGGAGCGTCCTTGCCGTGCGCACCATGTAAAACCAAGGGGTGCACACAGTAGTAACACCCTCCCGCCTTCGCGTTGGTTCCCTGCATAAACCTCAGAACCTCAGAGGTCCTTGATTCGTCGGCAGATTCAGGGAGTACTGTGAACAAAGGGTTCGAGGGCCAAAGGAGGGGGAGTCCTATTGGAGCGTAGGACAGGTTTAACTAAGTCCAAACGAGAGGGCTCGGTCAGCAACCTTGCCATGAACTCTCGGAGACGCCTGTGGGTTTGATTGGTTGACCCCATGGAGCCAGACCATAATGGCGGGCGCGAGGGGCCAAACAATGGCCGCTCGGTGCATGGAGAATGCATCTTACCCTTTTGGCTAGGTGACCTAGATGGCAGCAATGGGTGTGCTATCGCGCGCCGGTTTATGGACCTTTGAGGTCTGGGAAACCATTATTGCTCCAAGTCTGTACCAAATGTGCTTAGGTGGGATCCTCCAGTTCTTGTTTATTTTTGTTTTAGCTACTGTTTCTATTTCTTTAAAAGTGAGTTTATTTTTCTGTGGCAAGGGTTTTTTGTGCCTTTTTTCGCTAGCGCATCAGCAGCTTCATTGCCTTCAATGCCAACATGTGAGGGTATCCATTGAAGGTGAATTTTTGAGGTATTTAAGAGTTTTTGGAGATAACCAATTATGTTCCTGCTTACTTTGTCTCTAAGTTCTCCTGTGTGACTCAAGTGTTGTATGGCACTTCTACTATCAGTGAGAATCCAGATATCTTGATAATTAGTATTTCTGATGGATTTTAAGGCTTCATAGATGGCTATAAGTTCTGATCTGAAGACAGCCACTGCCAGTGTGTCCCAACTCATCTCTGCTACCATCGGTATAGATAGTTATTGCATTTTTAGGAATGTGTTATTAATTATTTCTAATGATAATTGTTTTAAGTATTCTGGATTTTGATATTGTTTGTTGGTGGGTTCATTTAAAGTGGCATTAAAAATAACATTTTGTAGTGGTTCGCATGGAGAAATTTTTTCTGCTAAATAATTTTTTTCCACTTTATATTTTAAAAATCCATTTCTTTTGGCCAGGTGGAGAGGGCCTTCTTTTTTTAGTCTTATATTGGATTCCCAATTAAGTATGTAATTGGAAGTTCTGTGTTTGTTTCCGTAACTCTTGATTTTGTTTATATATTTTGGCAGATTGTAGCTTCTTCTATCCTTTAAGGGCATAATGTCTGCCTCATAAAGTACAATATCATTAGGGCATGTATTTCGAAGACCTGTAATAATTCTAGCTGCACTTAGTTGTATCCTTTCCAGTGATTTAAGATTTGTTTCAGATGCTGTACCATAGATTTGATATCCATATTCAAGGATAGGTCTAATCAGAGATGTGTAAGTTAATTTAGTGTGGTTGCATCGGCTCCCCACTCTCTTCATGAAATATCTTTCAGGATTTTTAGTCGGTCTCTTCCTTTTCTAATAACTTCTTCAATATGTTTACTGGAGTTAATTTCTGGATCCAGGGTGTAGCCAAGATATTTAGGATGTATATTATATTGCAATTGTTGTTCTTTCAGAATAATTTTTGGTCTTATTTTGTATAGTTTCTTATCGGTAGTAAAAAGACAGGTTTTAGATTTTTGGGGTTAAATTCTAATTCATGTTTATTAGCAAATTTTTCTAGGTGGAGAAGAGTCTTGTTCAAATCCCTTTCAGCTTTTTTCCAGTTAGTGTTGCTGCTCCATAGAATAATGTCATCAGCAAAAAGTCCAATATTGGTTTTATGTGAAATTTATTCTTCTATGCCTGCAATAAATAGGGTGAAGAGAGTTGGGCTAAGGACTGATCCTTGTGGTAATCCTTGATACAATTTGAAGGTTTTAGATAGAGTGCCATTATATTTGACCCTGATGTATCTATTTTTAAGGAAATCATTTATCCAAGTGATAGCTTTTCCATCAATTTTTTTTTTTTGCTTATCCCTAGTACACGTGGTACAGGCCATGATAATCATGGTGGGTAGTTAGCGACTGCTTTTTACTGTAAGCGCACCACATGTCTACACATATGAAAGCAGTTCGACTTTGCACTTACAAATGTGCCAGAGCCCCATTTGGTTACTTGCACTCGCTGGTGGGGTTGGACTTTTGCAAGAATCGGGGGGCCATTGGAGCATTTTTTTTTTTTAAACATAAAAAGTGTCCAATGCGGGAATCGAACCCGGGTCGTAGTGGTCGAAACCAAACGGTTTAACCAGCCTTCCACCGACCCCCCCCCCATCAATTTTAAAATGTTTGTATAATTTTGTAATTAACTTGTTTTTGCATACCTTGTCAAAAGCTTTTGTAAGGTCTAAAAAAAAGCAGCTATGGTGTGGTTAGTTGGTTTTCTGTTTTGTGTATCATTTACCTTTTGTGTGAAAAATAAGTGTTGGTCTATTGTCCCATGTCCTTTCCTAAATCCATATTGTTCTTCTGGTAAGAGATTTCTTGTGTCGAGGTGGTAGGTGAGTCGTCTAAGTATAATTTTTTTCCATTAATTTGCAGAAAATACTTGTGAGAGAGATAGGTCGGTAGTTTTTTGGATCATCAGCAGATTTGTCAAGTTTTTTAATAGGAATTATTGTTGCAGTTTTCCAGTCTTGAGGTAATTTTCCAGTTTTCCAGGAGTTATTGAAAATATCAAGAAGTCTTTCTTTGCCATTTTTGCCCAAGTTTGATATCATTTGGCCATGGATTCCATCTGGCCCAGGAGTCTTGTTTAGGTCAGTGTTTTCTAATGCATAATTTAGCTGTTTCATATTGATTTTTTTTCATGGAAAATATTATGAGTACTGGTGACATTTTTATAGTCGTGAATAATCTTTTGGTCCTTTTTTTTTTTTTCAACTTTCTTATCTTTTATTTCAAATTTGATTTTACTACTTATTTGATATGAATTACCTAAAAGATTAGCAGCATTTTTGTCATTAGTTGCTGGGGTACCATCTGTATTCTTAATCATATTTGTATTTTCAGTTTGTGGCTGGGCTCTGTCAAATTGTTTTGCCAAATGCCAAAGGTTTGTATTTGGGTTTCTTGGGTTCAGGTTTTCACAAATTTGTTTCCATTTTTCCCTTTTCATATTTACATATAATATTTTTATTTTTGCATTCACAATGTTCAGTTCAGTTCTACAATTTGTTTGATTTTTGGTGCACTTTTTTTTGTAGTTCATTTCTTTTAGTTATAAGTCTTTGAATATCTTTTGCCTGGTGTGTATAATTTGGAATCCATTTCTTAATATTATCTCTTGAAACTTTGGCTGCTTTAATAATGGTGTTTTTGAAAGATTTCCAATTTTTTTCCAGATCTTTTATTCTAGTGGGTGCTATTCCGGTTGATAAGACCTCAGCAAGGGCCCCACTCCAGGGATACGGAGGAGCTGCATCTGTACTCATGTTAGAGTCAGCGGCAAAGGCGTCTGCTTCCATGTTAGGAACGGCCTCAAACTACAGGCAAAGTCAGACTTTCCCCAAAGTGTGCCTGGATCATGGTGCCATGATCAACGAAAGCTGCACCCTTACACCCCATTCCATGAGATCAGATGTTGAAATAGATTCTAATTTTATATAAATGCATATCTTAAATATTCTAAACGGTAAAATCTTCCCAATTACATGCGTGGTAAGGACAAAATACTCAGGAGATAAGTTTCTTCATTTCAAGAATTTCATTTCACTTCAAGAAACTTATCTCCTGAGTATTTTGTCCTTACCACGCATATCTTAAATATATTAAATGCTATCAATTATTTACAATTTTTTAGTTGGCTTTCTAGCCAAATGTTTTCTACAGCTTCCAACTTATGAGGTGGTCATCCCAGGATGACAGATATTGTAAACACTTGAGTACTCCCCACAATTATGAATGGCCTCTCTGTACTTGAGATAATAACAAAAGATAAGTTACCTTAAAACTATAATGTTGATCAAGTCAATTAGGTCAATTTAAAAACTATTTTTATTTAAGAAAAAGGCAATTCCTTATTGTGCAACTGAAAGTTTCTGACGACTTGCACCATCTATCGGAATAAATATCAACTATTTGTTGAATTTTAATTATTCCAGAAATGGCCAAATACCCAATATTCATTCATTATTCCAATAGTTGGCACAAGCCATCAGCCACTTTCAGTTACCCGATAAGGAGATGCCTTTTTCTTAATTTATCCACCTTATCCCAGTACAATTTCACAGAGCTCGAGGAGCATGAACTCATGGAATTCGTGTAATCTTTACACAAGGGGATAAGAAACAACAACAACAACACAATTTCACAGTTGTACTATTTTTCATATTTTCATTTAGTTCATATTAATTAAAAATGTATTATTTGATTGAAGATAAAAAAAATCTCCAAAAGAAATTGACTATGTAGTCTTCCTCTTCTTCCTTCCATTTTTCCAACATCAACATTTTTCTAATCCATTTGCTCTTATTATGTGAATGAAGTAGGTCAGTCTTTGTATATTTGGAATTCTAGAGAGAGAGAGAGAGACAGATCTGCCAGAATTTCATTTAAGATTAAAATATTTTCCTTTTTTATATTCTCTTGGCACTTCAAGTAGCTTTCTCCATGTCCACATTTCAAAAGTTTCATTTTTTTGTCTACTATAATATACCTAGCCTCATATAGAGTTATATAAAAGATGTCCCACATAGCTTTGGTCACACTTCTCACACTTTACTTCATAGATCAAACCTACTCTTTCTGTCAGTTGGGTGTTCTTGTGCTTGTTTTTGTATTGTGAAACAGTATTACATGGTTTCCATGCAATTTTTATTTTTCATATTTTTTTTAATATATTGGTTTGTTTTAATATATTTCACCAATATATTAAAAAAATATGAAAAATAAAAATTGCATGGAAACCATGTAATACTATTTCACAATACATAAACAAGCTCAAGAACACCCAATTGACAGAAAGAGCAGGTTTGATCTATGAAGTAAAGTGTGAGAAATATGACCAAAGCTATGTGGGGCAGACATCAAGAACTTAAAAAAAAAAGGATGGAAAACCATAAATATGCTCTGAAGTGGGATAGAATTTAAAATTCTGCTCTTGTAGAAAGGGGTATTTATTAACCAGGTCTGCTTTCTTTGTTATATTTTGGTAATCCAGGATTGGAACATATAAAAATTATCGTTAATTATTATTATTTTTTAAATAGAATTGCCATCTATCTATAAAATTTTTAACAAATATTTTTTTGGCAATGTGTTACTTTTTTATATATAACATTAAATATTATCTCTACAGATCTTACTGCAATGATAAAAGTTATTGATTGTGAGGGTTCACCACTGATGAGCCAAGCCCTTTCATAATAATTTTTATCATTGTAGTAAGGTCTATAGAGATAATATTTGATGATATATCAACAACAACAACAAAAGCCTTTATTGAGGACCTCTCGTCCTATAAAGGATTCGCCAGTTTACAGAGTAATTGAAGAGAAGAGTATTTGATGATATATCATCATTTTATCATTATCATTTTATACTTCAACAGATATACCAATAATTGCTGTTGTTTTTTTGTTTTTGTTTTTCAAATCCAAATCCAAGTTCCAACCACACTTTTAAGAGATGTTTTAAACAGCATAACTAACAATTTGTGCAAAGCTTTATGTGATGGGCTATTGTATCTCATTGTATAGAAACTGTTATAAACCAATGACTACATATATAGAGAGAGGCCTGTAGTGGAGTGGAGTTCTATAATGTTTCAGCAAGTCCTCTCTTGCCACAGATATCCTTCAACTGTAAATTGTTGTTCCATCTAGTCCTCATAATCTGTCCAACCCCACCAGTGAGTGCAGGTAACCAAATTGGACTCTGGCACACTTGTAAATGTAAATTGTTGTTCCATCTAGTCCTTATGCTCATAATCTGTCCAACCCCACCAGTGAGTGCAGGTAACCAAATTGGACTCTGGCACACTTGTAAATGTAAATTGTTGTTCCATCTAGTCCTTATGCTCATAATCTGTCCAACCCCACCAGTGAGTGCAGGTAACCAAATTGGACTCTGGCACACTTGTAAATGTAAATTGTTGTTCCATCTAGTCCTTATGCTGTCCAACCCCACCAGTGAGTGGAGGTAACCAAATTGGACTCTGGCACACTTGTAAATGTAAAAGTCAAATTGCTTTCTACATGTGTAGACATGTGGCAATAAAAACAGCCGCTAACCACCCACCATGATTATCATATAGTGTGTACTTGGGATAAGTAAAATAACAATCTGTTCTAAATCTTGTGCTGTCTATTTCTGAGGTTCAGAGCTCCTCCTGGGTCCACTCCACTGTATCAGCTGTACCTTTAGCTGCCTCTGTCAGCCAATCTACCCCGAGGACAACACTCCAAATATATCAGATGGCCAACAGAAAAGGATCCTCTCATTCATCAACAACCTCACCTCGAGGTGTAGAGGATGCTCCTGGATGACATCGGCCTTGGCTCCCTTGATGCCAACTCTGGCCAGATGAGCAGAGAGAGATTCATTCTTTTTCCGTTGTAGCTTGATCCTCCGCTGGATGTAGCGGTTATAAAGGTTGGCCCCGTAGATGTCCGTGTTGATGTTATCTCTGCCTCACAGTCAGGGAAATACTAATGGGAGGATTATCAAGGGATGATACAATAGTATTTGCTTAATCCAATTTTCAAAAATGAATATTTTATTTAAAATCTTTAAACAATCTTATCACTTGAAAAACTTGTGTGGGTACAGCATAATTTTCTTTGGCCAAATTACTAGTGAAAATTTCCTTTAGAAACCACTATTAAACAGAGTAGACGGCACCTCCTGATGGCGGGTGATTTCAACAGGATTTTTCAAGCCACACACATAATTGAAAGTTAGATGAAAAGATGTTGATTCAATCAAATCGGAAAACCTAAAATTTTCACATTTTCATTTATATAATAAACTAGACGAATGGCCCGGGCAACGCCCGGGTTTTACCCGAGTGCGTATATATTTTTAAAATGTTTTAATTAAAATACTATTCGTTACAATTATAAATTGGCGCCGTGGATGTCTCTCTTGTGAAACGTCCCGCCCCAAACTGTGTGTGTCTTGAAAATATAAAAATAAAAATGTGAACGGAAAAATATGTCCAGGGTAGCCTAGTGGTCATGGCATCTGCCCGGTAAGCGGAAGGTCGTGGGTTCGATTCCCATCCCTTGACACTTTTTTTATTTTATCCATTCTGACCAAAATCTATCCGTGAACTTCACACAGTGAACTTCACACAGAGAGAATAAGGCAATTATATAAGTAGATAATCCAAATTGTGCCTTATCACACACTATTTTTTTATTTGGCCTTATTACCTTGTGTTTATAATCTATGACGTAATGCCGGCGGCGCGCGCCCGTTGGCTGCCGGCAAGCACGTGACCTCCCTGTGCGCGCGTATCCGTGACAGAACCGGCCGGCCCATGACGGTCGTGACTATATATGTTGATATTGATAAAAAAATATTTGATGCCTTTTAGCCAAGAAAATTTTGGCCTATATTATTTAGAAAAGATATCCCCAATGTATTCCCAAATTGTGGTTAGATTTATATAAATTATTTAAAGGAGATTTAATATAGAGAATCAGCACAAAAATAGAACAGTCAAGTTTAACCTCAATGAAACCAAGTTATATTATATCTATCAGCCAATAAAGATGAATATCCAAAGTTATAAATTATTTATGAGCATTATTTCTTTTGTGAGGAAATAATTCTCTACTGTCCTTACCCAGTTTTTCCACAAAATAAACAATGGGAATAAATAGTCTTAAATTGTGAATAAACAAATGGAGGGTTTTATATCATGTAATTAAATTGAGAGGGGACACAACATCCATCTTATAGAGTGCTTGCTGTCCAACATTGAAATATCCCTCCCAATACTTAAGGAATGAAGTAAGGAAAACAATTGATCAAAAATTGGTTATGAGGCAGGCTGTCAAATTTTATAAGTATCCCATAGATAATGGAACCTTGCTATAATGGCCTCTTTTTATATAACAGCTACTTGGTTATAACATTTTAATTCTAAGTTTTAAGCCCCAATTATTTTAACTATGGTTTTAGCAACAACATGGGTATAAAAGCATAAAACCTTGGTTCCAATCAAGGTTGTGATAACAAGGTTTGACTGAATTGTGGTTCACATCAAAGAATCAGTTTCTCTTGTTTAATGAAAATTAAATCTCCAGGAGTCCCTCTGTCACCATGAATCATTTCCAGAATTTAAAGAGCCTGCGGCTAATTATTCTATTGCTCAATAAAATGCCAAAAACTTGTAAATAAAGTTATGCAGTGAGTATCACCCAGAGCTTCTTGAATTTTTCTATTAAAACATGATAACCATGATAAATATGATTTATGAACTAAGCATTTTGAGAATAAAATATCAAGACCAGTTGGAATTAATTATTAGCCTGAGAGAATATTGTAAAAAGTTGCCCAGTGTGCCAGCTACAAGCTCTAATAAAAATTCACACACAAAGACATAGATGGCAAGATGTGGTGACATCCTCTAACATTAGATGCTGTGAGGCACCACTCACCCAATAGCATAGAGGGTCTTGATGGGGCCACAGACAGCGCCCAGCCTCCTGGCGTGGTGGTGGACACAGTACTCAGCATGGTGGTAGGTGATCTCACTGGGTTTGCCCACCAGGGCTGTGTAGATGATGTCCTTGCCAGTGATCTTCTGTGGAACATCTCAGTATTATCATCTCAACAACAGCAAGGAGGAAAACAAAGTATTTTAAAATGAAGTGAGCTCTACTGTGGAGAAACAACAAATATAGTGGAATATCTTAAAAACAGTAACTTGGTTATAACATCATATTTCCAAAGTCTCAGGTTTTTTATATCTTGATAGTTTTAATCATGGTTATAACAACACAAAAGCCTGGTCCCACATGGTGTTGTTATAACAAAGTTAGGCTGTATAATTCAATCCTTAACCCCAATGCTATTTGTGGTTTTAATGAGACATCCCATGTCCCAACTCATCTTTGCTATCATCAGTATAGATAGTTATTGCATTTTAGGAATGTTATTAATTATTTCTAATGATAATTGTTTTAAGTATTCTGGATTTTGGTATTGTTTGTTGGTGGGTTCGTTTAAAGTGGCATTAAAAATCAAAACATTTTGTAGATATTTTTTGAAGATTTTGTTAAAATAAACAGAAGAAACCCAGATTTTTGCTCAGTCTTTAGATCATAACTTATAGCCATCTATGAAGCCTTAAAATCCATCAGAAACACTAATCTTAACGATATCTATAGAGATCCCATTATCAGAATATGGAATTGATGGGTTCAGGATGGTCATAAAGAACAATACACTGGATCTCAGCAGACTGCTATCACTAACAGCTGGGAAGACCGACATATTACCTGCATGGTCTTAATAGATCATATAGCCACGTCAAGAGCCCCGAGTCAAGAAATGGGTCATTTGCAAGTCAAAATGGTCTGCAAGAACAGTCCTTGCAGCAGGCTACCCTTTACGCGACATCACAGATAGGAATGCCTTCAATAGTGTGATCAACAATGAACCTGGGTGCAGGAATGGCGTGATGTTGTGATTTCAGATTAACCCAGGTTCAGTTTGCAGCACCATGATGGCTCCATCTGTGTTTGAAACCATTGTGGAAAAGGTACAATGCCAGTGTCATTCTACATAACCAAACTGGCATCAAACTTATGTAAAAAAATAATAATAAATATAAATATGATTTTATTGGCCTAAAAATAAGGAAGGACTTTCTCAGATTGAACTGGTTCACCTGGGAAATACTGGCGAGTGGGTTTACTGGAAAATCTAAACTGTTCAGATAAAAAAAATGGTGTTCGAAAATACAAACTGAATAAATTATGGATTGAAGAGAACTAAGCTGTTGAGGCATTGTAAAAGAGGTAAGAAAGTTTTTTTTTTGCTTATCCCTAGTACATATGGTACAGGTCATGATAATTATGGTGGGTAGAAGAAGGCGACTGCTTTTACTGTAAGTTCACCACATGTCTACACATGTGAAAAACAGTTTGACTTTGCACTTACAAATGTGCCAGTGCCCCGTTTGGTTACTTTCATTCGCTGGTAGGGTTGGACTTTTGCAAGAATCAGGAGCCATTGGAGCATTATTTTGAATTAGAAAAAAAGGGTCCAATGTGGGGATCACAAACCCGGGTCGTAGCGGTCGAAAACCAACAGTTTAGACCATCCTTCAACCGACCCCCCGTAAGAAAGTAAATGCAGGAGTTACTCACTTTGTAGAGATTCTCCAGACAAACCAGGAAAGCTCCGTGCCCGAACCTGCCAAGGCACCAGTCAGTTACCCATTATATTGTAGAGGCTTCTCATTTTACTTACACAACACAATTATTAACATTTTGTTTATTGACTATTATACGACATAAGTGCACAACAATCTAGATCAGGGTCTAGCTCACCGGGGCAGGCAGGCCTCTGCCATCCACTGCAGGTCCATGTTGCAGGCCAGCACTGGCAGGTGGGGGTAGATGAGAGAGGGGGGAGTCTCGCACGGCAGACCATCCGTCATCAGTACATCGATGATCAGCTGGAGGGATGTCTCCCACCGCACTGGCTCCCCGAACAACACCACAGCTGCCCACACAGCTCAGTTACTACTGCTGGTGAGAAATGTCACAGCAATGGCTGAATAATTACTCTATATACCATATATGTCCTTAGAATATATTGTTTTAATTTTAGATATATACACATACAGTGAACCTCCATGAGAGGATACCTCTCCCTAATGGCCACTTTTACCCTGCAACTAGGTGTCTCTTAGAGAGAGGTAGCCATATAAAGTAGAAAAGCCAGTTATTTCATATTGGCTTGCCACTGAAAATAATACTAATTCTAAGAAAAAACTCTAGTGAACAAATTAACCGGTTGTATATTACTTGATTGTGTTAAATGAAAACCTCTCAGTGCACAGGCAAAAGACCTCAAAAAATAAGCTAGCCCACAGCAGTATAAAAAAATTCATCAAAACATTACAAAAAATAAAAGTACAAATATAAAAAGTCTGCCATTTTCTTTATCCAGAAATATATATTTCCCATATATAATAACCAATTTTACCTTATTTTAGAATGATATTTTTATGTGAATATGGACTTATATAGTATTCTGAATTGAAGAAGTTTAAATGTATAGACCTCGGAACATTTTTACTTTTCAATCTCATTTGAAGGGTAGGTTATATCAAATGTATACGATGTGTTGGCAGACTTTGTTAACTTGGAGTGTCATCTTCACCACATTGCCACATCCTCATATAGTAAATGCCATACAGACCACCATTTCACCCTGTTCTCTAAGAGAAATATTGGCTTCATATCTAACTCCACTCTATTCTTGGTCTACCTCTCCCATCATCCTCTGAGGTCTCCAGTTTGGTCAATAGATAATCTCCCAATGATCCTTGGGACAAATATAGCCTTCCCATTTTTTTTTTTACTTTAAAAACTTTAAATAGATACCCCCTATATATGCATAATGCCCTTTTAATTATGTATAAGGCCTTTCTCTTTTTTTTTTCCTTTTTTTTTTTAATTATTCCTATTACACGTGGTACAGGCCATGATAATCATGGTGGGTAGTAAGCGACTGCTTTTACTGAGAGTACACCACATGTCTACACATGTGAAAAGCGGTTCGACTTTTGCACTTACAAATGTGCCCAAGGCCCGTTTGGTTACTTGCACTCGTTGGTGGGGTTGGACTTTTGCAATAATCAGGGGCCATTGGAGCATTTTTTTAATTAGAAAAAAGTGCCTAATGCAGGATTCAATCCTGGGTCGTAGCAGTCGAAAACCAATGGTTTAGAGCACCCTTCCACCGACCCCCTTTCTCTTTCTTTGAATAATTTCAATGTCATCTACATATTCACTATTGTTAGAGTTCCTTGCACCAATAAACATGCCAATTATATCAGAGAGTGCCTCACTGAAAATATGGTGACCATAGAGATCACTCCAATGTTGATATCATTCCATTTTGAAAGACCCATCTCCCACTTTAAATGCAGCAGTTTGGTACTGGTAAACTGATTTGGTTTCTTCTAAAGTCTTCTAAAGTTTCTATAGCTAAAATGTTTTTCTGTATAAAAATCCTTTTCAAAGTCAATTAACCCAAAATTTATACATAGTGTGGGCCCAATTTTAAATAAAAGGTGAAATCAAATGTGTGAGTGGATTTATTCCAAGTTTATTGATATGGGAGCACTCTCTTTTTTTATAGGATTTTTGAATATAGGATGTGAAGTCACAATACACACAACTTGTAAAATAGTTAATTAAACAAAATAGGTAGAAACAACTTTAAAACACTAAAAATAATTCTATGGGTGTTCAAAAATATTCTCTCAAACTCAGAACAGTAGAATTAGAAATGATGGCATCTCAGAATTGTATCTTCCACAGTGTGGCATGACAATCTAGTGAAACATTTGGCAGGCTTGTGTGCCATCTAAATATTAACCTATTTATAACACTTTTTTATCTTTTCCAAATAAAAGGTTTCCTACTGTCCCTATTTGTTACCCACCTTCAATCCGAGGGAAATAGCGTTCGAAGGCACAGGGCTGGGGCACATGAAGGGTCAGTCAGCCTGAGTTACATGACCAGGATTGTCCCACAACTCACCACATGGCACCTGCGCTGCTGATCCACGGCATCCAACCCTGGGAAGCTGTTCCGCAGACGATCTATGGTACTGACCCGTGTGAAGCCAAGTCTGGAACAAAAAAATTGCTTTCTTCCTTGGATCTTCACACACTATATAGTATTTGTGAAGAGGAAATCTCAGGCATAACACAACCTAAGTTAGTTGCTATTGGCCACAGATATATTTGACGGCTCTATATGTAACAATAAATGTGCACACATTTTTTTTTTTTTTAATATATTTACAGACCAACTTCTTTAATACAATATCCTAAGGGATCAGAATTTGTGGTTTAATTATAGTCAGTTAAGATGATTGTCAATTAGAAAAATAAGGTGTGTGTAACAAGACCACATCTAAATGACACTTTGGTAACATAATTAATTCGTTTGAATGTGGTCTTAAAAATGAGTCAGCAATGTCATATTTTAATGGGGCGACTAGCATTGACTGCCGCAATGAAAGGATTTAATTTTTATAGCACATGGGTCTCTTCCTGGCCCTAAAGACTAAATCTTCGAAGCGACTATCATTGCCTCTCACACCCAAAGGGTTAATAAGTTTCAAATTGGTTGAGTTATCTCACCACATAACATTTATATATTTTAAAATTGGATTCCAAATTAAATAACATTCTGTGTTTACTTTTTATACGTAGAGATACTCTATCAGTTCTACTTCTGTGAAGTATATATATTTCGTGTGTTTTCAAATAGCTTTTTTAAAATACTTATTTGTTCTTCAGTTTATTTTATTTGACATATCGGATGCGATATCCCAGCTCGGGATACTTGCCCCTAAATAACTTTTTTGCAACATATATACAATTCATTATATACAATTCAATACCCGGACTAAAAACATAATTAAAACTTAAACGATGGTATTCTAAAACAGAAGAGAAAATCTAAAATGAATTATTTTAGCAACCTATATACAATTCATTATATACAACTCAATAACAGGACTAAAAACACAATTAAAACTGAAACGATGGTTTTCTCAAACAGAAGAGAAAATCCAAAATGAATTTACAAAAATTATTTAATTTTACATAAGTGTCTTTGTTATATACAAATTTGCAAATTTCTTCGATGGGATAAAAATGATTACATCTGTAGCTGTGTAATATCGGACATTCTAATAATAAATGTATTGAGTCTTGGTTTTCTTTTCCACAGAAGCAGCTAGGATCATTCGTCGCCCCAAATTTCGACAGAAATTCTCCAAAATGACCATGATTTGTGATGAACTGTGAGTATAAAAATTCAGACGAAAATAAAAAGGAATTCCAAATGGGAAAAATTTTCGGAATGTTGCATTAGTGTTCGCTATAGTTTCAGCCATTCTTGATTCTAAGAAGTTATGAATTATAGTTGGGGCATGCGGTCTAAATAAATTAATTTCTTCTTTTGATAAATGGCCAATTCGTATTTTATTATCAATTATTCTATGTGATCTGTGAGAGTAGGTATTTTTGCCAAACTATGTATGCTATTTGATGAGGTCGTTTTATAGGCTCTCACTACCCAAAGAAGAATCTGATATTGCTGAGAGTTTAATCTTTGCTTACTTCTTTCATTAATAAATTTATACCATATTTCAGATCCATAGGTTAGTATTGGCCTGAAAAGAGTTTTATATAAAATTAATCTTTTTTTACCATCCAATCCCCACATTTTCCCACAGAGTGAAAATAACAGATTTTTCATACGGTTTTCACAAAGAATATCATTAATGAGGGGTGTGAATTTAATTTTTGACTTAATTTTGTGATTAGAAAATTTTATACCTAAAATTTTTACTTCTTCTACCGGTTTTATTATGAAGTTTGGAGTTCCCATTGGAATCTTTTGTTTGCCGTGCATATGTATTAAGCCGGTTTTCTCCGGGCTTAGCTTTAGCTTATTTCTTGTACACCAGTGTATTACATAATTTAAAGTATTTTCTGTTTCATTTTTTAACCCTTCTATGGTCTTGTGCCAGCAAACAATGGAAACATCTCTCTCATCCGCATAACAGATTACTTCAGAATTTGGGGATACGGAGTTGATCAGCAAATCATTCAACAGTATATTCCACAATAAAGGTGATAATGGTCCGCCTTGAGAATATCCCTTTGATAAATATTTTGAAATTGTAGTATTCGAGAAGGTGAGACTTGTTTTTCTTCTCCAATTTAAAAATAATTGGATGATTTTTATAAGAACTGCCGGGATGTGGTCTTCGTCCATTCTTTTTATTAAGGCAGAGAGGCCACCACGCACCACTTATATCAATGGCTATCAATGCAACCAATTTGTTTTGTTTGTGTTTCAGTATGGTCTCGGTTATTTTGTCCATTTACGTTATTGTAGATTTTCTTTTCATAAATCCATGTTGTCTATGGCTCAGTAAGTTATTATGATTATAATAATCAAGTATTTTATTTTTAATGATTGTGTCAAATATTTTGGATAAATTTGATGTTAGTGAGATTGGGTGATAGCTATTAATTGCTTCGTAGTCAGCTTTTTGCGGTTTCGCAATAATTTTTAATACCTAATGTTTCCAGCTTTCAGGATAGTAACCCAGCACTAAACATCTATTAAAGAGTTTGACTAAACTGGGTAGGATTGATAATAATGAGTGCTTAATCATATTATCACTCACGTTATATGGACCAGGAGCCTTTCTGACATTAAGATTCAAACACAAATCCTATATTTTATTTTTGGTAATAAAAATGATTTCCCCGTTGACAAAACTTGGGATGTGATTTCTAATTGAAGGTTGTTCTTTATTGTCCAACCGCACATCATCATCAGGAAAAAATGCTGTTAGCATTTCCTTCAACTTTTGCTCTCTCATGCACTCTGCAGTTTTATCCAGTAATGGTATGCCCACTTGAATGTCGGCAGATCTTAACAGTTTAAAAATCCTGTATGCGTTCCCAAAAGAGTTCGTAGACTCATTTTCTTCAATAAATATTCTCCACGATGTCTTTTTTGCTCTATTAATAGCTCTTAAGTATTTATTTCTTGCCGCTCTGAAAATACTCGGATTCAGGTTACCCCCTCTATAATACAAATTCCTGAGATAATGTAAATGTTCCTTTAATTGTTCAAGCTCTTTATTCCACCAATTTTTGGAAGTAGTCGTGTTTATAGAGGTGTCATGCTTGACGTCGAGAGGAGAGTATGCAATTTCAATGACTAAATTTGTCAATTTGTTTACCACATTATTAACATCTCCACTAGTGACTATGTGTTTAGAAGCTGAATCTAAATCCAGTAAATCCAAAGGCGAAATACCTTCAGCAAATTTAGTCCAATTCACCAATTTTTCTCTGAATTTCCATGTCGATGTCTGCCTATTATTGTTTGCCAAGTTCATCATATTGAAGATATCAAAAAGTATTGCCAAATGGTCTGAGGTAACAGAAAGTGCTGAGGTTCTCCAGTTATGTATTAGACTAATGAAATATTTATTAGAAATTGTCAAGTCGATTATGCTAGCATTTCTGCAAGTTGGGATTTTAAGATTATGAACAAATAGATTCTGCTCCTCAATAATAGACTTTAGAATATATCCGTTTTTATTTGTCGTTGAATCGAACCAGAGTGGATGTCTTGTATTAAAATCTCCGCAAAGGATAATTGGGAGTTGACCAAAGGCCTCAAGTATTTCTGAGATGAATTGAAGATGAAATGCAGCCATTGAGTTTGGGTGTATATAAATATTGGCAATAACTATTCTTTTCACATTGAAATAGAGAGTGATCGCTGTGTAGAGAAGGAATTTGTAAACCTATTAATTTTATCATATATTATGTTTCGGTTCAAAAATAATAGTAGCAGTATAAATTTGCCTATCTGTGCTAGAATATACAATTCGTGAATTTTGGTCAAATTTCACTATATCATTGCACATATATGGTTCTTGTAGAAATATGTCAGGGGGATCGTCTTCAATTGTCAAACTTGACTCACTAGTTGCCATCATACTTTTCCTTGCATTAAATTGTATACATCTGATATTGTTATCATTCATCTGAATGGTATTGAGTTCTTTGTATTACTATTTCCATCTGGGTTTTGTACAGGGGGCATTCGCTGGAGTTCGCCTTGTGATCAAGAGACCTTCCATTCATGTACCTCGGGTGTTTAGCGCAGTTGAAACATTTTTGTTTAAGCGAACACTCATGATTTCCCGCCGCACCGCATATTAGGCAAATCTTTTCATGAGAGCATTCGCTGATTTTATGTCTTGGATTAAACTCAAAACATTTCTGGCACTGCCTAACTAATACTTTGTCGTGTATATGGCATCTCTCACAGTCGGTATAGATAACATTGCCCTTCTTCCTTAAGGTTTGATACACTCGTGGAGAAACCCACAGCACTACATTGTGGTGAGAGGTATTGGATTTCATGGGGAAAAGTACTCGGATTTCATTCTCTAGTCCACTCAACTCAGGATTCATGGTGCATATGATTGGTATTAAATTATTCACGTCCATTAATTTACTGACATTTTTTATATATATTGTTGGGTCTCTAGGTTGCGGAGTAAAAATTTTACTATTCGCCTTCAATTCCACCGCCATGCTCAGTTCCTTTAACAAGTGTTTGGCCTCTTCGTTGCTAGGAGTTTTTATTACTATTGCATTTTTGGTGTTAAGAATTTTATTAATTCGTATCCCACTACCATTTTCTCGTAACTTTTTTATATTAGTTGAAATTGCCTGAGCTATGTTGTTAATGGGCTGGTTATTCAGTGGAACTGCGAGCAGTGTAGCTTCAGTGTTTAAGTTCCGCTGTCTATCCCAATAAATTTCTGTGTATGATCTCACTGTGTAACTTGGGCATAAGATAATCCTTTCGAGGAGATCACGCTTCGAATCTCACCGAGCTTCTCTTCCACTATGTTGCCGACAGTGTCTTTCATCTGTGCCAAAAGGTTCTGGTTATCCGATTCAATCATAGAAGAAATTCCATCTTTCGTTTGTTTTAACATAGTCGAAAGATATGATAAATCATTTTTAGTCAAATTTTTTTATTTTGTTGAAATTTATTCTCAAAGTATGCAAAAATTTCATCCAATTTCAAATTTAGTTACCTAACCATAGAATTCATTTTTAATCCAAATGAGAAACGAATCGAACTATATACAGTAAAACCCCTCTATAGTGAACCCCAATGGGACAGAGCTTTTGGTTCACTATAGCCACGGTTTGGCTATTTTTTTTTACTTTTCAAAATTTTTAGACTGTATAATTAAAAAACAGCCATACACACAAGAAGAGGCTGCCTCTTAATAGTGGTCACTTTGTTTTAATTCCCTTAATTACCCAATTTCCTTACATTAATATTGAATAATAATAGAAATCATTAGATGATAGGTTCTTCTTATCATTAACATACATGTACCTCTATGTCTAAGTTAAAAATCAAGACAAATCCTAGGCAAAGTTTTATTAAATATATATTCCAAGATATGAAATGATTTTAAAACATCATTATCACATCATATAATACAATTTTTACTTGAAAAAATGGCTCTAATACCTTGTTGTTTCAAAGCATTCTTCCAAACATTGCACCATTCAAATAAAGTTAGTGTTTTTCTTCCATTTCATGTTTCCACATATTCTTCTAAGTCTAGATTTCGTTTTTTTTTTTTTTTAACCTGTCATGCAAAACATTGCTGACTTTAAAATCACCATAGTAAATGGCATAAAAATAATTTTTGTTTCATCCCTGGACCGTTTATTTGGACTTTTTTTTTTTTGCCCAAAAATGTACGATCGCGATCGCGGCAAAGGTTGAGGTTGATTCCTCTTTGTAACAAATTTTAATAACTTTATATTTTATCTTTTATAATAGAAAAGCTATATTCTCTTATTTTAATATATTCTTAACATTTTGCCTATGTTGTTTCACTTTGAAAAGTTCTGAAAATGGCCTTTTTTTTTTTAAGAAATAACGCTTTTGTTTTTCAAATGCCTTTGTTTTCTTCATTTTGGAAGCCATTTGCATTTTTATATTTCAAATTTAATGGATGCAAAGATATTCTATTTGATAAAAAGTATAATGCGTAAAAATTTATACAAAATACAGCAAAAATAACGTGCAAAAATCAAAACAAACAATGCCGCTAAATTTATTGTTTTGAAATTGCGATCCGCGAGCTGAAACATGCTTAAAATTTTGTTGTTTTATTATTTTTTTTTTAATTACAATTCCAAGTTCGTTATAAGCATAGTATTTTTAATATATTTTATCATTTTGGGACCCGAAATAGGTTCGTTATAGGGTAGTTCGTTATTCTAAAAATCGCAAAGTTCGTTATAACGATGGTATTTTCAATGGAATGGAATTGGGAATCGGCGTGGGTTCGTTATAAGGGAAGGTTCGCTATATCCAGGGTTCGTATTAGCGGGGTTTTACTGTATAAAAAAAGGGTAAAGTTAAATAGCAAAACAATTAACCGATTTAAAACATTTCAACATAAGCATTTAGAAAATAAATTAAGAAATTTAGGCAGTGTTTACCGAAACTTGCGGAGCGAGATGACGCACGTCCAACCAGATCGGCCACCTAGCCCTTTATTTGTTCTTCAGTTAAAAAGAGGAGGATTTTATAGAGTTTTCATATACCGTAAAACCCTTCTATAGTGAACCCCAATGGGACAGAGCTTTTGGTTCACTATAGACATGGTTTGGCTATTTTTTTTTTTACTTTTCAAAATTTTTAGGCCGTATAATTAAAGGACAGCCATAGACACACCAAAAGGAAGCCACTTAATAATAATCACTTTGTTTCAATTCCCTAAATTGACCAATTTTCTTACATTAATACTGAATATAAAAAGAAGTCATTTGATAATAGGTTCTTCTTATCATTAGCATACATGTACCTTTATGTATAATTTTTTAAAAGACAAATCCTAGGCAAAGCTTTATTAATTATATATTAAAAGATATAAGAGTATTTTAGAACATCTTTATCATATTATTTAATACTGAGTTTACTTGAAAAAAATGTTTCTAGTACCTTGTTTGAAATCACTCTCCAAGCATTGCCCCTTTCAAATAAGGTTATCCCTTTGAACACCAGGCGTATTAGCCCTAAAATGTGTGTAAATAGCAATTACAGTGAATATTGTAAATACAGGTCTTGCATTCATACTTTATTCTTTAAAATACAAAGGCTGTTTAGGTTGAAATTGTTCAATTAAACATCATTTAACAAATATAACTCAAAAATAAGCTGAAACGTTTCTTCAATTATTTGTTAACAAAAAGGCTTATAAAAAATAGAGTGAAATTATAAAATGGTTTACTTGATATTGGGTGTTTTTTCATTGGTGGAGTGGACAATGATATGTTCTGTGGGTCTCTATCATTTTGTTCATCCTCTCATTCATAATCAGAATTGTCTAAAATAGGGTCTAAAATTTTAGCCAAGGTTAAACTAAAATGTTTATCCTAACACGTACGATGGCGGCAAAGTTGGGATTGATTCCACTTTGTAACAATTTATAACAGCCTTCTATTTTTATCTCTTATGATATAAAAGTAACATTTTTTTATATTTTACCATGTTCTGAAATTTTGCGTGCATTGTTTCACTTTGAAAAGCTTTGATAAAGACTTTTTTCTAGTAATGGCTTTTATTTTGTTAGGTCACCTTTTTTACTTTTTATTCTTTAATTTGGAAGCCATTTAATTTTTGTTTTCTTTTTCAAACTTGTTGAATGCAAAGATATTGATGAGACAAAGGCGGGGATGTGATGCTCAGATGGTTTATTTGGTGCAGTGCTGGACTTGTGGTCTGGTCCAGGAAGGTTATGATGTTCGGGGTCTCGCCGGGGCGGTTGTAGGAGGGGATGGAGCTGTAGCTAAGGCAGGAAATGTTAAACAATTTCGTCACGGTGTATTCCGATCGAGAGACTAAAGATAACTGCACATTGTATTTAACGCATTGCCGCAAAATGGTGGTCAATGGTCAAATACAATTTATACCTGTCATCTCTGTGGTGCCGTTTCTCTGATTAATACAAATTTTTAAAAAATAATTTGTACTGCTCCCGTGTACCATCGGTCGGCTACTTGTTGACACACAAAAAATATTCTATTCAATAAAAGTATAATGTGAAAAAATGTATATAAAACATGCAGCAAAAATAAAACCTAAATGTGAACAAACAATGTCCCTAAATTTATTGTTTTGAAATTGTGATCTGTGAGCTGAAACATTCTCAAAATTTTGGTATTTTAAATCTATTAATTACAATTTTATATTCGTTATAAGCCAAATATTTCAAATAGATTTTATTATTTTGGGACTTGATATTAGGTTCATTATAGGGGTAGTTTGTTATTTTAAAAATTTCAAAGTTCGTTATAAAGATGGAAGTTTAAATGGAATGGAATTGCCTTAGATTCGTTATAAGTGATTTTTCATTATATCCCAGGTTCGTATTAGCAGGGTTTTACTGAATATAGTGATTTCAGCCACAAATACAGTAGAACCTCCATGAAAGGACACTCATGCTAGAGGACATCTCTCTAAAAAGGACAGTTTTCATTTGCAAAATTACCATTTTTACTATTTTGCAACTCTCTGGTAAGAGGACATCTCTCTCTAAAGGACAATTTGACTGCAATTAGGTGTCCTTTACAGGGAGGTTCTACTCTATTTTAAGATGATGATGCACAATTTGGATTATAGATTATAAACAATGTATTTTAAGCTATTTTTAATTTTTTTAAAGATATTCCTGGTGTAGTTTATTCAAGTATATTACTTGAAGAAATGTGAAGTATATTACTTGAAGAAATGTGAATTAAATATAGATGTTTTGTATAGGTTTTCCTGAGGTTCTTGGAGGAATCTGGTGTTTTGAGTTGCTGATTAGAGCTTCCCCATGAATTGGTTGGTTTCAACGAAATTGTAATGAATTTCATTGTCATAGTTGTAAACTCTTCTTCTTGTGAGCTTTGAAACTTTTTATTTCAAATTACCAAAAATCGGTAGAATAAAAAAAAACTTGCAAACTGCATGAATGCCAAAAATAAAAAAGGTAGTCAGTGACAATAGCAATTGTTTGACCATAGTCTGAATTCTAGGCTACAGTGTATAACAGACATTCCAGATGAGGAGTTGTTCAGTGTGACTTCCCTGTGTTCCAGCTCTACTAATGGCCTTGCTGCAAGATCTACGAGGGTGAGTAGAAAAGTAAGGTCTCCTATTTTTTTTCATAGAAAAACACATTCAATCACAACTTTTTATACATCATTGGAAAGGTTGGACACTTTGCTATTTTTCGACATAGTTGCCTTGATGCTCAATCACCTTTTTCATCCTGTAAACCAACTTTGTAATTCCGGTGTTGTACCACTCTCCCGCCGCCTCTTTGAGCCACTTGTCGACCTCTTCTTTCACCTCGTCGTCTGACGCAAACTTCGGTCCCCCAAAGTGTTTTTTGAGCGCGGGAAACATATGGTAATCGCTGGGGGCCAAATCGGGACTGTACGGAGGGTGTCCAAAGATATCCAAACCGAATTCTTCAATTTTGCGGTCGTTTGGAGTGAGACAGGTGAGCTGCCTGGGGACCCACCTGGCGGACACCTTTCTGTAGCCGAGGGTCTCAGACACAATCTTGTGCACGGAGAAGTGGCTGCAATCTTCATTCAGGCCATCCTCGATCTCTTCAAGAGTTATCCGCCGGTTTGCGCGCACCATTTCGTCGATTCGAGCCACGGTTGATTCCGGCAAACTCGGCCGCCCAGACCGCTGTTCATCGTGGACGTTTATACGCCCTTCGTTAAACTCCCGGCACCATTTCCGCACATTTTTGATGTCCATGCACTTCTCACCATACACTTCCACTAACTGACGGTGAATTTCGACCGGAGAATTATTTTTCGCATTTGAAGAGGTCGACAAGTGGCTTAAAGAGGCGGCGGGAGAGTGGTACAGCACCGGAATTACAAAGTTGGTTGACAGGATGAAAAAAGTGATTGAGCATCAAGGCGACTATGTAGAAAAATAGCAAAGTATCCAACCTTTCCAATTATGTATAAAAAGTTGTGATTAAATGTGTTTTTCCATGAAAAAAAAAAATAGGAGACCTTACTTTTCTACTCACCCTCATAGTTAGTGTTAACAGTAGTTATTAACAGCCGGTCAGGTTTTAGTGCTTACATCCCTGTGGTGGTCACAGCAGAGGCTGAATTCATTCGCCATTCCATAAAACTCTGCCTTTGCCGGTTCCAAGCCCGGATGAAAAATGAGGAGGGAGAGCAGTAACAAGCTCTCTAAAAAAACCTGGGCTCAGCTGGCCTTGCTGATGTACCCTGTAAAGGCTTCTGATTCAGGGATACAGGATGAGCAGAGTCTGTACTCCATGTTAGGAGCAGCTGCACATGGCGTCTGTTCCTCATGTCAGAGGCAGCCATTTCATATTGGAGCTAAGTCAGCCTACTACTGATCAGTGCTCCAGTCTTAATGGTGAAGGCAGACACATTCTAATTCACCCAATCATTATGGAGCTCTACAGGCTTAATACCCTAATATGCTTATGAAGGGAGATAGGAATAAGGAAGAAGACCATTCCACAATACCCAACAACTTTAACCCTGTGTACTCACAGAACATAGAATGGTACTCAACTTCTCTGGCAGCTTGGCCCACTCACAGATCAGAACTAGGTACTGATTGCAAACTGTTGGTTCTGGCGCAAAACTCTGATTGGAGGCATTGCGTTGTGAAGTAAGTATGGGTTTCTGCGTTGACAATAGTAAACTCAAAGAGTTCATTGAGCTGTTGGAATTTGGAAGTTGGGTTCAGGGATGTGACAATACATGATGATGTGAGATAGTATAGTCTACCTCTAACTCCCTCTGTGTTATGCATCCAGATATCAAGTGGAGCCCTCACCATGTCTAGTTAACATTCAGGTAAATGTCTTTCTTTAAGTCCCCTCCTTAAGTCATTGAGTCCCTTCTTTATAACTTGGTCTTCACATGGTATCAAATAAATGTTGGAGTTAAGTAAATCAATAATCCTCCCTTTATATATTTAGCCATTTTCCACAACTTGAAAATAATTTTTAAAATTGTGATTACTGAAAGTTGAATTACTCCTTACTTCCATTAAAAACTTATAAAGAAAGTACTCCATCAATATTGCCAGGACACTCACCCTTTAGCAATATCACAGACGGGGCCCTGGCCTGAGACCAGGCAGTGTTTGTTGTGGAATTGTTTGAACATGCGCAGGGGGCTGTGGGACATCACCACCTGCTCTTCTGTCACCTGCACCCGCCATCAGTTAGCAAACTCCACGAACTTACCCAAAGTGGGGACAACAATCTGAAATATTATATGCCAATGTTCATACTGGTTCAAGTCTCCTATATACATGGTGGAGCACTCCCAATAGATGACACCTCTCTATATAGGACAGTTTTCATTGCCAAAATTTTCACTTTTACCATTTAGCTGCTCTCTAGTAAGAAGACATCTAAGTCTAAAGGACACTTTGGCTCTGCAACTAGAAGTTGTCCATTACAGAGAAGTTATTTCTACTGTATAAACTAATGTTTTAAAAGTGTGTAATCTCCCATTGACCTTTCCTTTTTTTTTTTATATAGCTAAATGAAAACAGCTCTTTGGACCATCTCTTTGAAGATGTCATTATCAATTGCGTAGCAAAAAACAAATAGATATACAGTAGAACCTCCCTGTAAAGGACACCTAATTGCAGAGACAAAGTGTCCTTTAGGGAGAGATGTCCTCTTGGGAGAGTTGCTAAATAGTAAAAATGGTAATTGTGCAAATGAAAACTGTCCTTTAGGGAGAGGTGTCCCCTAAAAGGAGGTTCTACTGTATAAGGTATAAAAGAGGGACATACACCAATTGACTTAGCTAGGTGAGAAATAGCCAAGCTTTCTATCACCAATTCCCTAAACTATGACAGAGCCACCATCCTTCATAAAGTGATGGTTCTCTGTGATATTTATTTCTATTGTGGGCAATAGACACTTCATAGAAACCAAGTTGTCAACATTCACTTGCTAGGTCTTTGACAATTAACTTTGCACCCATTCACTCATCATTATTTACTATTAAACACCTTTCACAGATATAGAAAATATAGAATGGATTATCCTAAGTTAGTTAGGTAGACAAAGCTGAACTGGGTTAAACACAACCCAGTTGGTTATTTATAGATCTGCATTGCCATATCATCCATAGCAGCCCTATGATAGGTTTCAATGATAACACATCAACTGTAATAGTATTATAATAAATATTTAATCCTGTGTATAAAGATGCAGCAGGTAAATCTTATAGCTTTGAACAACATGTGTTGGTTGGAAGTTTGTTTGGAAAGGATATAGCTGCATCAAACAATTATTTATTTAATTCCACGTGCCATCTCTACATAAGAAATGAAAATATTTAAGCACAAATGTTTCACACTAATCAAACTGTCCTTACTACGATGAAAAATATTTAGAGATCTAAGAGAAGAAGCCTGGTAGATTAAATTGGTGAAACCGCTGGGAGGATTCACCACTGATGAGCCAAGCTCTCAAAATATTTTTTCATCGGAGTAAAGTCAGTAGAAGTTTGATTTGTGTAAAAAAGAAACATTTAATTCCTGGAGTGACTCTCTGTCACTCTCCTCAAGGGAATAGTTCTCCCTGAGTAGAGTAACAGGGTAATTGAAACATCGGGAATTAAATAAATCATTGCTTGATATATATATATGTGTGAAAGTTTTATATGTTTGTCCTCCCATTATGAAAGATGGATTCTAATGAATTTTAGAATAGAAGTTTAATCATGTCATGGAATAGGACATAAGATACTTTAAATGCAAGGCCAATACAAATTAGTCCAATAACAAACTAATATTAAGTTAAATAATGATTTCTCAACACCCCCCTCTCTCTCTTCTAATCACAATAATTAACATTTGTTAAAACAATATTCATGGGATAAACATTCACTCAGGAAGAACCTGTGCCGGGTCATTTGCCTAGTCACCCTATATGGTGGGGAAAGTAGTAGCTGCCGTGTATAGTACAGCACCGTGTGTGGAGGAGACCCAGATACTACATCACATCCAGTATCAAAGGTCCTGGTATACAACTGCATCATAAAAGGGGGTGTCCTGTAATGGCCAAGCAGAAGTTGCCAGAGCAAAGAACCAGAAGTGGCCCCATTCACTGATCATATGTGAGTTTCCTTAGCAGCCATATATGAGGTTTGATCTAATGTAAATTATATAATTTTCTTATTTTTTTAAAGCGTTTGCGAAAAAGAGTCTTAAAATTTCACAAAATATAGGATAAGAAAACAAATGAATAGCACTAAACTATGAAACAAAGTACAATTTATAAAAATATATATAACCTGAGTGTGTTAGATAAACATTTGAGGTGAATGAAAGGGCACCATTTGGATTATAGATTATAAAAACAAGGTAATAAGACCAAACCCAAATAACTAAATGTGTAAACACTATTTTGTTATTTGAATTTGGTCTTATTTACCTTGATTTGAGGTGAATATTAAGGTTAAAATATAAGCAATATAAACTATCAACTATTTTTCACCAATACAATAGTTTTTTTTTAAATACCACAGAAACAAAATAAATTGAGAAAAGCAGGATGATGGAGTCAAAGGTATTGTTTTGTCACTGGAGCTCATCATACCAAGTGATGTGAGGTAGTTGACCTGGTGTGGGGACAAATATTTTCTGCTTTTCCAAAACACATCATTCAGAACACAGCAGTAGGAAGTCAGTCTCTAGCAAGGATAGCAGTACTTAATTACCAGCATGAGTTGACCAGAAGTAGGAGAGATGGAATAGCAGCTATGAGTGACATGCAACAACTAACAGGTAGAATACATCAAGTCTATACTAGCAAGGAACTTATTTTATAAAAATTAATATCCCACTCCAAGAAATTGTGAAAATATTTATATGAACATCTATATAACACACAACCTTTTATCTTTAAAACCTCTGTGCAAAGTACTTTTTAAGAAGGTCAATAAGTGGTTGTTCAGTCCTTTAAGATAAAAATTGATGGGGTAAATTTATGATACAGTCAAACTTCATTATAAAGTCCACTTGAGACCAAGACTTTATGTTGTTATAACCATCACAAGGCTAAACTATCATATTATTTGGCTTTGATCTTTTCATAATGTGAATTTCATCTATAACCCAAATTGTGCCTCATCACATTATTATAACACACACCATATGTTGTTATAACCACAGTTAAAACTGTTGGGACTTAAGAATTATGATGTTATAACCAAGTTATAATAAGGTTCCACTGTATATGATCTGCTAAATCTACATATAGTTATTCACTGGCACATGAAGTTAGGTTTAGGTGGGGGTGAATTGGTACATGTTGGAGGCCATGAGGTGTCCTATGGGAGACAGAGTTCCATAACATTTATAAATCAGTGAGCCATCTAATTCAATAAAATTGACACCCTAGAGCAATGTTGTTTTTAAATATTTATTTATATCCCATGGGGCTCTCTCTCTCTCATATAATAAGTAATTTAAACAGGAGACACCACTGGGAGCCAAGCCCTCCTACAGTAGGAGTCAATATAAGCAGCTCAATATATCTATAAGATCAGATGGCCACATCCTGTTGTGGACTACACATCTGTGTTGTTCTCTTTTATTTTTCTCACAAATATTTGACAAATTCCTTTTTGGTGATGAAACTTCAAGTATTATAAAGGCTGTTGAACAAAAATTGTATGAAAGGAGACTTTGGGGAAATAAATAAATATGGCTAACAAATATGAATAAGTTCTAAATTATTTTTGAACCAGGACTCTAATATATTGTAGAAGATTTGGATGGATGCTTTGTGAAATGTTGTGTGACCAATAGCTAGATTTAAAGATGAGTTTCTCCATGAGTTGTGATGTATAAAGAATAAAACACTCTATGAAGCTACCTCAATTCCCAGCCAGGCAGATAGCTGCTGAGCCTTCTGATGTCGCATGGTGTTGCCGGCATTGGTGACAAAGATGGTGGGGACCCGGAACTTCCCTTGGCTATCCACCAGCTGCTGAAAGGCCTGGACTGCATATGGCAGCACTCGCCGGCCACGGACAATCACCCCATCAATGTCAAAGAGCAGCCCAAAGTTTACTGGTCCTCCCTGCATACACCATGTTGGCAATGGAGACATTTATAATAAGTGTCATCTTTTTATGTGATGATTTTACATTAATATTTTGGTCAATGAAAACATTATGAGGCAAATGTTTCTTTCACACATGAATCAAACTTCTACTGTCCTTACTGCGATGATATTAATCAGCAAGACCAAACCTAATTAAATAAAGTGTGTGATGTTTTGGTAACAACACATTGTTACTGAAACATCTTACACTATATATGTTATATTAAAATATTATTTTATTTAAAATTATATATCATAGATTCAAATATTCTGTTAAATCGACCACCAGAGGTCATGCTTTGCATATAAAAACTCGTTGTTTTATCCCGTTGGCCGGCTCAAAACTTTTGTACATTATGTAAATAATCTTTTGTTTTTCATTGTTCTTTTTTTTTTTTTCTTATCCCTAGTACACGTGGTACAGGCGATGATAATAATGGTGGGTAGTTAGCGACTGCTTTTACTGTAAGTACACCACATGTCTACACATGTGAAAAGGAGTTCGACTTTGCACTTACAAATATGCCAGAGCCCCGTTTTTCCTTGTTCTACTCGCCTTAAGCCAGGTAGTACTTTAATCAAATTATGTTTTTATATATTTCTTTAGCGTAATTAAAGCTATTTTTATAACTAATTTTATTATAATCTTTTCCGTGACTGCATACCAAAATCAAGCAACAGCTAATAATTCTATATAAATAACAATCAAAATACAACAGAAAATCTCAATCATTATTTTTATATAACATATATATATGGTCTTATTACTGGGTGTTTAGTTAATCTTGTAAATAATGAACTCTTGTTCCATTAAGAATATATAAAATTCACACAAACATGCACAAGGATTGTTAATCCAAATTGTAGGCAATAGATATGATCCTTTTGGTAGGAATCAAAAATAAGCATAAAAAAATAGTTTATCTTCAATAATGCCTTAAAAGAACAATTCAAATATCAAGAGGTACACCTTGTGATTATCATAATCCAAAGTTACCTTATCATTTTGACACTTTGTGATTGTATCTATAACCCAAATTTTACATTGTATATACTGCTATTCAACTACCTATTTGGAACATTTTACTTGTAAAAAAGGTTCACTTGGCATCTTGAAGGGTTTCAGCCAATGAGAAGAGAGGAGGAAGATCCTTCTGGTCATTCTTATTTACATATTGTTTGAGAGTTCTAATGTCCTCTTACTCTGGTTGGTACATGATCTTGTTCTGTGACATCCGGCCTTTCATCTACTTCTGTTGGCCTCTCTTTAAACATCTTTGCTACTTACTTCTTGTCCAATTAGCTAGCACCTAGCTTCCCAATTGATTCACATGTAATTATGCTCATTCATTATTTCTATAAGTGATTTTGAACAGAATTGGTGAGGTAATATAGAAGCTTACAACAGACCACAAGATTTCAAGTTTAATTTCTGGCAGGCTAATTTTTAAAAATTCTATTCATAATTCATGATAAAATTGTGAAAAGCGCTTAAAACTATAAATATTTCTCACAATGAGTTCCTTTTTATTTTAAAATGCTAGTTTTCAAGTGATAATTGCTCTTCAATGGTATGGTGGCATTTACTTTTATATATGTAAATATTTCCTTTTATTTATCTCTTTATTTTTTTTGTTTTATACAAAGCAGGCTGTTTTTCATACTTGTTGTTGGTGTTCATCGAATTATTCGATCGCCTCGGCTGAGTGGATCGAGACTCTCTTACTAAGAATAAAACTTTACTCAATTTTAACATCGACTTCTACTCTTTAATATATTTTCTACGCGACATTTTTTTGGTGGAGATTCCGGGTAAATCCAAGACGGCACTTAGAAGGAGCTACCGACTGCAAGGCCTACAACCCCAATACAGTATTAAGGATCTGCCAAGCAGTACGAGGATGATGAAAACTGAAGCTTCTGGAACTCCCAAAGTTTTCGGAACAAATGCGGGACCACAATCTTACGCCTGTCATATCCCAAGGAATCCTCAGACTTTCTCTGGCGAGAGTTCTCAGGATTCCCAGAAATGGATCAAAATGTTTGAAAGGGTCACAAAATACAACAAATGGGATGAGACTCAAAGCCTTGCCAATGTTGTATTCTACCTCGAGGGAACAGCCGCCCAGTGGTTCGATAACAACGAGGACATTATTAATTCATGGACTCAATTCAAGACGAATTTTTGTGAAGTGTTTGGGCAACAAGAAGAGCTTACTCGACGAGCCGAAATGACCCTAAAAACCAGAGCTCAAAAGCCTGGAGAGACAACCAAATCTTACATTCAAGAAATCCTATCATTGTGCTCACGAGTTAACCCCGAAATGGAGGAGGAAGAAAAAGTTGGACATTTGATGAAGGGGATTGCCGAAGATTTCTATCAAGCTCTAATTGTCAAAGATCCCACAACTGTTGACGAGCTGGTGAAATTTTGATGACAGCTGGAGAACATGAAACACACACACACACACACAAAAGCCTTTATTAAGACACACAGGTCTTACAGAGGATTCTCCTTGGGGTTACAAAACGGAGAAGGAGAACATGAAACAACGTCGCATTAAAAGAACACGTTATTGCCAGATTAAGAAGAACAATTCCAGCAGCCGACAATGCAACCCCAGAAAGACCCTATGATTTGAACAACGATTTCCCAACTCTCCCTAGACCTGGTGGTTTTGGCAACAGTGCATCACCATATCCAGGCAGAGGAAGAATGCCAAGACGAAGAAGCAAATCGCCAGGGGCAGGTATTTGTCAAGCCGCTCGCCCCGACGCCAAAATGAGGAAAACTAAGATGTGCGACCTATATAGGGGGTGAGGCTGCAGTTTTTGAAAATCCTCCATCATCGGCGTCTGCTAAATTAAAACAGAATTGTATAAAATGGAACATTAATGGCTGGAAACTACAATATTGATAGACTCGGGCGCAGATTATTCCGTGGTTTCAGAAAAGTTTAGAAGACGTCTGAGAACTCCATTTTTTGTTGAATCTGGACCAGTTGTTTAAGTCGCCAATTGAAAGCTCGTTAAAACTTTGGGAAAATGTTCACTAAAGGTCCATATCAATGATCTCGCCACAACCTTTGAATTCATCGTGATTCCTGATTGTGGTCATCAAGAATTGTATTTGGAAGAAACACTACAAAAATAAATGATGACCAAATTATTATCTTGATGTTTACTCCGCTGATAATTATTTAATTCCACCCAAGTCAAGTTGTAAGATATCAGTAGTGGGTACACTCCTTTAAGAAAATAGAGATGTTTTAATCTGGCCAAATTGGGAACTCTCAATAAGGAAAGAATTTATCATGCCCTATCTTATAACAACCTTTTGGAAAGGGAAAGCAGATTTGTTGATAGCAAACAGAAATTCTAAACCACTGATGATCCCCTTGCATATGGCCCTTTGCACCATGAGTGATGTTGATGTTGGCTCCATATGCTCCTTGAAATGCGATGAATTAATCCAAGAAGAAGATATATGGACTACCAAATTGGACCAGAAGATAGAAGCAATTATCAACTCGAATCTTACAGAGGATCAGCAAAATAAGATGAATGTTCTTAAGAAGTTTGGAATGTCTTTTATTTTTATGGGAAGTCTCAACCTGCCCGAAGTAAAATTAAGCATAAGATTGATACGGGTGATCATGCTCCAACAAAACAGAGGCCTTACCGAGTGTCTGGAATGGAGAGGAAAATCATACAGCAGGAAGTTGACAGAATGATGCAACAAGATATACGTAATTCAATTTTCTGAAAGTCCTTGGTCGTCGCCTGTAGTACTTGTGAAGAAAAAGGATGGGTCTTGGAGGTTTTGTGTTGACTATCGACGACTTAATAAGATCACCAAGAAAGATGTTTATCCAATACCACGGGTTGATGATGCTTTGGATAATTTATCAGGGGCCAGGTATTACTCAAGTATGGATCTAAGAACTGGATATTGGCAAATAGAAGTGGATGAGCATGATAGAGAGAAGATTACATTCATTACACACCTGATGGTCTCTACGAATTTAGGGTAATGCCATTTGGCCTCTGTAATGCACCAGCTACATTTGAGAGGATGATGGATACCGTTTTGAAAGGACTAAAATGGAACATCTGCCTTTGCTATTTGGATGATATAGTGGTTTATGGTCCTTCATTTGAAGAATATCAAAAAAGGTTCTAATCTAAGAAGCTGTTCTAGAATGTCTTCAACAAGCTGGATTGAATGTGAACCATGAAAAATGTCTTTTTGGCTCAAGACAATTAAAGATATTAGGACATGTTGTCAATGAAAATGGGAAACATCCAAACCCCGAAAAAGTTGAAGCCATTTTGAAGTTTCCATCTCCTAAAAGTATACCTGATATCAGAAGTTTCTTAGGACTATGCTCTTATTATAGACAGATTTGTGAAAACTTTTCCTGCAAAGCTAAACCTCTGAATGACCTTTTAAAAACGATGCCAAATTCTGTTAGAATCAAGAACAAGAAAATGCCTTCGAGATCCTTAAAAAGAAGCTTTAACCTCGGAGCCAGGACCTCATGGGCACTTTATTGAAGACGCCGAGACCCATGTACACACCAATGCCAGTGGATATGGCATTGGAGCAGTGTTGATCCAAATACAAGGAGGTACTAAAAGACCAATAGCTTATGCATCCAGGACCCTTACAAAGGCTGAAAAGAATTATTCTACAACTGAAAAAGAACTGCTTGCAGTTGTTTGGGCCACATCCAAATTTAGACCCTATCTTTTTACCCAAAATTTCACAGTTGTTACAGATTATCATTCACTGTGTTGGCTTGCAGGACTTAAAGATCCTTCTGGACGACTTGCTAGATGGGCACTCAGGCTGCAAGAGTTCGACATTATCGTAGTCTATAAGAGTGAGCGCAAACATAAAGACGCCGACTGTTTATCAAGGAACCCTATGCCAGAAGAGAGAGACTTCCCAAATATAATATCGATCATTGGTATTCGTGTAGAACAAAGTAGAGATCCCAATTTAGTAAAGATCATTGACAAAATCGAACAAACTGGACCTTTTAAAGGCTTCGAAGTTGTGTATGGAGTACTTTATAAAAGAAACTACGAGCTATATGGAAAGCAACGGCTTCTTGTACTTCCAAAGCAAATGCGGCTGGGCGATTCCAGACACAGGAACCTTGGAAATTGCTAAATTTATTGTCGAAGAAATTATTCTCTGACTTGGAGCTCTTCAACAAATCATCACCGACCGTGGTACAAACTTTATGTCCCAAATCATAAAGGAAATTAATAATTTAAGTGGAATAAGTCACCTTAAAACTACAGCTTATCATCCGCAGACTAACGGCTTAACTGAAAAATTCAACAAAACATTGACCGACATGTTGTCCATGTAGGTTAACGTGGAACAGAAAAACTGGGATGAAGTTCTACCATTTGTAACATTTGCTTATAACACTGCAAAGCATGAAACTACAGGCTTTAGCTCCTTCTTTCTAGTTCATGGCCGGGAGGCCGAAACCACTTTGGATTTACTCTTTCCATATCACGACAATGATGATGTTGGTGATTATGTTGAACATCTTATTACCACAGCGGAAGAAGCTCAACACCTTGCCCAACTACATCTCTATCGAGGTCAAGAAAAAGACAAAGATTACTATGACAGAAAACATCGACCTGTGGATTATCATGTGGGAGATCTTGTGTAGCTCTTCATTCCAGTGAGAAAAGTGGGACTCTCGGAAAAGCTAATTAAGAAATACTTCGGTCCCTACCATATTACAAGGAAATTATCCCCCGTCAATTATGAAATTGAGGCCATTGTTGAGACTCTCCAAAACGTCATGAAACAAGAGACACAGTACACTTACTCAGAATGAAGCCATATTTATATCCACTGCTTCAAGAAGAAATAACCAACTCAACTTCAAACGAGGAACCTGTTCCGAAACAAAGATTTTCCGACCCAGAACTGATATCAGGCCCTGTGACAAGATCAAGAGCTTGAAGGATGCTAATAAGTCAATAACCTTCAATTGAACAACAGGACGCTGTTTCTTTCCAAAGGAGGGAAAAGTGCAGCATTTACTTTTATATATGTAAATATTTCCTTCTTTTATCTCTTTTTTTTTTTGTTGTTTATGCAAAGCAGGCTGTTTTGCATACTTGTTGTTGGTGTTTATTGAATTATTCGATCGTCTCAGCTGAGTGGATAGAGACTCTCTTACTAAGAATAAAACTTTACTCAATTTTAACATCGACTTCTACTCTTTAATTTATTTTCTACACGACAGTATTAATTAATATTTGTCAACACTTCTTGTAAGAAATAGTCTAGGTTTTTAATTAAGCCTGTTGAAGGACAATTATTGCTTGAAAGCTAGCATTTTAAAATTAAAATAAACTTATTGTGAGAAATAATGGTAGTTTTTTTTTTTTTTTATGCTTGCGGGGCTATCTCCAATTAACACATTTCTATAACAAATGGCATGGCATTTTTGCCAAATCACAATTTGCTTCAAACAGGTAAATTTTAGAACTGAGCAATTTTCCCAAAGATGGAGAGATCAGCTGTCTATTGCAGCTAGGGCAGAAGACCTAGGAGTAGTTTGTACATACATCACGATGGAATTACAGCCCCTGTTGCAGCAGATACAGCACCTCAAGATACCATTGACTCTTTCAAATGCATACAAAAAATAACATCCAAGCAAAAATACAGGAGTCAACATTCCATCATTGGTGTCTGAACCAAAAGCCTGGAGCTATACTGAAATGGGAGATGAACCGAACGGCAGTATTCTGTATTTCCAGGCTCAAAACTGGCCAAAAAGACCGTAGATTAGAATTACATGGTAATAAGATCAAATCCAAATAAATAGTATGCGATGTTTCGGTAACAACACTCTTACCGAAACATCACACACTATTAATTTATTTGGATTTGGTCTTATTACCTTGTAACCCTTCTATCCCAACAAATAACCATTCTATCCCAACTAATGACCCTTCTATCCCAACTAATGACCCTTCTATCCCAACAAATGACCCTTCTATCCCAACAAATAACCATTCTATGCCAACAAATGACCCTTTTATCCCAACAAATAACCATTCTATCCCAACAAATAACCATTCTATCCCAACAAATAACCATTCTATCCCAACTAATGACCCTTCTATCCCAACAACTGACCCTACTTTCCCAACAACTGACCCTACTATCCCAACAAATGACCCTTCTATCCCAACAAATGACCCTTCTATCCCAACTAATGACCCTTCTATCCCAACAACAAGCAAACACCAACCTGATGAAAACATAAGGCAATAAAACCAAACTAATAAATTGGGTGTGATGTCAAAATCAGTCAAAATGTCAGCACAATTTATTAATTTGGATTTGGTCTTGTCGCCTAAGGTATTTAATCTATAATCCAATTTGTACCTTATCACCATCTATTTGGATCAGTAACTTTGTGTAATCCTCCATTGACACACAGGTGGGAGATAGGGAGAGAGAATTTGGCCAAATCTTAATATAAAGCCATAACGCACCATCTATATCTTCTATATCTATATATATAAAAATGAATGTTTGTATGTTTGTTTGTATGTCCGGTATACAAATTCGCAGTAGTTCACTCATTCAAACCAAAATTTCCATACATAGGTAAAAAAATACGGGAAAGACGATAGGCTATTTTAAAAAATATATAAATCAATTATTAAAACTATATATTTTTAGTCAGAAAATGATGACGATATTGCTGTATCATGTTTGATTATCAGATACAAAATTATATCGGGAAAAATTCCAAAAAGCAGAGACCACGGGTGAAACCAGTTCATTATTTTGTACGCAGGAACAAAATTCTAAAAGAAAAACATTCATTCGAGCAGAAAACAAAAGCCAGATCATCTTTCTATAAAAATATCGCTTCTCAGACACAAAGTTTGGAGCGGGACATTTCACAAGAGTGACATCCACGGCGCCAATTTATAATTGTAACGAATAGTATTTGAAAATCAAAATAATATAATTTTCAAATATCGTTGTGAAAATTTACATATTTATTTTTATATTTAAAAACACACAAAGTTTGGAGCAGGACGTTTCACAAAAGTGACATCCATGGTGCCAATTTATAATTGTAACGAATAGTATTTGAATAAAAACATTTAATCGGGTAAAACCCGGGCGTTGCCCGGGTCATTCGGCTAGTATGTATATAAAAGAAAGTCGTGAAAATTGTTAGACTATTTATAACTCAAGAACGGCTGAACCGATTTAGATGAAAATTGGTGGGGAGGTAGTTTAGAACCAGCAGACGGACATAGGATACTTTTTATCCCGTTCGACCGTGTCAAGAATGGCTGAATTGTCAAATACAATCATTTATACAGAAGGGTGGTTCCTAGAAATGTTATTCAGGCACTCCATGGACATAAGCTTTTAGGACAGTAGAATCTACTTATATATTTGCCTTATTCTGTCTGTTTGTCTGTTTGAAGCTCACGGATGGGATTTTTCATAACCATCGGTGGTTCAGTGGTAGAATGCTCGCCTGCCACGCGGGCGGCCCGGGTTCGATTCCCGGCCGATGCATTTTTTTTTTTTTTTTTACAATTTTTAAAACTCTTATATATTATACAAGAATGACATCCACGGCGCCAATTTATAATTGTAACGAATAGTATTTGAATAAAAGCATTTAATCGGGTAAAACCCGGGCGTTGCCCGGGTCATTCGTATATAATAATTGTATAAACGAATGCAAGACAAAATCACCGCGAATGTTTCTTTTTTTTTTAAGGCAATTTCTTTTTAAGGCAATTATCGTTATTTATCGTTAATTTTTGTTTCGATTTTATTGAAAAAAAAAACGATATGGTGCCTTTAAAAAATGATCTTTATTACTATGCAGTTTTCTATTTAGTCAATATACCTAAGTTCATGTTGCAAATGTAATTATCTCTATCGATTTAGTAGGTGAAATGCAAAAAAAAAATTGACATGATGAAATCTTTATGAAAATTCACATTTTTATTTTTATATTTTCAAGACACACACAGTTTGGGGCGGGACGTTTCACAAGAGAGACATCCACGGCGCCAATTTATAATTGTAACGAATAGTATTTTAATTAAAACATTTTAAAAACACACAGTTTGGAATGGGACGTTTCACAAGAGTGACATCCATGGCGCCAATTTATAATTGTAACGAATAGTATTTGAATTAAAACGTTTTTAAAATATATACGCACTCGGGTAAAACCCGGGCGTTGCCCGGGCCATTCGTCTAGTTACATATAAATGATTGCATCGAGCAATGCTCTTCTGCAAACAATAAGGACAAAGTAAAAAATAGTACAAATGTGAAATTTTATTGGGATAAGGTGGATAAATTAAGAAAAAGGCATCTCCTTATCTAGCAACTGAAAATTGCTGATGGCATGCGCCATCTGTCAAAATAAATATCAACTATTCATTGATTTCTAATTATCCCAGAATTGGCCAAATATCCAGTCTTGATTAATCAAAAAAGCTAACCATGTACGTGTTTTGGGCTGTTGGCCCTTGTCAGCATGGTGCAAGCTTCTTCTCACACACTTCTGGCCTTAACTACCCATTTCATGATTTTTCAGGATACCTGAATGACCAGTTTTTTGGTAGTTGAGGTACAGCTTGCACCACGCTGATGAGGACCAACAGCCCGAAACATGCACGTGGTTGGCTTTTCTTGATTAATCAATAATGGGTATTTAGCCAATTCTGGAATAATTAAAAATCAACGAATAGTTGATATTTATTCTGACAGATGGCACATGCCATGATAAGGAGATGTCTTAATAAAGCCAATTAGGCATAAATTAATATAAAGCAATATAAGGTGCCATCTATATATGGGTGGGCTCAAATTTTTTCATGCTGGGCTGGGTGGGTTTGGTGTCATTTTGTTGCTTAGTCATATTTTCTTCCTGAAATGATCAAAATTTTAATTTGTTCCAAAATTGATTTATTTTCATTTTATATTTAAATAATTAAAATAAAAATTATTTTTAATATATACATATATTCCTAAGGTAGATGGCGTCTAGTTTTGACATCTATTTTGACGGGAGAGAGAGAGGCGGCCTTTATCTTTATAGATATATATTCCAATATACAGTATAACCTCGTTAATTCGACACACCCCAATTCGACACTCGGCGATAATTCGACCATGTTCCAATGTCCCGACCTCCGGCCTATCAAATAACAAACCGTAATTTGACAGTATCGATAATATGACAGTTCCGATAGTTCAACAATTTTAAAATTCCAATTTCGACAGTTGAATGTTATTTTACATGCAACTCTACCGCTAAACGGTATTACGGCGTCGACGATCGGCATCGGCGGGCGCCGATAGGATCGTGCCTGCGCACTTTTGGTTTCTGGTTAGTTTAAGTTTCACTTTGCAGTGCCGTTGCGCAATTTTGCAGATGTTATTGTTGTTTTTTTTACGCTGAAATTTCGGCATCATGGGTTAACTAATAATTATTTTTATTTTTACCATTGAAATATTTTAGCTATTTTTAAATTTATAAATAATTTCTTTTTAAATAAATAAATCTTTATAAAATTATCTAACAATGATTATGATAACATTTTAATTCAATATTCTGTGTTAATTTGAATAAATGAATGGGGCAAGAATGTCAGGTTCTGCCAAAAAAAATTGGAAACGTAGTCAGTATCACCAGCTCACTTATGTGGAAAAAATGAAAATTATAGAAGAAATAGAACAAGGAAAATCACATAGTCAAGTTTCCAGAGAGAGAAATATTCCACGGTCCACCATTAGCACAATTTTTAAAAATAAATTCGCCATAAAATCTGCCTTTTTAAAATCTAATTTTAGCTCTACCTTGAAACGTGATCAAAGTTTAAGGCCAGAAGGAATATTGCTTTTAAACGACTTCATGGAGAAGCTGGAAGTGTGGATGCCAATAGTGTAGCCACTTGGAAAGGTGGGATTATTCCTTCACTTTTAGCTAAATACAGCCCACAGGACATTTTCAATGCTGATGAAACAGGGTTCTTCATCAACTGAAAGTTTTCTTTTAGATCCTAATGCTGATATTAGTTCATAAGCTACCAAAATTTACAAATTTGAAGAGTCTAGCTCATCTTGAACAACTAGACATTTTATATTTATTTTGGACATGGACAAATCTCTATATAACTCCTACTATCAGGTTGTCCCATAAATAATGGCTGTTTTTGGAAACACATTTTTGAAATTTAAAAAAAAAATATTATTTTAAATATTAAGCAATGGAATTTAGGAATTTGTGACTTATTTTTCATCACAAATTTAAACTTGGATGTTCAGCTGCCTAGGCAACCAAACACATTATTGAGACCTGGGAGAAGCTTCTTCCGAAAGAACCACAAGAAGATGGTTTCAGAAATTTAAGTTGGAGATTTCGGACTTGAAGATCAAGATGGTCATGGTCGTCGGTCAACCTTCAAAAATGAAGATCTAAAGTTTCATATTGAATCCAATAATACCCAAACAGTGTGTGAGGTAAGTGCAGAGCATAATGCTTCAAAATCAACCATTGCTAAACATCTTCACCAAATTGGCAAAACAAAAAAAATGCCACAATGGGTCCCGCACGATTTGAGTAATGCGAGTGATGCGTCAGCGACATCTGGAAATTTGTAGTTCTTTGTTGGCTCGCAACAATTTGACTCCTTTTTTAAAACAAATTGCTATGTGTGATGAAAGTGGGTTCTTTTTGACAAAACAGGAAGAGATCAAAGCAGTGGTTAGACAAAGATGAGGCCCCAAAACCAAGCCTGCATCTAAAGCAGATAATGCTCATTGTTTGGTGGTCATATGCTGGATTATTGCATTACAGATTTTTGAATAGTGTCGAAACGATAAATTCAGAAGTGTATTGTTAAAATTTGCAAGCCATGCATCTGAAATTGTCATAAAAAATGCCCAGTTTGGTCAATAGGAAAGGCGTTTTTCTGCCTCACGATAACGGACGGCCACACTCTACATTTACAACCCAACAAAAAATTGCTCGATTAGGTTATGAAGTTCTAGCTCACCCTCCTTATTCACCTGATCTGTCCCCTACCGAATTCCATTTTTTTCAAGCATTTGGATAATTTTTTTCATGGAAACGGCTGATCAACCGGAGAGATGTAGAAAATGCCTTTTTGAATTTATAGGCCTCAAGACATCCAGACTTTTATGAAAATGGCATAAAAATGATACCATCACATTGGCATAAGTACTGTTATTCTAATGGTGCCTATTTTGTTTAAATAAACTCATTTTTGGCTTAGATATGGTGCCTTTATTTGGTCACTTCCAAACGGCCATTATTTATGGGACAACCTGATAATAGTATAGGCTTTTAGAATTAACTATTGGGTTGATGCAAAAATAATGGCCGATTTGTAGTGACAACTTTAAAAAGCAAACTCGTTACAAGCAAACCTTTATTAATCAAAATAAAAACCATTGGCATCGATACATCTTTGCCAACGTTAAACAGGCTGGTATATTCCAGTTTTATAAAAATCTGGAGTTCTGGAGGCAATGAATTCATTAAAGGCTGTTTCGGCATCACCTTGGTTTTTAAAGCATTTCTCACCCAGGAATTTGGCGAGGTGCTTAAAAAAGTGGTAGTTGGAGGCGAGAGGTCGGGCGAGTATGGTGGGTGAGTTTCATAGCCCAACTCATTCAACTCTTGTCGTGTGATCATTGAGACGTGTGGTCGAGCGTTGTCGTGGAGAAAAATAGGCCCTTTTCTGTTGACCAATCTCGGGCAGATATGGCGAAGTTTTTGGTGCATTTCATCGATTTGCTGACAATACATCATCCCAGTGATGGTTTCGCCTGGATTCAAGAAGCTGTGGTGGATAAAACTGGCCGTAGACTACCAAACAGTCACCATGACCTTCTTTTGGTGTGGTTTGGGCTTCGGGAAGTGCTTCGGAGCCGCATATCGGTCAAACATTGCGCAGAACATCGCCGGTTGTCGTAGAGGATTCATTTCTCGTCACAGGTGACAATACGGTCGAGAAATGGCTCATTCTTGTTGCGCAGAAGTAGCGCCGACAACACTTCAAAATGCCGATTTTTATGAACATCATTCAAATCGTGCGGCACCCATTTGTCGAGCTTTTTCACCTTTCCAATTTGTGTCAGATGACGAACAATTGTCAACTGAACGACGTTGAGTTCTTCGGCAACTTCTCGTGTAGTTTTGCGTATATCCGCCTCGATAATTGCCTTTAATTGGTAGTTGTCAACCACGAACGGATGTCCATGACCCTCTTGATCTCCAAGGCTGGTATCGCCGTTGAGAAAATTTTCTAACCACCTGCGGGTGGTGCATTCAGAAGTAGTACCCTTGCCCCATGCTCTGGTGACATTTCGAGTTGTTTCCGCAGCGTTGTGGCTGTGTTTGAACTCATGAAGCAAAATTATGCGGATTTCCTATTTTGAAAGCATTTTTAATACAGCCTGAAATCACGCAAAATATATTGGTAGAGCAAGAAATAAGCTTTATAATGATATATTACTTGCAAATATTTAAAAATAATTAATGGCAATTATCAACGATTGAATTTGGATTTATGAAATCGGCCATTATTTTTGCATCAACCTAATATCTCAATTAGGAAGGTGTCCAGATGCTGCCTTAGATTACCATGTTTACATTTATCTTACATTATATAATTTGTTTATTGGTTATTTTAAGTCAGGTTAGATTAGTTATAGTTGAGTTAGGTCAGAAGAACGTGTGAAATATCAAATGAAACAAGGTATTCTGGGGCAATGTCTGGCAACCTTCTAAAATACATAGTTTTGATTTATAAAATATCCGCATTGATTTTTCATGAAAAAACTTCTTTTTTATTTCAACACACTACATCTAAAATATTCCAAAAAAATTTTCTGAGGCTAATAGGTTTTTTTCTTAATATACCATGAAAATGTCAAAAAAAAAAAAGTATAGAAAATAAAATAGGATATTTTACACCCGATATAAAACAATGACTATTGGAGATATAGTAATTCTAAAAATAGAGGCATTGTGTATACTTTCTTTTTTTAAATCCTTATCAAAGTCAAATATTTTGAATATTTTATTTTTTCTTAGTTATATAACAATGGTAAATAATTTCATTATTTAAAAAGCTACCATAAATTAACTAACCTTTTTGTGTAAGTGTCGTGCGTCTAAAACATTATAGTCATGATAAACGAATTTAAATTTTGAAATTTTTTTTGTAAACAAACGAAAAATCTCAACCTGACGAATTGCAGACACCATTTTTTTCCGAAGAGAGGTGTGTTTAGAATCAACCAATGAGAGTTTAGTTGTCATATGACGTCATCCCATATGGTCATTTATTCGATTATATGAAAAGGGCTTAATTATTTTAGAGAATTCATTATATATATATATCTTCTTTTTTATTTGTTACTAGCGGATGTACCCGGCTTCGCCCGGGTTTTACCCGAGTAAAGGTTTGTCTAACGAACATTTGTTAAAACAATTCTTTATATACTTATAAAAAAAAAAAAGATTTATTTTGATAATTTGAAACTCGTAAATTCGAATCTCTCGATAAAGTGAACATTTTTTTTCCCGGTCCCAGTGTGCCATTTCATCCTGAATTTTGTCTTTCCTAATTTTCTACTTTACAAAATCATCGTTTTATCTAGTGAACATTTTTCCCCCCTCCTTGAAAAATACTCGATAAGTTGAATAAAATCAATATTAATTGGTTCCCTCGGTAATTGGAAGTTAAAGGAATAGTATCTTTGCCTTGGAATTGTATCATTATTTGTCGTATTTTATATTTGAATACTCTGTGTGAAAGCTAGATTTGGAATAGGGACTAACCTATAAGTTTTGGTTTGGCTTTCCATGTTTGTTTTTGTTTTCTTCTTGTCTTGCTAAATGCAATAAATAATTCTTTTGTTGCTTTAAAGAGAGTTGTAATTATTTAAAATACTACAATTTATGGTAGCAGAGCGTGGTTCAATTTGAGAAAAAAGCGAAAAATTTTATCAGAAGTTTGATTATTCTAATCGGTAAAAAAAGATCTCTTCTGCATCAAGGTATGTAAATTTTGAAATATGTTTCAATAGAATTTGAATTATATTGATAAAAGAAAGTTTTAGAAATAAGGATTGAAAAAAAACATTTTTGAATTATAAACTACCTTTAAACTATATTGTTTAATTTTAAAAAGTTGAAAAACAAGGCTAAAATGGATTGCAATTTTTCGCCAACGACAAAAATTGAACCTTTGACAGGAACAAATTATCCGATTTGGGCTTTAAAAGTCGGAGCACTTTTACGTGGAAAGAAATTATTTAAATGCGTAATTTCGGATCCCGAGCCTGATATAAAAGATAAAGTCGCTTGGCAAATATGGAGTGAAAAGAATGACGAAGCCTTTGGAATTATAGTTACAACTCTATCAGATGAACAAGCAGGAATGTTTCTAGATGAAACTAAAGCAAAGAAAGTATGGGAGGAATTAAAGAAAATCTACACGGGCAACCTAGAAGATAAGATCATTGATATTGGACTTGAACTTAAGAATATCAAGATGAAAAATAATGAATCCATAAACGAATATATGGTTAGAGCCAAAAATATTGCCTCAAAGTTCTTCACTCGGACACCAAATATCCCAAAGAGAACTAGCGTTTCATATTGTGCGAGGTATCCATCCAAGATTGGAAAAGATCGCTGTTGTACTGAGAACTAGAAGAGACTTAACTCTTAATGAAATTCGGCAGTCACTTAGAGAGGAAGAGAATCGAATGAATTCTAAGATGAATGGGAGTCACATTCTGATGAAAATGATCAGGCTTACAGAAGTAAAGACAGAAGAAATCACTATCCACAGAATCGACAAAAGGAGTGTTTTGTTTGCCATAAAAAAAGGACATTTAGCTAAAGATTGCTGGTTCAAAAATAAGCGAACTCAAGAACAACATGGGAAAAGAAATGCAAATTCAAATACGAACTATAACAAACAAAATTTCATAAATAATGCGAATACCGTCTCAAGCAAGCCTGCGAAACAAACTTTCAATACGAGCACAGATCGAGTTTTTGAAAATTCCTCAAATAATTATAGTCAGATACAAACATGGTGTCTTGACTCAGGGTGTACTACGCACTTATCTCCACACTTGGACTGGATGGAAAATGTAATGCCTTATGAAAGTGAGATAAATTTGGCAGAAGAAGGTAAAGTTACACATGCTACAACTAAAGGTGATATCAAGGTTGCTACTTGTACCGAAAACGGAATTGGGAATGTTCAAATTAAAGGAGTTCTGCATGTACCTAACTTAAGGTCTAATCTTTTATCAATATACGAATTAACTAACAAAGGAAATACTGTAATTTTCAATAGAGATGGAGCAAAGATTTACAATGAACAGGATGATTTAATTGCAGAGGCTCAAATCCAGGATAGAATTGTTGGGTCAGATTTTCCACCAAACAGACCCAACAAAGATGTAAACATTCCTTTACATCATTTGTATATACACGCAGTGTCTCTCCGAAAGTGTTTGGTGTACAGATGGAAGTCCCACAGCAATGGCCGACGGTGGCTCAAAGGCCAAGGCAGGGGAAGACACAGCCCTGGAAGCGTATACCAAGATCTGCTGTAGAAGGATGACATCGGCCCTGCTTAAGCAGCCAGATGCCCAATGCTTTAAAGACCCAAAGCCAGGGAAGATACCCAGTCGGAGATGACACTGGCCCTGCCCATACCGACCAACCCTCCACAGAAGGACAACGACGAGGTCGATTAAGAGATGAAGAAATGGGATTAGCTCTGGGCATGTATCCCAAAGCTCGCTGCAAAAAGGCCGAGACGAAGAATGTACAAAGAGCACATGTACAAATGTATATAAATTGTTCCTTCCTTTATATGCAAGAAGAGGGGTCCAAAGTCTTATTACCAGTTCGAAAATTTCTAAATTTAATTTTATTCAAAAAGGATAAAATTAATTATATACATGGTTTAGATAAATTAGGTATATATATTTTGATAGCAATATAAAAAAAATATATACCAGCTCGAAAAATTCAAAATTTTATTTTATTCAAAAAGGATAAAATTAATTATATACATGGTTTAGATAAATTAGGTATATATATTTTGATAGCAATATAAAAAAATTTAAATTTTTTTAAGAAAATTTACTAAAGAAAATTTTTAAGGAATAAACCTATTATATTTTATTGTTTTATTATTAATTCAAATTTTTCTTTTAATAAAAAAAAGGAAAGGAATAATATTTTACTTTGAATATATATCTGCGAAATTAAATGAACTTTCTTCTTACTCTGTAAGATGATGATAAATTTTTTTGGGAGAGCGCCACCTCTTTTTTTTTTTTTTTTTTTGGTTAGTAAGGAGAAGACAGGCGAACAGACGGGGTGGTCCTGACGGTGCGTATAGAGAGACAATGGTAGGTTAAACATTTTTTTAATTCTCTATGTATGGGCCCAAAATGGGCTCGTTTATATGTCAGAAGATATATGCATAGTTCTTAATAGGTAGAAATTAATTTTTTTTTTGTGGTAAAGATCACTATATGGTACATATAGTGAATAGAAATTTCCAATTTTTTATTATTTCGACAATATAGGATATTGAAGAAATGTCTTTAATAATAAGAAAGGAAACCTGCCTTGCATACAATATCTATTTCCAAATTTTTTTTATTACATGCAGTATTTTAATCGTAATAAATTTTCTATATATTTTAAATTTAATATTTGCATTTTTTTATTTATTCCACCAAACAATCAAACAAACAAATATTTTGGTACTATGTAATATTGAGGTTGAAACTTGTTTAGATTAGTGTTTAAGCAGTAGCCGTGGCGAAATTTTATAAAAGAGATTTTCTTTTTTATGAGTTTAGGACATTGTCTAATATTCAACATTGGATATAATCATTAAACTTGAAAACAATCTTATAATTGGCGCTCAACTACAAATCACATGTAAACCCGGGTGTACACTATATTTACCGAATATATATCTAATCTACGTTGAGACTACTTTGAGCTAGCCAGGCTAAGATAGAGACGTTTCCAAATGGAACGTAAGAAGTAATCTTACAATTGGCGCCCACGCGAGGCGATTTACTGTTGAAAAGTGTAAAACAACTTTACATGAAGTAAACCCCATGACTTGAAATAAAAAATCTCATGCTTTACCACGATTTACATTAAGCCTAAAACAAAAATGCAGAATAATGATTAACAATCCCTATTTATACCTTTGTCCAACTTTCCTATAATTTCAAAGAAATATTTAACGTTCAAATACGCATCTTTGTATATTTTCATGGTTTTGATAAAAGCTTTATTCAAAAATCCGTTATTCACGACGCCTTTTACATTTTTTGTATATTTTCATGATTTTGGTAATACATAGTAAGGATACACAATTTTTTTTGGGCTAATTTCCATTTTGTTCACTTTTAAAATTATATGGTAGTAATGAATAGTCGTTTTGAATCAAAAAATTTCTTTATCTAATCATGACGCCTCTTACATTTTTATTTTCATGATTTTGTTTCGAGCTTAGCATATGCATTATTCTAACCTTTCAATTTCAGGTTAATAGAAGCATCTTATGGTTGATGTGTACCACATTTTATTCTAAGTTTCGAATATTGGAGAAATAATTTCTTCCTTTGTATAGATCCTGAAATTTTGGGACGCTAACTTAAGCGTAGAAATAATGTTTTCTCAGAAACCTGAGAATTTACCACAAGCTCCAAATTTAGATCCTCTAGGGATATCTTTGATTGACACGTTGGGGCAGCGGACACATCTGTAGAGAGGTGAAATGATTGACGTGAAAAACAACAGATGTGCATACAGGATGTTTTCGAGGGGGAAGGTAAGCTAGGGGGAATGGAGATATTTTGGGGGAACATGCGCAAAACACATGTATTGGCAATAGCTGGAAAGTGAAAAGACAATTAGAGCACAGTTCGCTGCCAGCTCTGGAGTTGAAAGGTCAGTCTTACTATCCTCCCCGCTTTTGCGGGTAGGTTTTTTTTCACGTCTTAAATATTCTATCTTCCTTTGTCTTTCATCATTACCTTCTTTATTATAAGATAAATGAAACTTATTTTTTACTACAGTTTAATAATTTTTATATATTTTAATTATTTCCGTCCCACAGAACTTCCACTCAATAAGACTAAAGATATTTTGAATTTTAATAGAATGCTCTCTTAGTTATCTTTAATCTTTATAGTATTTAACGTTATCTAGATAATAATTCAAAGCATTTATTTTCTTTTCTGATGTGCATTTACTTACGATTTATTTAATTTTAAATATTTGTATTTTCTGTATTTAAGGCTTCATGCCTAAAATGTTCGATCTCCTTTAGTTTCTCACCATTATTTTTTATTAGTAGGTCAATACGACTTATTTCAAGGTTTAATAAATTTTATTTTTAATTATTCTTTTCTTCAACAAATTGATTCCACTTGATAAATCTGGAGATGTTTTGAACTTTGTTATTACTATAGTACGCTTAGCCTTCTCTTATCTTTCCAATGTCGAGCAATATTAATGTAAACACAAAGATTAAAAATCTTTGTTTTTCTTATCTAGTTTGAAAAAAAAAAAAGACGTACATTATCACGCGGTGTAATTTAATCTCATATAGGCTCCCAATTAATCTTTTAATTTTTTTAAAGTTATTTCAAACTGATTTTCTTTCTTTATTTAACAATTCAATTGTTTATTTGATACTTTATGCCATCTCAAGGGTAGTTAGCTTACTAGGATAAACATGATTTCGGAGCTTTTCTGATATATATTTTAAAGATATAGCCTATGTAATGTAATAATCTAGATTATACCAAAGAATAGTGATTTCTATATATTTTAAATCTTTATTTGTCCTAATAATTTCACTTGTCATTTTATTTTGTCATTTTTTCGTGATTTGTCATTTTTTTGCTAACCGAGACAATGTTTACCTCGAAGTATTTCTCGCAATTTTGCAGTTAAATGAATACAATGTTTGGACATAATGTTCGTTTTACTAAATAATTGCATTTATTCAGCTTTATTTATTCTCGGGTCTTTAGCTTTGTTTATTTAATCTTGTAATCCACTTATTTCATCTTACATTTTGTAAAGTGATGCAGCAGTATTATTGACATCATATATATAATTATATTTCAGCAACTTTAGATGAGTCTGCATTATTTATTTTAATCTCCTTCCGCAATTAGACATGCACACTTATTGATTTTTTTTAAAGCAGGCATTGAATAGATATGATGTATCCAGGGACAATCTCCATATTTTATTTCAATCTCCTGGGTATGGGAAGGCGAAACGCCTTTATGACTTTAGTAGTTTGATTTTACTAAACAATTAAATATTGTGTGTATTATTCAACCTTTCGTTTAAAGCATTCATCCTCTTAACTAAGGTACATTGTCATGCGCAGTATTTGATTTTTATTTTTTTTGTCAACTTTATATGAATATGCAATTTTCTTTTAAAATCTAACCCCGATATTGTAGACAAGCGTATAGTTTAGCTCGCTTCTTTAAATCGTTGAATTTTCAATTTATTCTCGATATGGTATAATTCACGATATTTGTGTGACGATCGAATCACGATAAAATTTTCAAAATGGCGGTCGATGGACGCGTGTGTATTCACTCTATAGAGTGGTTGTTTATACACATAGGTGCCTATGGATTTGTTTAATTTTATTAAGGTCTTCAGTTATATTTTCTGTATTTACTAGTGATTTCATCCAACAGGTCTAATAGCACACTGGTACTTCTTTTCTTTTATTCGGTAATATGATTGCTTATTTATTTTTTTTATGTCCATATATGAACAGAATGTCCAGATCTAAGTGTTCGCTTCGAATATCGATCATAAACAAATTTAGTCATACCTTCCCGCAAATCTCTTCCTTAGCTTTTATTTCATGTAATGATCATTTTTTTTGGGCAACAATCGATATAGATTCCTGGTAACGCATACTAAATAAAAACAGTATTTTTGATTTTTTTTATTTTGTTAACCTTATATGAATGTGCATTTTCTGTTTAAAACTTAACCCCGATATCTTAGGCAAGTGTATAGATTAGCTTGCTTCTTCGAAACGTTGAATAGGATCATATTTTTTGTTTGGTATGGCATAATTTACTACAGATGATTACATGTCGAAATACAATCACAGCGAAATTCCAAAATGGCGACTAAAAGGACGCGCCAGGCAACCGACTTTCATTCCATATTGCCTCCAACTATATATAATCCTAAATATCCTGTATACACACTGACATAGGAAAGTCACCTTGAATTGATAAATGTGCAATTTTTTTATTTTTTTTTAATGTCTTAGGTAGAAATTTCCAAGATTCTATTTCTGAAACTTTTCTTGAATGGACGAATAAAAACATCTCAATTGTATTAAATTACAGTAAATATTTTCCAGCAGAAGGCATGATGAGATTACATGAAATTTAAACCAGTCATATGTTTAGTCTGTTTCTTTAGTTGTAATTTGACACCGTCATAAAATAAAGAAATGGACAGTACGCTATATCTTGATGCTGGATATTTCTGTGTCAGGAAGGTGTAGTTATTCTGTTTAATGAGAATTCCAATAATTATCGAAATTTAGCAAATTATCTTTGGGGAATTGGACAACTGTCTTGAAGTAAAAATTTTGAACTGCTTGAGTAGATAAAAAAATCCTTGAGTTAGAGTGGACGACTAGTAGTACAGACTGACCACTCGACGCAGAAAACTCTAGTGATCAATTATTGTGTTAGTTTGCTGTAGACAAGAAGAACTTTGATTCTCAGGATATTCGATAGGCAGAATTTCAAGAATTGATAAGGTCATGGTTAAAGTTTACACAGACATATGGGGAGTAAAAGAAAGCTATTTAAACAAGATAAGAGGCAGTCTTATGTTTTAAGTACTTTCAGTGGAAGCAGATGCCACTGCAAAAATTCAGTCTAATAATTTCAAATTTTGAAGTCATGCATGACGAGTTAGCACGGGATTGACGCCTGAACTGGCTTCCATTGGGATTAAACGAGCCTGCAAAGAACTAGGAGAAGTGTAACATGTCACACCAGTGTACCAAGAAATATTTAAGAAGGTTTACGTTGAGCCAACTGAAATTAGTAAAAAATTAAGAAATTAAGATCTTATTCTTTGAGTTTTACACTAATTTCAATTACGCGATATGGACGGCGTTATAAGTTGGGTGAAAATGATTCGGCCGCAATGGGGTGGTCTCCTGGAGGTGGTACGATCAAATATTACTTATTGAATGCTGGGCGGGATCGCATGAAGCATTAAATGACATCAAGAAATGATTAAAGAAACACCCTAGAGGATTGGGGATCGACAGAATGACGACATGAGAAATGCTCAACGTAGTACATTGGCAGCAAAATAATATCTTGCTATTGTATGGACAGCCACTTCTTCCTGAAATGTGCAGCGGGTGTTGGTCCCAGAGTTAAGCCCTTTGAGGCAACACTTCCCTTTGCAGATGACATAAAGACGCATGACAAAACAGCATATAAGCTTTAAACTAACTTCAATCCCTGCCATAAATTTAGTATACCAATAGCTATAGAACCGCTGGAAACCCTCATACACTGTGTGAATATTTTAGAGAGAAATGAGCGATTCAATTCTATGAGCCATCCTGTAAAATCGGAGCTGTACCCCATTCAATTTTTTTTTCAATAGTAGTCGGTGCGAGATATTTCCAGATTTTTTTTTTCTTTTTAACTGTCATATAATTCGAAAAACTAGAAAACTACATTATTTTTTTTTTGATACAGTTTACGTCTAGCATCCATGTGAACTCAATATGACTATTGAACGAAAATCGAAGACTAATGAGCGAGCCAACCTAAAGAGAACGAGTTTAATAGGCTTACAATTAGTAGTTGAAGCAAACTATTCGCACAATTTTGTTATGTTCTCTCTCTAACTGATCTATGACATTATAGATTTCTTTTAACAAGGTGACTACCCCGCCGAGTGTATATGGAGGTATAAAGGCTTAGAGGTCATAGGCTGTTGGAATAATATTACACTAGTAATAATTAATAGTTCATTCTGATATACAGTAAAGGCAGCCTAGATAAGCTTATCTCCTGAAAGGGGGATGACCAGGGGGAGGTAGAATTGGAGGAAATTTCTTGCTTGTAAACACGAGGGTAGGTCGCCAGCCTTGATAAGAACTGACAGGGGAGGAACAGATTCCCAGAAGGGACTCCCGAGATATCAAGGTAGGCTAGAGCAATAGATCGGTATCCAATTCCTGATGACGGGTTTCAGGGAAATACCAGAGGGATGAAAAAAAGCGTTGAAGTGTGTTAAAAATAGATGAGAAAGAAATAGAAAGATGCAGAAAGATGTTGAAAGAGAAAGAATTGAAGAAAGTTGGATAAAGAGTTTTGTAAATAGTAGATAAAGGTTGATAGGGGAAGGTGCGTTCAACGTTTAGAGAATAGCTGTTGGCTGATAGAACGATGGAACGATTTTTAAACTCTTCATCAAGTGGTAGATGGATAATTTGTTTTAGACTAGATACCAATATCTGTAAATAGTACATATTATGCACTGAGAGTTTGTGTAAGCTGATTTACCTAAGTTTCAGCAACTGTATACATTAATTTATATACATAGGTCTTTATTAGTTACAATACTAGGTTATATATTAAATAACAAATATGTATTCTCCTTTTTAAGAAGCAATTTTTTATTGGCTGCAATCTTGGTTTTAATGTTGGTATATGATATTTAAGAGTTACTCAGTTTTTTTAACAACGCTCTGTTCTTAGTGATAGGCTGTGATTTAAAGAGTTCCAGCTTTCTTTTATTTTTCTAGCTACGAGTTTGTTTTAGCGTTGTAATGAATCTTAAAATTTCGTTTTTTTTTAAGCTACATCTTGTCCTAGTGTGAAGATGAACTTTAAAAGAGTTTTCAATTTTTTTATTTAAGCTAACAATTTTGTCCTAATGTTATGGTGAACTTTGAAGAGTTTGCAGTTTTTCTTTTTATTTCAGACTATAACGTGTGTTCTAAACTTCCAGTTTTTCCTACTTTATTTTATGTTAACAATTTTGTCTTAGTGTCATGGTGAACTTTAAATAGTGTGCAGTTCTTCTTTTTATTTTTTAAACCATAACGTGTGTTCTAGTGTTAAGTGACCGTTGAAAGGAGCTTTAACACCCTGTTTCAGTGTTAGTATGTTATTTGTCTCAACCTTGTCTTTGTGCAGCATATCGTCTCACAACCTTGCTGTAGTGTTTGTTGCCATCTTTAAAGATCTTCACAATTTGTTTTAATATTAGTGTGCCATTTAGAGAAAATTGTCACAACCTTATCCTTGTATAGCACACCGTTTTTACACCGTTTTATTTAATAAGTTATATGAGAGATTTTAGATATAAAATAAGAGTTACTATTTACATGAGCCAAATCGACCCAGTAGTTAGAGCAAGAAGGGGGAACTCAGATATTTCCTCCTTCCACGTGACACCACTGTTTACCCCGACCGGTCGGCCCAGATAAGAGGGAATACCAGGAAGCTCTGTCCTCCTGACGTCACTCCCTCCACAAGAGAAACAGCGTCCCGCTGTTTACTAGTCGGTCACATGACCCTGGGCAATTTGTTCTTGTACTTCGGGATCGTGGTAGGGCTTCATGCTCACTACATGGACAATATCTTGGTTTTTTTCGTCTTCTCCTAGTGTAGAATTGTCACAACCTCCCATAGTGTAGTATATAGTTGAAAGAGTCTTCACAACCTTGTTTTAATGATAGTTTGTCATCTTTAAGAGTTGTCTCACAACCTTGTTTTAATATAACACATCGTTTTGGAGAACTTTCACAATCTTGGCAGGATATGATTTAGGAAATTTTTAGTTTCTTTTAATTATTATGCTACAATTTCATCCAATTGTAGAACCAGAGGGACCACGAGAGACAGTAATCTTAGGAAACCCGCTAGAGGTAGTAAATAGGGCAATTGGTGGCAATATTGACGGCCCTGAAAAACGCCGTTCGACCAGGGTCAAGAGGCCCACTGAGTGCAGATTGTGTCCAGGTTGCCAATGATTAAATCTATAGAATGTGTACTAGAGTTTAGTTAAAATTTGATCATAGTATGATGTGTTAGAACGTGAGTTAAAGGCCATAGACTGTGGTTTTTTTAAAAGAGTTTAAGTTTTTTTTTACGCTACAACCTTGTGTTTGTGTTAAAATGTTCATTGTACGGAGTTTCAGTTTTTTTTTTTGTTTTTTTTTTGACGTGACAACGTCTTAAATTAGGTTGCGGCTGGGAGTCACTTATGAAAAAGTGTAACGCCCGGTAACGTTACGATGAGTCATCGAACGAGAGTGCAGCTGCGCGCGCAGCGCTAGAGAATTAGGCGCATTGAATCAGCGCATGCTTGTCTCTGTCTTTGTCTTTCTCGAACGTTCTTGGCGTTGGAAAAACAAGAAAGCGTCATAATACAAGTTCACACGTGTGGTTAAAGTATCGTCAGCTGTGTCTGTAGTGAAAATGTGGAGTGCTTAGATTCGTCATTTACAACAACTACAACAATAAAGGTAAATAATTGTACACTGATATTTCATTATCGTAAACTATGATTGATTGATTAATTGTTAGATTGACACAAAAGTTGAGAAACTGAGTTTATAGGTTATGTCATACTATTGATAAATGTTGATAGTGTTAAGTAAATTATTAGTTTAAAATTAATTAATTAATTAATTATTATTTTACAAATTTTAAATAGTTTCAAATTTATTTAGCAAAAATTTGAACCTTCGATCTGAATAAATGTTTTGATTTTCGAATTGATTCTTTAAAATTACAAATATTAAGAAAAAGTGGCAGATATAAGAAAACTTTATTTAAACTGTGTTGAGCAAGAATTTTAACATCTAATTTAAGTAAATGTTTTAATTTTCAACTTCATCATTTACAATTACAAATTTTATTTAATTTCAAATTTATTTAGCAAAAATTTGAACCTTCGATCTGAATAAGTGTTTTGATTTTCAAATACCAACGCGGCTGGTGGAGTGGCGATCTATCGTAAATTATCATCGACATCTACGGCGGAAGTGTTCCAAGTTGCGATTACAGACGTAACTCGTGTCATTAAAACCAAGGGTGACATGTGCATGACTGAAGTTACTTGCTTCGCCGCTAATACTAGCTTCAAGTTTATACTCGGTGCTGTATATATTCATCCAGGAGCTAGTATGCAGGATATTGGAATGTTACTATGGCAAGGACTCGGTCCGTACATTCACAACAGCCAGTACGTGCCACCGTTCGTGCAAGTTGATTCTAGTATACCGATTCTTATGTGTGGTGATTTTAACAAAAACGTAAAGCCTGACAACTCGTTTCTTAAATTCATGAAAAATACGTATAATCTTGATTGCGTATCAAACGTTTCTAAGTCAACTACGTTAAAAGGAACAACTATCGACTTGACTTTCGCAAGACACATTACAGCAGAAACACTTCCTTTCATTTCATATTTCTCCTATCATCGTCCTATCCTCAACAAAATCACTCAAATAGGAATTAGTTAAGTTTAAGTTTACATGTACAATGTTTTAGTAAACAAAATATATTTCTATAGTTAAAATTTGTGCAATTCTTATTTTCATTCAATTCCTTGTTCCTATTGTGCAATTTAATTATATTCATATCAATAAATATTCTACCGTTGTCACGTAAAATCTTCGCCCGTAAAACCGACTTTACAGGCAACCATTGTTTTTTTCATTCAATTCCTTGTTCCTATTGTGCAATTTAATTATATTCATATCAATAAATATTCTACCGTTGTCACGTAAAATCTTCGCCCGTAAAACCGACTTTACAGGCAACCATTGTTTTTTTTTTTCTTTTTCTTTTGTATATATCGTTATTTCCTTTGTCTCACTGCTTTGTTCTTATGCCTACCTCTGGTGAATCCTGTATAGGGTCAGTGACCCTGAATAAAGGCTTTTTGTTGTTTTTGTTGATTAAAATTCGACACTATTATTTTATTGAAGAGGCTATTCTGTATTAATAGCATGTTGTGATTTAACACTTGAGTTCAACAGTATATTTTGTTTTGATTTTTTATTGAAGGTTATGAACAGTGGTTCAACTTTAAAAATAATTAGGGAACTTAGACGCATTAGATATCTGCTGTGCTTGTAATATATTCGCTATGGGTTAAAACACCGCCCAAAGAGAATTTCTAATGAGAGTATGTAAGGCAGTTATAGTCTAAGAATTGATATGATAGAGTAGCAAGTAGCCTCTGTTGTTAAACTCCAGAACGAGCTGGGTACTAAAAGCCCTATAAGTCCAAAGAAAGAGTTTAGCTGAATAGCAGGGAAAGAAGAATGCCAATGATCTTATATGGGAAGTAGCGTTGGCAAAACACTTGTAGACCTATCATATTTGGCAATGAGGTAAATGCTTGAAGTTCAGTTCGCTCCATTTAAGTGCTAGTCTTGATGATTCGTTTGTTTAGACACCAAGTGTCAAGATAAGAAGATTTTCAAACTGTTAGACACACAGTTGAAGTGTTAGGTTAGATTTCAGCATTTGATTGTTAACAATCAATTTTATTAATTTGTTTAAGTATAAATAAAGTTTATCTACATATAGATAATTGATATATAGAGCTTGTATGAGGCAATTCTTTTAAGTAAATAGGGCTTTAATTCCCACTTTGTTTTTAATTTAGTAACTTTATTTGATTTCTCACCTGGTCCTAAAAGACTTTATTATTGTTAGGGTTTATTTGATAGAGATAATTGAGTGTTTTGGCGTCTATAGTAGCTTTTAACTTTAGAATGAATGCCCACAATGACTGAATTTTTTTTGTATGAATGTGAAGTGGAATAAATGATGAGAAGGTTAGAAACTATTATACTGTTAGACCAAAATTACTTTAGCATAGGGTTAGGGAACTTAAAAGGTTCAAATTTTAATTTGATTTCTGTATTTGTTAGGAACGATAGCCTCACAGGACTATACAACTCTATTGCTAGGAAAATATTCGCTCCATTTTGATTAGATCTCCTTTCAAAGGAGTATGAGTAGGATTTCCTTTATTAGAGTACTAGACGAATGGCCCGGGCAACGCCCGGGGTTTACCCGAGTGCGAATATATTTTAAAAACGTTGACTTGGGTGGTCGCTATTAACAGGGTGGTCTGTATAGACAGGTGGATGTATCACACAGCTGATAACAGGGTTGTCTAGAGTGGTCGCTATAGACAGGGTGGTCTGTATAGACAGGTGGATGTATCACACTGCTGATAACAGGGTTGCCTAAGGTGACCGCTATAGACAGGGTGGTCTGTATAGACAGGCAGCTGATAACAGGGTTGTCTAGAGTGGTCACTATAGTCAGGGTGGTCTGTATAGACACGTTTATGAGAGAGGCAAACTTACAGGTTGTTGACGCCGCAATCCCCAGAGAGAGTGTTTTTCTTGCATCATGCTGTGACTCACACGATGACCCAAGGTCAACAGGGGTGGAGCAGCAAACTTAAGCCTATCTCCGTCGTCGCAATGGTGGCGCTGCCTGCGAGCTATATCTACAATTCTGCAAATAACTCTAAGGATATTCAAGATATTCAAGAAATTACTTTTCGAAAACCTTTCCGGGGATATACCTAATAATATCCCAGAATTTCATGGCGATTGGATGTATGGTTTTTGAATAACAGGGTTGTCTAGAGGGGGGCAGGGAGGACACGTGTTCCCTGGCAGCCAATGAGCGCGCATTCTATCCGTGAGCTTCAGACAAACAGACAAACAGACAAACAAACAGACAGAATAAGGCAAATATATAAGTAGATTCAAGTACTCTTTTTTTCATTATATCAACTTGAATTCTAAGAGTCGTAGGCAATGACCATGTCTCGATTCTCAGACTGGGGATTTGTGGAAGGTCACGGTCAGGCCAAAGGCCTGCAAGTCCCCTCCTCTTTAGAGGAAGCGGAGAGGTATCAGGTGAACTTTGTGCTAGGTGGGGAGATTCAGTTGCCGACGTCGCAAACTAAGTGTACAGCGACAAACCTCGGATAACCGATCTGACATCGTAGTTTACGACGCGTTAAGCGTGGCTAAAATGAGGGTGATTCAGTCGGGAGGTTGGAAAGGATCGGCACGTTGGAAGCTCTTTTATATATTGCGCAGCCTGGAACCAATCCTCTATGGACAAAGGCTTGGGACATGTGCTGGGTAGAGAAATCGAATTCCCTGTAACTCCATGTCTCTTAGTCAAAGTCTAAAGGGGTTTTCTAATGAAGGTTAACAATTGAGCATGTAAGAAACAAGTTACGATTAGACGAGGCGATTCCGTCAACAGATTTTAGGTACCAATTAGCAAAGTGACAGATGGACTGTCCAGATTCTTTGCGTCTTATATCGCCCCAGGCTAGCAAAAGTTAATCACCTAATTAAAGACCATCAGTCTACCATACGTTTAGTTAGAACGAATTTAAGTCTAAATATCAGTTAGTAAGTAGAATTTTTTTTTAACGAGAGTAACTCATTACAAGATAAGATAAATTTTTTAATTAGTAGGACACCTAAATGAACTTTTGAAGCAGATTGCCAGAACAAGCCAATGTAGCGTTTCAGATCAAAAAGGGGAAGAATTTTTTTTTAAGGGAAGATCGATTCGGCCGTGAAATGGCCTAGTGCAATGAGCTAATCTTACTTTATTTTAGACATAGAATTAAATATTTTTTCAGAGAGATATTAAGAACTCGAGTGAGAAGATGTATCACAAGATATGAGCTAGACCTAGGTTATTAGTCATCATAAGTTATTTTCTGGGCTAATTTCTAAGTGGATTTGTTGGTCAAAAATATGAGTACACATTCTATAGATAATCTAAACAATGTATAGTTGGGGTTAACTACATGTTCAGGTAAAGAACAAAGATAGGTGAGATTGTCATCACGATAAGGTAATTTAGAAATAATCTGGTTTAGGGAAGTAGTTGAATACCAAGATTTCCTTTCCTATAAATTTTCTCTTGGATTGAGAGGGACGGGGAACATGCCAGACAAAACACTCCCAATGACGAGTTGATAAGAATAAAGTTTTAAGATATTACATATGTGTGTGTGTGTGAGTATTGAAATACTAGTGAGATGACTTAGACCCCTCAGTGCATATCTACTCGTTTTATTATTACTATGTATTCAATATTATCATATATCATATATCATTCCATATTATATTCATGTATATCTATATATATATATATATGTAAAGCACAATCAATTTGGATTATTGGTTATTGACACAAGATAACGGGACCAAGTCCTAAGAAGCAGGTGGCGTGTGACATTTCAGTAGCAGCGTTGTTACCATCTTCAACCAAATAGGCTGAACGAGAAATCACACCACAGCATATATATTTGTTTATTATTTATATCCTCTATATCAACGCTATCTCTTCTCTATGTATTCATATCATATCCGTTCAATTTTTTTGGCATATGTCGTGCCCATCGTTATTTTACTACAGTTTTATTATTACTATATATTCAATATTATCATATATCATATATCATTCCATATTATATTCATGTATATCTATATATATATTGTTAAGAAGAGTTTGAAAGTACATTTTATTTTATCCATTATTGTAAATTTGCCTAACCTAATTTGCATTTATGCTTTTAATTTTCTTTGTTCGCCTGTTTTACATGTTTCTTATTTTTATACCATTATAAATTCCATCTTAACAATCATTAGATTAGATTTTTTCCTCGACTTGTCCAGTGGACGGTTGTACAATAAACATAATAAACAGTTATTTCCCGCTGTCTCCATGTTTCCTCGCGGCACCCCAGAACACCATCGCAACACTGGTGGAGATGCTGATCCTGCCATCAAAAATGAAGCTACCTTAAGAAGAAGCCGTCGTCTACGAGGACAACCTCCAATGAGATCCTTCAGTGCCTCTCCAACAAGACGCGCCATTGTGAATCAAGATGACGCTACACCTTGCAACAACATTTTCTTCTGCCAGCCACCTCCTCCAAGTCTGGAAGTATTTGGCGGATACTCAGACGAAGATCCTTCAGAATGGCTGGAAGAAATCGAGTTGTTAGCAAGACAACAACGATGGCCAGACGATGTCATGCTGGCATATGCCCGGAGCTACATGGACGGACCTGCGAAGAAATGGGCAAAACTCAACAGCCCTCACATTTTTTCGGCCTGGAGTGTATTCAAAAAGGCACTCCTGAGAGATTTCAGGAGGGCAGATACTGCCAAATTTAAATTAATAATGGACCTGCAAAACAGAATCCAGCAGCCCAATGAGTCAACTCTGCGTTACGCCGAGGATGTCCTCAACCTCTGTAACAAGGTCAACCCCAAAATGACAACGGACGATAAATTATACTACATGAAGACTGGTCTAAACAAATACCTGTCACTCATTATGATGATAACACCTTGCAGCAAGGTCAAAGACTTTTTGGAACTAGCGAGGCGAATAGATCAACATCTAGTGGATTTTGAGCAGCGAAGAAGCTTCAGGCAAAATAACCGCCCGACCAGACCATTCCCTCCTAGGAGAAACTACAACAACCAAACAGACCATAGTCGTGGTTTCGACATACCTCGATTCCAAAAAGGATCGTTCGCAAATGATAGAAGACCAATCGCAAGTGACAGTAGACCAACCTTCGCCCCAGGTAGATTCGAGAGGGCTAGACCTAATGACACAGGGATGGAACCGGTTGGAAACAATTATAGAAGCTCAGCACCAACCCCAACCAACAGAACCCCCGAGCAGTATCCCAGGAGGCAGACGTACACGACGCCCCCAAGTAACAGGCGTTATCAAAGGCCATTATACCAGGATCGAAGAATATGCTGGAACTGCTCCGAACAGGGACACATATCGAGGTATTGCCCTCGTAACACTGAACGACCGACTTACAATATCAGACCAATACAGCGGCAATTTTCAAGGTCCATGGACGAAACCAACTCTGTAAATGAGGACTATTTAAAAAATTGTAGAGGAATCGATGATTCGAGGCAACAGGAACCGGACTTTGATGTGAATAGCGAAGACGATTTTCCTACTTTGGGAGAAGCGTCAAAAAACTAACCCGACTGAATGGATCTCGGGCTTCTGGTGGTCGAATAAACTTGGTGATGAATCTTCAAAGAAATAAAACGACTCAGATAGAAATCAATGATTATACGGTTGAGGCATTAATCGACATCGGAGCGGTGGTTAGCTGTATTGACGAGGAACTCTCATATAAACTAAAATTAAAAGTTGTCAAAGATAATAATCTGAATTTGAAAGCTGCAGGTGATCAGAAACTTAATGCAAAAGGAAGGTCGATGGTATCATTCAATATGGATCAGGAAAAATATAAAATTCAGATGATAGTGTTAGAAAAATGTAACCCCAAAATAATTCTGGGAGACGATTTCTTAAGCCATTACAAAGCCTTAATAAACTGCCGAAACAATACTTTATGGATTGAATCCCCAAATAATATGGACCAAGATGATACAAGTTTAAAATATGCTAGGGCGGTTGAAGATAGAATAATTCCTGAATTTAGCCTATGTCTGGTTAAGGGCTATTGCGAACCAATTACTGATGACAAAGAAATATTGATAGAGAATCTCTCATCGCTAACATCGAAATATGGCCTGATAACAACAAGATCTTTGCTGAAAAATACAAGGTTCCCTGATATTTGGCTTTTGAACCCTTCTTCAAAACCTATAAAAATTCATCGGCACATGAAAATAGGGATAATATCGGAAGTAGACAGGATGTACAAGACAGACCATCGAGCAGTTTCCTCCATTGATCTTAATTTTGACATAAATCCCGATTTATCTTCCGAGGAACGTAATCAGGTTTTGATGCTACTCTACGAATACAAAGAAATGTTCGCCGCACCAGACGATTACAAAGGGAGAACTCACCTTGTCAGACATAAAATCAAAACAAACAGCGATATTCCCATAAGAAAGAACCCCTACAGAGTGTCTTTGAGAGAACGCGAAATAATTAATAATCAAATAGATAAGATGTTGAAAAAAGGTATAATTTCTCATTCATCGAGTCCATGGGCATCTCCTGTAATTCTCGTTAAGAAGAAAGACGGAACATTTAGATTCTGTGTGGACTACAGAAATTTAAACTCTATCACTGTTAAAGATCAATATCCGCTTCCTCGTATAGACGACTGCTTCGACTCTCTCCATGGATCTAGATACTTCACATCACTGGACCTGTGTTCAGGATACTGGCAGGTGGAAGTTGAAGAACAAGATCGGGAGAAAACTGCTTTTGTGACACCTGACGGACTTTACCACTTCAACGTCTTACCTTTTGGTTTATGCAACGGCCCAGCAACTTTTGAAAGACTAATGGATAATATATTGAGGACCCATAAATGGAAAATCTGCTTGTGCTACCTTGACGATGTGATAGTTTTCTCTGAAGATCTACCATCGCATTTGACAAGATTGAAGACCATTTTGGGATGCTTAAGAAAAGCAGGATTGACACTCAATCTTTCAAAATGCAGATTCGCTTATGAAGAGCTCCTTTTATTGGGGCACGTTGTGTCAAAAGAAGGAATTACACCCGATCCAGAAAAAATTGCGAGCATAAAGGATTTCCCAGCCCTCAGAACAATTAAAAATGTCAGAGCTTTTCTCGGACTATGTTCTTATTATAGAAGGTTCATTAAAGAATTCTCAAAAATAGCATATCCATTACAAATTCTAACTCGTAAAAACCAGCCGTTTGTATGGGGAAAAGAACAAGAATCATCTTTTCTAACTTTAAAAGAAAAGCTGAGTTCACCGGAGGTCCTAACTCATTATGATCCAAATAAACCCATAGGCCTCCACACCGACGCAAGCGATCAAGGACTTGGGGCAGTGCTCATTCATGTTGAAGATAATGGTAGAGAGCGTCCAATTTCATATGCCAGCAGAACATTGCAGAAGGCTGAGACCAACTATTCAACTACGGAAAAGGAATGCTTGGCTATTATATGGGCAATTGAGAAATTCAGGCCTCATCTTTACGGCCGTAAATTCATCGTTTATACCGATCACCATAGTCTCTGCTGGATGGCCAAAGCAAAAAAACTATCTGGACGTTTGGCGCGTTGGTCGTTGGAATTGCAAGCCTACGATTTTACTATAAATTATAAATCTGGAAAAACACATTTAGATGCTGATGGATTATCGCGGTGCCCAATTCCAGATAAAATTAAAATTTTACAAATTAATTATAACACCGAAGACTACGACGCTTACATTAAGAAAATTAACAACATGATCGACCAACACCCAAACAGCTACGGAGAAAACTTCACCAAACATAACGGAAAAATTTATAAAAAGAATCCTACCCCAACAGGCAACCCGTGGTTACTGGTCATCCCAAAGACCAAACAACTAGAACTCTTGGAACAGATGCATGATCATCCTACATCGGGCCACATGGGTATAAAAAGAACATACAGCCGAATAAAAGATAAATATTTTTGGCCTTCAATGTTTAAAACAGTGGAGAAATATGTTTCCAGTTGCCCTGAATGCCAGTTTCGTAAGACCCCATCCCAACAACCATCGGGACAATTGCAACCGATACCACCAGCGTCTAGACCGTTCGAACGAATAGGAATAGACCTTTTGGGTAGATTCCCCAAGTCCATCAACGGAAATAGGTGGATCGTTGTTTGCACAGACTATTACTCAAGGCATGTTGAAACAGCGGCGCTACCTCGAGGAACTGCCACAAAAATTGCCGATTTTTTCTTGAAAAGAATAGTACTAAGACATGGAGCACCGAAAATTTTAATTTCTGACCGCGGGAGTTCTTTCTTGAGCAAACTACTCACACAAGTTTTGAAAATTTGCAATACGATACATAAGAAAACGACAAGTTACCATCCACAGACAAATGGCCAAACGGAAAGAATGAACCGTACGCTGACAGATATGATATCAATGTACATTGACGAGAAGCACCAAAATTGGGACGAGATTCTCCCGTTTGTGACTTTCGCCTACAATTCCTCGGTACAAGAGACGACCGGCTATTCCCCATATTTTCTGATTCACGGAAGAGAACCATTGACATTTCTGGACTCTACATTTGACTGTCCGGAAGTACCGCCTAAACCCGGAGACTTTGATGACTACATATCAAATCTCCTAACCATAGTTGAAGAATCAAAAAAGATTTCAATGGCTAGAACAATGGCACGGCAAGATAAATCCAAACAAGTATACGACAAACATCGCAGAGAAGTTAACTTTTCACCAGACGACCTAGTACTGATTTGGACACCGATAAGAAAAGTTGGAAGAGCGGACAAACTACAGAAAAATTACATCGGACCATTCAAGATAATTAGGAAGACATCACCAGTAAATTATGAAGTAAAAGAAGTCACGGGAAGAGGCAAGAAAATTGTACATGTGTCAAGAATGAAACTGTACCGGACCGCAGACTTGAGGACAAGTCTTTTTCAAGGGGGAGAGTAATGTTAAGAAGAGTTTGAAAGTACATTTTATTTTATCCATTATTGTAAATTTGCCTAACCTAATTTGCATTTATGCTTTTAATTTTCTTTGTTCGCCTGTTTTACATGTTTCTTATTTTTTCACCATTATAAATTCCATCTTAACAATCATTAGATTAGATTTTTTCCTCGACTTGTCCAGTGGACGGTTGTACAATAAACATAATAAACAGTTATTTCCCGCTGTCTCCATGTTTCCTCGCGGCACCCCAGAACACCATCGCAACAATATATATATGTGAAGCACAATCAATTTGGATTATTGGTTATTGACACATGATATCGGGACCAAGTCCTAATAAGTAGGTGGCGTGTGACATTTCGGTAGCAGCGTTGTTACCATCTTTAGCCAGATATACAGAATGAGAAATTTAACCACAGCATATATATTCTGTTTATCATTTATATCGTCTATATCAACGATATTTCTCTTCTATGTATATATATCATGTTCATACATTTTTGTTTTGTGTATATCCTTCCCCCCGTTATTTACCATATTGTTGTAATTATTTAATCTTATATATCACTTTTAATTTCTTTTGCCCTATGTAACCTTATATAATCATTTTTTTTTGCCTTTGTATTATAAGATTATCACATGCACCCCATTATCTATAGCTAAATAAAGAATTTTAAGATATGTTTTAGGAATTGTACATATCTATGTTAACACGCACAATTCCTTGGCGCCCTTAATAATTATGTTTACCTAGAAGGTACTAAGAGTTTGTTTGTATAGAATTGATGCTTAGACCACCCCACACCTCCACCCATAGGGACTATGGCTGGGAACATGTGGACTCACCGCACACCTGGGTCAAGACCCTCTGAAGTACAAACAGTGAAAGATGGGCTAGTACTTTGCCCACTAAATGGTAGGATGAGATTTCCCTCAATATTACGATGAACTAACATGTTCCAGGTTAATGGCCCATGTGTCCCTCCTTTGCCCGAGTGTCAGTGATTGCATACTGGTATCGTAAAAGAATGCATTTCTCCCAATTTCATATTTCTCATAGAGTATGAACATATATGAATTAGAAAAAAACACATTATTTCACTCTGGCAGGGGAGGAATTGTTGGGTCAGATTTTCCACCAAACAGACCCAACAAAGATGTAAACATTCCTTTACATCATATGTATATACACGAAGTGTCTCTCCGAAAGTGTTTGGTGTACAGATGGAAGTCCCACAGCAATGGCCGACGGTGGCTCAAAGGCCAAGGCAGGGGAAGACACAGCCCTGGAAGCGTATACCAAGATCTGCTGTAGAAGGATGACATCGGCCCTGCTTAAGCAGCCAGATGCCCAATGCTTTAAAGACCCAAAGCCAGGGAAGATACCCAGTCGGAGATGACACTGGCCCTGCCCATACCGACCAACCCTCCACAGAAGGACAACGACGAGGTCGATTAAGAGATGAAGAAATGGGATTAGCTCTGGGCATGTATCCCAAAGCTCGCTGCAAAAAGGCCGAGACGAAGAATGTACAAAGAGCACATGTACAAATGAATATAAATTGTTCCTTCCTTTATATGCAAGAAGAGGGGTCCAAAGTCTTATTACCAGTTCGAAAATTTCTAAATTTAATTTTATTCAAAAAGGATAAAATTAATTATATACATGGTTTAGATAAATTAGGTATATATATTTAGATAGCAATATAAAAAAATATATACCAGCTCGAAAAATTCAAAATTTTATTTTATTCAAAAAGGATAAAATTAATTATATACATGGTTTAGATAAATTAGGTATATTTATTTTGATAGCAATATAAAAAAATTTAATTTTTTTTAAGAAAATTTACTAAAGAAAATTTTTAAGGAATAAACCTATTATATTTTATTGTTTATTATTAATTCAAATTTTTCTTTTAATAAAAAAAGGAAAGGAATAATATTTTACTTTGAATATATCTGCGAAATTAAATGAACTTTCTTCTTACTCTGTAAGATGATGATAAATTTTTTTGGGAGAGCGCCACCTCTTTTTTTTTTTTTGGTTAGTAAGGAGAAGACAAGCGAACAGACGGGGTGGTCCTGACGGTGCGTATAGAGAGACAATGGTAGGTTAAAAATTTTTTAAAATTCTCTATGTATGGGCCCAAAATGGGCTCGTTTATATTTCAAAAGATATATGCATAGTTCTTAATAGGTAGAAATTAACATTTTTTTGTGGTAAAGATCACTATATGGTACATATAGTGAATAGAAATTTCCAATTTTTTATTATTTCGACAATATAGGATATTGAAGAAATGTCTTTAATAATATGAAAGGAAACCTGCCTTGCATATAATATCTATCTCCAAATTTTTTTTATTACATGCAGTATTTTAATCGTAATAAATTTTCTATATATTTTAAATTTAATATTTGCCTTTTTTTATTTATTCCACCAAACAATCAAACAAACAAATATTTTGGTACTATGTAATATTGAGGTTGAAACTTGTTTAGATTAATGTTTAAGCAGTAGCCGTGGCGAAATTTTATAAAAAGAGATTTTCTTTTTTATGAGTTTAGGACATTGTCTAATATTCAACATTGGATATAATCATTAAGCTTGAAAACAATCTTATAATTGGCGCTCAACTACAAATCACATGTAAACCCGGGTGTGCACTATATTTACCGAATATATATCTACGTTGAGACTACTTTGAGCTAGCCAGGCTAAGATAGAGACGTTTCCAAATGGAACGTAAGAAGTAATCTTACAGGATGTATGTAATGGAAACAAGGTCCAGAGATGAATACTCGGAAAAGACGGAGAATGTCATGACCACAAAAGATGATTTCTCAAATGACAATATCAGCTTGTGGCATAGAAGACTGAATCATTTGAACGAAGCGTACATGAAAGAGATAATTCAACGGAATGTGGTATTGGGGTTTATTGTTAAATTTAAGAACTTGCCAGAATGTGAAGCTTGTATAATGGGGAAATTAACTCGACAACCTTACCATCCCGTTACCACCAACTGTACAACCAAACCCCTTGAATTGGTGCAGATGGATTTATGTGGTCCAATGCCATACCAATCTCTAGGTGGATCAAAATACTTTTTTGTTCTGGTTGATGACTTCAGCCGAAGAACCTTTATCTACTTTCTGAAAAACAAAGATGAAACTTTGGGGAAGTTTGAAGAATTTAAGGCAAGAGTGGAAAATGAGCTAAACCTGAAAATAAAGGATGTGCGAACTGATAATGGCACAGAGTTCACTAATCACAGATTCAATAATTTCTTAATTAAAAATGGAATACACCACCAACTCTCCACCACCTACTCGCCACAAATTAACGGAGTTGCAGAGAGATTAAACCGAACCCTAATTGAAACAGCAAGGACATTATTGTTTGATTCAGGATTACCCATGGCTTTCTGGGCGGAGGCAGTCGCTACTGCATCATATGTCAAAAACTGTATTCCACATAGGTCAATCAAGCTTGATACACCAATGGAGAAATGGAAAGGAAGAAAACCCTCCATTCGACATTTCAGAATATTCGGTTGTTTGGCGTTTTGGCCCATTACACAACAACATAGAAGTAAATTTATGCCTAAAAGTCGAAAAGGTATTTTTGTAGGCTATTCTCTGAAAAGAAAGGCTTATCGAGTGTATGACATAATCACTAAGAAAATAGAAGAAGTAAGATCAGTAAAATTTGTCGAAAATGAGAAAGGAATTGATTATGCAAAAAATCTTCAAAAGACACAAATTACGACCATTTTTCATATAAAAAGGAAGAGGAAGATGATATTGAAATCGATCACCGGATGCGTCCAGAAACCTCAGAACTGAATGAAGAAACGATTCCCACGCTAGACAAACATAACGAGGAAAGAATTGTAAGGTCAGGTCGCAAAAAGGGAGATACACAAAAAGTTTTAGAGAAAAAACCAGAGCAAAACTGAGAGAAGAAGAAATGAAATTGCTTGAACAAGGCGTTCGACGTTCGCAAAGAATAAAAGAAAGAAATAACGTGAATTTTATATTAGAATCAGAAGAACGTATTCCCGGATGAGGAGGCGATTAACTGCGAGAATAAATATGAATGGCTCGAAGCAATGAAAGAAGAACTTTACTCTATTAACAAGCATAAGGCATGGACTCTCGTTCAAAGAGAAAAGAATATGAAGATCATAAACTGCAAATGGATCTTTAGCATAAAGAGTACGCCTAGTGAAGGTGTTTATAGAAGAAAAGCTAGATTAGATGTGTTGGGGCACGTTTTTGTAACCATACCCCAAAAGAAGATGTATGTATGATCAACGTCAAATGGATACATGGCTTCCCTCCCACATAGACTTATAGACCACCTTTTTGCCCAGAAACCTAGACTCTTGATGACACCAGACTTCCATGCCGAAAGCTGATGCCTGGTAGAGAAGAAGACACCAGTGACATCCAGAGATATCCGCGCTGGAAGCTGTTGTATCATATGTACATATATACCCCTCATTTAAAATCTAGGTAAAGGTGACCAGAAGAAATGGAGAAGGAAGATTTCTAAAAGACTAAGGCCATATAAATATCTTTCTCGAGAGAGGGAAGCATCGTGTTACAGTCCAAGGGGAAGGGGGCTCGTTATATATACCTTCCAGAGAAAAGGGAGGATCGTATTTCAATCCATGTGGAGGGGGGCCTGGTGTCTGATGAAATTTTACACTAGTGCCGTGGCTGTTTCTCTCTTTAGATTTTTTTTTGTTTTGGTAATACTATATGTTCTATTTTGATGGGAGAGGCCTGGGGCGTCTGTGAAATTGTATACTGGAGCCGTTGGCCATTTTGATTGGTGTTTTTTTTCGACGAATGAAAATGCCAGCCAATAGAAACTTTGGCGCGGCAGCGAATGAAAATGGAGGGAGACAAAGATAAAAGAGGGTTTCGTTGCCAAAAAGAATTGAATCGGAGTCGCTCAGTGAGAGGACAGTCTTTAGTCGGGAGACCAGACCTTTGCCGGCACTTTCGAGAAAAGGTAAGCCATTTGTCATTATGACTTAGCGCCCCCCCTTTTTGTGTAGTAACCAACCTAGATTTCGCATGGGCCCTAAAGGGCTTTAAGTAACTTCAGGTCACCTCTATCTAGATTACTAAGTAAATAGCATATCTCGTCAGTATAGACATGTTCCCAAATTTTAATTTATTTAAATAAATATCTAGAGAAATTTTCTTGTTTCCTCTCATACATATTTCATTCCTTTTGCTTTATGGTACTACCCCCACACCTTAATTTCACAAATTGTACTAAATATAGAACTACCGACTCTGTTGGAATAGAGTTGTGTACTATATCTTTGCTGTGATATATTGACACAGCAACAGTTGCAAAATACGACTTTATTAGGGCTACTTTGAGGGTATCTATCTGTCAGGTTTTAGTAATGTTTGTACTTTTATGTGTTTCAGTGCGTTATTCCATCATATTTACCATTATACCATATTTTCTGATTCCTCGGGCTATTGTTACGCTGTTAGGAGGGTACGGCATGATGCAAACAGATTTGTATGTTTGACTATTGTTTGTGTTATTTGTGCTATAAAAATGCCTCAATATGAATCTATTTACAGTTGATCTGTAGAAATTATAGAGATCTGTTGCTATAATTTTCCTCTATGAAATAGCTCCCAGCGTCTTCAGTGGGTTGCTAAACCTCCAGAAAGAGTCTTTTATAGATTGTCCAATTTAATAACGATTTCATGGGTTGTCTGATGAAATTGTATACTAGTGTCGTGGCTGTTTCCATCTTTAGACCTTTGTTCTGACAATATTATATGCTCGATCCCTGCTTTAGCTCAACTCTCAATCAATTACAGAGTTTCCTTTTTTTTATTTTATTTATCCTGTTTGCACAAATTGCATTACATGTGATGATGTAAAGACATATGTCGATAGTGCATCATTGACAGCTGTGCTTCTATTATACAACATTAAGGTCTTGCTGCGGGTTATATACATGGGGTTGTTGGCCTAAATTGCTATATATATATACTTAAGTAAGGAAACTTTAATAAGTCACATCGTGTATCCTCCCTTTTCATCTATCCAAACCGGGAACGCAACAAATTCGCCCGCCGCGGGGCTCGAATTTAGTATATGTTTCATCCCCTATACTTTAGAAATATATACCTAATGAAAAGCCATACTATTTTTAAGTATTGGTGAAGTAGTCCACGCATCCTGAGATTAACAGTCTATTATAAATCGTGAAATTTAATTTATGCTTTCCGTTTCACTGGCATTTTATCAGGCAATGAAAGTTATGTTGAGGCGGTGTATACCGCATCACTCGCCGCGGTCATTTACGATTCACATTGTTTGTGACAAAGCCTTAACAATTTATTGATTACATTTTTATTTTTTTATTTTTTTTAAATTATTTTATACAGTATGAGAAATGAGGTTGGATTGCCATGGTTCAAATTTAGAACGGTGATCAGTGTTTTACAGTAGTCTACTGAAATGACTTAGCATTTTTTTTTTCATCATAGCTCTGATATAATTTTCTCACAGCAGAGGTGAGTTCTGATAATTATTGCTGGATACAAATATCTTAACTTCATTTTAATAGCGCTTTCTATCAAGTCATACTAGCCTGTGCATCCAGATTAGGGCTAACATGCTGAATGATAGTTAATCGATTTTATTTTTTTTAACGCATAGTGGATTGGGAGAGTGGCAAATATATGAGCCTTAAGGTGAAAATAGAATTGAAGATCCAGTTAGCGTACCCGTGAAGAGAGAAGTTTGATCACCATAGAAAGACGCACCTTTTTTTTTCTCTTCGAAAAACCTTTTTTATTTGAAATCAATAATGGATAGAAATCTGGTTTTAACATTCCAATGGCAGAATCTCAAGGAGTAGATCTGGTGACCAATTTGCGCGAGTACCTTTTAATCACTGTGGAACTATTTATTAACTTATGACAACTACCTGGGATAATCTTTTAAAATATTCAAAGGAAAGGAGATGACTGGAGCTTGTGTCTACAAGACAGCTGAGATATCCCGAGGTGTGTTTGGACAGTTTTAAGTTGATGACAAGGCAGCAAAAAAGCCACCTGCGTTAGAGACAGGATCTATCTAATAATGGGGGTATAGGAGACAGGAGAGTTTATCGAGGCTCGATTTAACACTTATATATAATGAGGAAGTTAGCGGAATGCGAGTCTCCAGTGCGGAGTAATATCACCTAAAGGCTGTGAATAAGGATTGATAAAGTCGGGACACCCGAGCAAAAATATTACATTGAATATAATTCGGAACCTGTAGGCGTGAGGCGGTATCGTGATTGGATTAGATGGCTAGCACGCGAGGAGGGTGGCCCCCTTGACGACGTTTTCTGCCAAGTATGATCACTGGATACCGATAGACCGCTTAAAGGGTGTGCCCCCCGCATTGGAAATGTCATTGAAGATGTGCCAGCATGCAGAGAAGAAAGGTCTAGGACGAGATGACGTTTCCTAAAATTGACATTTAAGGTGATACGCCTGGACTATAGATGAGGCAGTGAAGTCCATCTAGAATATGGCGCTAATTCCAGAACAAAATGTGGATGGATCGAGCTGAGGTGACGACTCCATATTAAATATACCTCTATAAATTCTTAAATGTCCACATATATTTCCACAGTGAATTATACAAGTTGCACACCTATCTCATGAGCCAGGAATGTAATTATCAGACTGACAGTAAGGAATAATATAAAATTTCTAACCCAGGAACAATCAAGACCCCTGATATGCAACAAAGTCTACAAAATAATTTCCCTATCAAATTCTCAGTATATCATCATAACTCAACAGAAAACCCAGTTACAATTGGTATCATAAAGGGCGAAATAACTTTGTCCTTTCCCAATCCAATGTGCACCTGTTACCCCATAGACAGTGATCTTATAACCACATTTGATTTCGTTTCAGCATGTTGTAAGAGAGATGAACTCATGGAAATGCAACCTTTAACTACTATGCCTCATACTGTATAAATACATGAAGGAAATTTCTAATAACAGCCGCTAAGTGACAACCAGAGCGAACTCAGAAGTAATGAGACGAGGGGAAGTTGACAGAGTTAGTGTGAACAGTTTAACTTTACGCAGGTCTACAAGGATGAAAAGGCCCACACAGTGTAAATTCTGCTTAGACTGTCGCCACTAACTAGGATTTTGGAGTGTGTACGGAGAATCAGCTAGATAGAATAAGAAGTTTAGAGATTTCAAACTTTTTTTTTTCTTTTAAAACCTTTTTTTTTTTTAAGTAGAACTTCATTAGGATTCTTTTTTTTTTCTATACAAACTATTTCTTGTTAAAACCCGAGTTTCGAAGACCAGTGAGAATAATGTATACCATTGTGAATTAATTATTTAGTGAAAATCTGAAATTTTAGTTATTATCGGGAGTATAGGTGAAGGAAGGTGTAGGAAATCACAACTTAGAGGGGTCTATGTCTAAAACAACAAACCTAATAGGCATCCTATGGCTTGTGTTGGGTAATTTAGAAAAGAAACCCTATAATCCCTGGCTTTCAGGTAGTAGCTTTGAAATAGGTTTCTAATGAGGACATGAAAGGTCAATCTCTCAGAGTGAAGTTGTGAAGTATAGGAACCCTAAGCCAGGGGTAGAAGTTAAGTAGGCCCAGACTGTAGTCGATCCTTGGAAAGCACTTGAGAATGTTAGTGTTGGGTAGTGAATCGTAAACCCTATAAATCCATCTTTCAATAGAGTGCTGAGGTCGGACTACTGCAAAGGGGGCAGACGCACGAGGAAGTAAGAAGAAAGTGACTTCACCCACGGTGGCTAGGGGAGAGACTCAATCCGCTTTTATGAGGTGTCACGCTTAATGGTCCTTTATTCGCCATTATAATTTGTGTATGTCTTTATATAGAATTGTCGTGGAAAGTCGCTTGGTGTCAAGGCAAGGGCAGTTTTTGAAGTTACACTGATTTTTTTTAGTAGGTTAGCTTCCAGATTATTTAGAATTGTTAACAATTATTGTTAACAATCATTTATCGAGTATAAAGTATTAGTATATATAGAGCTTGTACAGAGGCATTTTCTTTTGAGTAACCTAGGGCTTTAGTTCCCAATTTTGTTTTAATTTTATTATTTTATTTGATTTCACATTGTGTCCTGAAAGATGTTATTATTTGTTAGGATCTATTGATATAGATAAATGAGTATTTTGGCCTTTGTAGCAGCTTTCAACCTTAGTTTGTATGCGTACCGCGAATGATAGTGGGGAGGGTGTATGAATGAATTGGTGCAATGAATGTAGAAAGAGGTTAAAAACTATTATATTGTGAGCCCAAATTACATTAGAATAGGGTTAAGGACTTTAATAGGATCGATTTTTTTTAATTTTGTTAGGACCGAGAAGCCTCAAACAGGACAACTACAACTCTATCTAGTTAGAAAATATTCGCTCCCTTTTGTTAGGTCCCTCGTTAGGGGGTATAATTTTCCTTTGATTTTCTTTTATCTTAGTTTAGCTTGAATTCTAAGGATTGTGGATAAATGATCCCTATCCCGACCCTCAGACTTGGAGATAGTGGGAGGCAAGGATCAAGCCGAAAGCCCACTCATCTCCTCCTCGCAAGAGGAAGCGAAGAGGTATAGATTGAATTTTATGCAGGATGGGGGATTTGTTTTAGCCATGCCATATAGCCTGGGGTATAACGGCGCGACCTTGGGTAACCGATCTGACACCGTAGTTTCGACGCTTTTAGCGTGGCTGGAGCGAGGGTGTTTCAGACGGGAGGTCCTGTAAGAATGGCATGTAGGCAGAGATTGCCCAGTTATTCTAGACGAAGTAGTTTCCGTCTATTGAATTTTTTTTGGTACCAGTTTGATCCCCCATAGCTAGCGGAAGTTTCTTCTAATAAAGGATTCGCCCTGCCATACGTTTTGTTGGAATGAATTCGAGCATAAGACCGATTCGAGAGGCAGAATAAGTAATTATTAGGACCTTCAACGAGTTCAAACTCGTTCCATGATAGGATAAGATTTTAAAGTATTAGTTAACTATAAGGACCGCGAACGAGACGCCAGAACGAGCCAGTGAGTCAAAGTTTTAGAAGTGTTGTATTGAGGACAGTAGAATTAAGAGCAGTTATACAGGGAGTAGTATTCTGAAGGAATTTGTAAAAGGAACCAAAATTTCAGATTGATAAAATTCAAACTTATAAGATGTAGATTTATAGGATTCAGGTCAATGAATAGAGAGTATATTAGTAGATGAAAGTAATATGAATTTCTTGGAAGGGGGGGAGGTAGCTGAACTGTACACACCCCAGAGGCAAGGTAAACGGAGCCACAGACAAATTAGTAGAAATTGATTAGTCGCTCTGCCAAAACAGAAAAAAATCTCTTCATACGATTGTCACCCTAGATTTTAATGGACTGTGTAGTTTAATAGAGGTCTGGGCTATGTTCCATTTGACCAAGATTCTAAATGACGTACCCATCTGGGTTGAGAGAGTATTGTAATTTGAGGAATCTAACACACAAGAGAGAACACACCCCCCCAATAGGATCGGGATAGACGAATATTACCCAGTGACCAACTCGTGATTCCAGACTGGATAAGATTGAAAACTTAACTGAGATACTAAACCTTGAACCTTCAGCGCACAAATGTATATTATGTTTTCATTTTCTTATTGAATATGTTATTATTTTATATCATATATATTATATTATAATCATATACTATTCATTTCAACAATTTTATTTCTTATGATATTCATGATATTAGTAATATTTACCTACCACATGTTGCGATTTTTTTTAACATATTGTCATGGCTTATTCTTCCCTCAAGGCATGATCTATTTTATCCTTATTGTCTTTTATCCGCCTTACCTGTATATGTATATATATTTTGTCATCATATATAATTTTGTAGTAGTTTTCTTTATCATCTATCATGGGATGATTTTTATCATATTTAATCACTATCTGCATGATACGTGTTTTCTTCAATATATATATATTATACCCATCATATAACATGGAAGGATTCATTTTATCATTACATATTTCGTGCCTTATTTAATAATTACTTTCATAATTTGTTTCTGTAATTTTTTTAATTTAGCAAAAGTCATCATGTCATAGGCAAATCATTATATACCAAGATATTTCTTTCAGCTAACTATAATTATCCTTTCCTTTGATTGTATATGTATAACTATACCACACGAATGTCTTGATTGGTACTTAAATAAAGATGCTGGCATGTTTTAGGAGTTGGACTAGTCAGTTATTTCTAAACGACTTCTTGGCGCCCAATTTTTTTATATATAATATGTAATAGGGAAATGTTCTAACTGTATTGTTAGCAGAAAGAAGGTAGCAGTGAATCCAGCACCCCAAGAGGCAAGGATGGGGTTGAGAGGACCTACCACAAGGAAGGCCTACTCCTCAAGACCAAAGAAGAAAGTGGAAGGGTGGTATATATACCCATGAATGGTAAGACAGATGACCTTGCTTACTTCCATGCATATGATATGACTGTCCCCAATGGCCTGTGTTGATAACAGTGGGCTGACAGAATAATAACAAAAGAAACCCTTTGTCAGGATGCACGATGCCCACTAGTACTCAGAATAATAAACATCTAGAATGACATACCATCATTTGATTAGCCTTATTTTCCCTATAGGTTTCGGTACATCTGGCTTCACCTAGTAATGGAAAATGCATTTTGCTAGAAGTGGGCCTGCTTTCATAGTAACTGATGAAAAGCAGATGAATAATGAGTAGCATAAACGCATTTGTCCATTACTTGGCAGGGGGAGGATTGTTGGGGCACGTTTTTGTAACCATACCCCAACAGAAGATGTATGTATGATCAACGTCAAATGGATACATGGCTTCCCTCCCACATAGACTTATAGACCACCTTTTTGCCCAGAAACCTAGACTCTTGATGACACCAGACTTCCATGCCGAAAGCTGATGCCTGGTAGAGAAGAAGACACCAGTGACATCCAGAGATATCCGCGCTGGAAGCTGTTGTATCATATGTACATATATACCCCTCATTTAAAATCTAGGTAAAGGTGACCAGAAGAAATGGAGAAGGAAGATTTCTAAAAGACTAAGGCCATATAAATATCTTTCCCGAGAGAGGGAAGCATCGTGTTACAGTCCAAGGGGAAGGGGGCTCGTTATATATACCTTCCCGAGAAAAGGGAGGATCGTATTTCAATCCATGTGGAGGGGGGCCTGGTGTCTGATGAAATTTTACACTAGTGCCGTGGCTGTTTCTCTCTTTAGATTTTTTTTGTTTTGGTAATACTATATGTTCTATTTTGATGGGAGAGGCCTGGGGCGTCTGTGAAATTGTATACTGGAGCCGTTGGCCATTTTGATTGGTGTTTTTTTTCGACGAATGAAAATGCCAGCCAATAGAAACTTTGGCGCGGCAGCGAATGAAAATGGAGGGAGACAAAGATAAAAGAGGGTTTCGTTGCCAAAAAGAATTGAATCGGAGTCGCTCAGTGAGAGGACAGTCTTTAGTCGGGAGACCAGACCTTTGCCGGCACTTTCGAGAAAAGGTAAGCCATTTGTCATTATGACTTAGCGCCCCCCCTTTTTGTGTAGTAACCAACCTAGATTTCGCATGGGCCCTAAAGGGCTTTAAGTAACTTCAGGTCACCTCTATCTAGATTACTAAGTAAATAGCATATCTCGTCAGTATAGACATGTTCCCAAATTTTAATTTATTTAAATAAATATCTAGAGAATTTTTCTTGTTTCCTCTCATACATATTTCATTCCTTTTGCTTTATGGTACTACCCCCACACCTTAATTTCACAAATTGTACTAAATATAGAACTACCGACTCTGTTGGAATAGAATTGTGTACTATATCTTTGCTGTGATATATTGACACAGCAACAGTTGCAAAATACGACTTTATTAGGGCTACTTTGAGGGTATCTATCTGTCAGGTTTTAGTAATGTTTGTACTTTTATGTGTTTCAGTGCGGTATTCCATCATATTTACCATTATACCATATTTTCTGATTCCTCGGGCTATTGTTACGCTGTTAGGAGGGTACGGCATGATGCAAACAGATTTGTATGTTTGACTATTGTTTGTGTTATTTGGGCTATAAAAATGCCTTAATATGAATCTATTTACAGTTGATCTGTAGAAATTATAGAGATCTGTTGCTATAATTTTCCTCTATGAAATAGCTCCCAGCGTCTTCAGTGGGTTGCTAAACCTCCAGAAGGAGTCTTTTATAGATTGTCCAATTTAATAACGATTTCATGGGTTGTCTGATGAAATTGTATACTAGTGTCGTGGCTGTTTCCATCTTTAGACCTTTGTTCTGACAATATTATATGCTCGATCCCTGCTTTAGCTCAACTCTTAATCAATTACAGAGTTTCCTTTTTTTTTTATTTATCCTGTTTGCACAAATTGCATTACATGTGATGATGTAAAGACATATGTCGATAGTGCATCATTGACAGCTGTGCTTCTATTATACAACATTAAGGTCTTGCTGCGGGTTATATACATGGGGTTGTTGGCCTAAATTGCTATATATATATATATATATACTTAAGTAAGGAAACTTTAATAAGTCACATCGTGTATCCTCCCTTTTCATCTATCCAAACCGGGAACGCAACAGTTGCTATTGGTTGTAATAAAAAATATGGCGTAGAATATGAGGAATCTTTTTCACCAGTGATCAGAAAAGAAAGTCTTCGTGCAATTGTAGCCCTAGCAGCTCAGGATTTGTTGAAAAAGGTGAAGAAGACAAAGTTTGCAAATTGTTAAAAAGTATATATGGACTTCCACAATCGGGACATTGGAATAAAAAGATCAACGAGATACTGATACAACTGGGAATGAAAAGATCGCAATATGATCCATGTGTGTACACTTTTAGAAAAGGAAAGGAATATGGAATATTGGGTTTATACGTGGATGATCTAATAATAGCCGGAACGGATAAAACCTTTAATGAAAAACTAGCATCAGAGATAGGAAGATTTGTTACTTTAAAAGAAAAAGGGGAGAATGAACCTTTCATTGGTATAGAGATAAATAAAACGGAATACGGTTTTGATCTTTCACAAGCCCATTATATCGATAAAATCTTGAAGAAATTTGCACTCGAAGAATGTAACATTGTACAAACTCCGGGAGATCGAGACCAAAGTTTTTATAAATGTCAAGACTCAAAACCAGTAGACAAGACATTGTATCAAGAGATGATCGGATCCCTGATGTATTTGGCAACCGGAACTCGTCCAGATATTTATTTTCATGTGAGCAATTTATCCCGATTTTGCAATGATGCAAGAGAAGTACATTTAACAGGAGTTAAGGGAATATATACAGGGTGTACCAGGTAAAATGGGAATTTCAACAATGGTATTTTAACTGAAATTTTTTGCAAGTAAAAATTAAAATATCCGAATGAAATTTGACACAGTAGTAGATAAAAGGATATAGTTTTGATTTATTCAATGTAGTTTCCATTATTAGCTACAACAGTCTCGAGGCGAGTGCGGAATGAAGCACAGGCCTTGGCGACGATGACCTTGTCCATTTGGGTCATCACCGTGTGAACTGCTTTCTTGACAGACTGGATGGTGGTATGAGGAGCTTTGTTGACATCTCTCTCAACAACGCCCCATACATTGTAGTCGAGGGGATTGCAATCTGGAGAATTAGGGGGCCAAATATCAGGACCCCAGTGACTAGGGACGTTAAGTGTCAGCCACGATTGTGTCTTTTTTGCCTTATGTGCTGGAGCTGAGTCCTGTTGGAAGACATACTTCCTTCCTGCGGCCACCATGTCCATCCAAGGCTTCACAACGGTCTCCAGAACATTGATGTAGGTGTCAGCGTTCATCCTAAGGCCCTTCTCAAAGAAATGAGGAGGCATGACATCACCTTCACTGCTGATAACGCCAAGGACCATTACGGAGGCAGGAAATTTCGTGTGCATCACGACAGGTATCTCTGAGGGGTCTTTACAGATCCAGCGATCATTCCTGGGATTTACCTTTTGGTCCACGTCAAAGTTCTTTTCGTCAGAGAAGAACCTTAGCATGCCAAAAGAGTCGTGTTTCAGGTTGTTGAGGAGGGCAGCAGCCTTTCCTTTTCTGTTATTCTTCATATTCTCAGTCAGCAACTGACCTTTCCGAAGGGCATAAGACTTGAGACCAAGGTCCTCATGGATAGTTCTGACAATTGTCATAGAGCCAACGTCCATTTCCTTGGCTATGGCCCTCATGCTCTTCCCAGGGTTTCCATCAATCTTCTCCTTGACATTTTTGACAAATTCTTCGCCTCTTACCCTGTCCGATCGACGCGAGTGCTTTTTCCTTGTAGCTATCCCCTCTTTGTTACTATCGGCCTCATCAAACTGCTTCTTGACACGATAAATAGTGGTTTTGGGCAACTTAAGAAAATCCACTATCTCTTTGGGGCTCCTTCCGGCGCGCAGAGCAACGATGATGGCAGCTCGATTTTCAAATTCTCGGTTACTCTTCATCACTACACTGCGCACACATGTACTGTTGTATTTTACATGAATATGGCTACGTAATGAAAAAAAAAAACAAGTTTTTAATCTCAAGTAGTTTTTGTTTTATGGACTGTCAAAGTTAGTCCCAATTTACCTGGTACACCCTGTATTTATTATTTCGATATCTCTCTTTTAAAAATAATAATATATTATTTTTAAATTAATAATATTATTATTTTTTATTATATTCTAGGAATATTAATTATTTTTATTACTCTGTAGTAAAAATTGAGGACTTACCTCGCAGCGTTATTTTGAAAATAACGGCAGTTTTGATCAAGTTCTTGTCGGGGGGGGGGGGGGAATGTGACCAAAAATGAGATGTCTTGGGCCTTAGGAGATGCTAAGATGAGTTCGTGAATGGCATGTATAGGTAAGTCCAACCACATCATATTTTTTCCTTTTGTATAGACCTAAAGAGGCCCGTCTGGAAAACATGGTAGTAACCATGATAGATGGTAAATTTGGTAGACTCGACTATTTAAGATATATGGTGAATAGAGGTCTTAACCTAATGTTTTCTTCAGAATATTAGTCATCTTGATTGACCATTTTATATAGATGCGGTAACTTGGTTGAAATACCAAATTGTAGGCTCTCAGTCAATTTTTTTATAGGAATTTTTTTATTTGCAAAAAGATATTAAACCTTTTTTTTTTGTTTTGCCTACTCATGCTACACAATGATAAATACAAAAATTTTATTTTGTAAATTCCATGAAGACCAATAAATGTTAATATTCAATGTTTAAAGAAATGTATTGGTACTATTATTATCTATGTTTAACAACGAATCACATGTAAACCCCGGTGTACACTATATTTTCTGTATGTATGTGTTAAAAACTAATGCTAAGCTAGACAGGATTAAGATAGAGATGTCCCCAAATGGGACGTAAGAAGAGTTCTTACAAAACTTTTGAAACGTTTTATGAACGATTGGAACAGTTTCTCATATTGGAGGAGGCATGGGGATGAGAAGAAAAAGGCTTATCTCCTAACCCTCATGGGAAGTAAAACATATGGTGTTTTGAAGAATTTGTGCAGTCCTATTCTACCTAAAAATAAAACTTTTGATAACCTAATAGATATCTTGAAAAGGTACTTCTCTCCAAAGCGCTCAATTGTAGTAGAGAGGTTCATTTTTTTTAAATAATGCAATTAAAGGAAGAAAGCATCTCGGATTTCTTGGGGGAAATTAAGCGTTTGGCTTCCTCATGCAACTTTGGAAATTTTCTGGAGGATTCTTTACGTGATAAAATGGTCTGTTGTTTATATAATGCCAAAATACAAAATAGAATTTTGTCGGAGGGCGACATTTCTTTGGCTAAAGTAATTGAGATAGCATTATCTATGGAAGCCGCCGAGAAAAATACAAAATTATTTCATTTGGAGCAGGGTGAAGATTGTGTGGATAAGTTGAGGATGGAACGCAAGGTTGAATCAAATTTCCAGAATGGCAAATGTGAACATTGTGGTAAACTGCATAAAGAACCATGTAGATTTAAGGAGGTGATATGCTTTAAGTGTAATAAAAAAGGACACATTTCCTCAATATGTTGGAGCAGTAGAAGAAATCTAAGGCAACATCAGAATCAGCCGGGAAATATACATCAGATAGGAGACCAAGAAGAGGAGGAAGAGTATGTCCAGAAAATTATAAGCGTGACGATACCTGAGTATAAAATTAATTTTGCCTCAAGTGACCCTCTCTATCTGATGGAGTTAAAAGTAGAAGGAAACTTTATTAAATTTGAAATGGATACGGGTAGTGGTCTAACACTGATATCGGAAAAGGATTTTTAAAATAGTCTTTAACATTTGAAATTGGAAAAAGCGAGTATTATTGTAAGGACTTATGATGGTACCGTGGTACCCATTCTGGGTAAAATCAATGTCAAAGTGGAGTGTCAAGATATGACTTAAAAACTTAGAGCGTTGGTGGTGAAAGGAGAAAAGAGGGCTTTGATGGGAAGAGAATGGATAAAAAGATTGAAATTGGGCTGTTTCGCGGTAAAACATATACCTGTGGAAATTACCATTGAGGAAATTTTGAAGGAAAATCAAGCTTTATTTGTGGATACAACTGAACCAATAAAAGGTTTACATTTTCAGTAAACATGTGTGATGTGAATCCAATTTTCCATAGGGCTCATACGGTGCCTTTCGCCATTAGGCCAGCAGTTACTGAAGCATTGGACAAAATGGTGGCTAAGGGTTATCTATGTGAGGTGTGAGCAGTAAATGGGCCACTCCAGTGGTTGTAGTGCCGAATAAAAATAAAGAGATCAGAATTTGCTGTGACTTCAAGGTAACTCTAAATAAATATTTGGACACTGCGGCCTATCCCCTTCCCACACAGCAAGATTTATTCTCCAAATTGGCCAAGGGAAATTACTTTTCTAAATTGGACTTGAGGAACGCTTATCTGCAATTAGAGGTGGACCCAGGCACCCGACCGTTACTAACGATAAATACTCATAAAGGGCTTTACAGGTTTAAGAGAATTCCATTTGAATTGGCAAATGCGCCCAGTTATTTTCAATCTGTAATGGATAGGGTTTTGTCGGGTATAGGAGGCGTAATTTGTTATATTGATTATGTCCTTATAGCCACAGCATCAATTGAAGAACATCTGGCGTTGTTGAAGACTATATTTGCTCGCTTGGCGAAGTATAATATCAAACTAAAGAAAGAAAAATGCCTATTTTTGCAAAAAGAAATTGAATATTTAGGACATCTTTTCACGGGAGAGGGCATCAGACCTTTGGATCATAAGGTACAAGCAATACAGAAAGCCAAAACGCCTACGAATATCTCTGAATTAAGAGAGATCATTTCTTGGTTTAGTTAACTTTTATGGGAAGTTCATACCCAATTTGCCAGAGCTTTTAAAGCCTCTTCATGAGCTTCTTCACAAAAAACGTCCTTGGGTTTGGACAAAGGAATGTGGAGAGGCCATTGACAAGTGCAAGAATTGCATTACCTCTGAGAGGTGCTAGTCCCATATGATACGACTTTGCCATTGTGTTTGGCCACTGATGCATCGCAGATTGGAGTGGGCGCTGTGTTGTCACATATTATAGAAGGCAAGGAGAGACCGATTATGTTTGTCTCACGGACTTTATCGGGAGCAGAACAAAATTATTCTCAGATTAAGAAGGAGGCTCTAGCCATTATTTATGTAGTAACCAAGTTTTTCATCAATTTATTTATGGAAGGAAATTTATTCTTATTACAGACCATAAGCCATTGGTGACCATTTTGGGCCCAAGATCAGGAATCCCCACCTTATCTACTTCAAGATTGCAGCGTTGGGCTCTTATTTTGTCAGCTTATACTTACGATATTAAATTTCGAAGAACTCAAGACCATGGGAATGCAGATCTTCTGTCACGTTTTCCTGTGGGTTGTGAAGAAATTCCAAGAATAAATAATGTCTATGCTTTATCCTATGTGGAAGAATTGCCGATCACAGCAGAGGAAATTGCCACGGAAACTGAAAAAGATGAAGTGCTCACATTGGCCAAATTTTATACTCAGCAAGGCTGGCCTGAAAAGGTGGCTGATCACCTCAGACCTTATTTTCAAAGGAAACTTGAGCTAAATGTAGATGGGGAGTGTTTGGTTTGGGGAATGAGAGTCGTCATTCCACCATCTCTCAGAATAAAAATGTTGAACTGTCTTCATGAGACTCATTCCGGTATGAACAATATGAAGGCTGTAGCAAGATCACATTTTTGGTGGCTAAATCTAGATACCCAAATCGAGTTTTTGGTGAATAAGGGCAGAAGCTGTCAGCAATCGCAGGATGGGCCAAATAAAGGAAAATGGCAACTCTGGAGATGGTCAACCAGACCTTGGCAAATAATTCATATTGATTTTGCAAATGAGGAAAACATCAATTTAGTAATAGTAGTAGATATTCATTCAAAGTGGATCGAAGCCATCCCAATGAGAGAGACCACCACACGCAAAATCATTGAGCAACTCCGTCGACTTTTTCTTCCTATGGTTTACCGGAGGAACTTGTGTCTGATAATGGACCTCAGTTTACTGGTAGTGAAATGAAAAGTTTTCTGGAAGGAAATGGAATTAAACAAACATTGATCCCGGCGTACCACCCGCAAAGTAATGGCTTGGCTGAAAGAGCGGTTAGAACAATTAAGACTGTTCTGGATAAAAATTAAAAAAAAATTGGGGATACCATTCAAGACACCCTAACAAAAGTTCTTCTGCATATCGAAGCACCCCGCATGTGACAACGGGAAAGACTCCATCAGAGCTCTTTATTGGGCGTGCGCTTCGAACCAGAGTATCGTTGATACATCCCAGCTTGGCATCTAGAGTTAGGGACCAGCAAGCCAGGCAAATGAAGTATGATCGGCGAACCCATTGATTTAGTGTGGTGTATAAACTTTAGAGGTAGTGATAAATGGATCCCAGGAAAAATTGTGGGCAAGAAGGGAACTAGAGTCTACACCATTTTGATCCACGGACAGGTAAAGGCCTATCACAGGGATCAAATTAGAAAAAGGTGGAGGAATGATGAAGAAGATGAGAGTGGAGATGGAGAGCGTCAATCCGAGCACTCAAGAGGAGCAGGTCCCAGTGCCATAATCTCGGAGGTTGTACGAGACAGAGGTTATATGGAGTCGCTGTCGCCAGGACTAACTAGCCAGCGGTTGAATCAAGATTCAGAGGTTCAGAGTAATACAGACGATGGAAAGTCATTGGATCCTCTTCGCTCGCTGAACCCCGAGGCCAAGAGAGAGGAAGGTCCTGTCCAAAGGCGGAACCCACCTCGAGCCAGGAGACCTCCTGTGAGATTTCGTGTTTGAAGAGAGAAGATGGTGATATATAGCTAGCAATAAATATGTAAATATATGTTTCTATGAAAATGTTAATCTGCAAGACGCAGGTTATCATCATCCCCTTTGATTTGTTTTTGTCACTTTTGGCGGTTCGCAAATAAACAACAAAAGCTGTATCAGACATTATAAAGACAATAAAGATTTTCTGATAATAAAAGTGTACAAAGATGTTGCAGCCAGAATGACTAAAAGTGGAAAAAAGGAAAAACAAACCCACCTTGAATATCAAACAAGCCAGAAAAAACCTTCTCAAGAACAATATCCCCAAGGACCTGAGAATCCGGACCCAATGACATCACTATAAGTTATAATTGTAAATGAACCCCTGTACATAACCATCCCCCTCAGTATATTGTAAATATGATGATCTAGGTTGCTCATTTTGAGCGGCACCTAATAAAGTTATTTGGAACTTGGTTGGTTTGATAAACCAGTTATTTTAGGCGAATCGTGTTTGTAGTCATTTACTATAATACAACAATATCCCCCGCCGCTTTTATTTTCACTCAGATACATTTAATTGCTCATTGATAGAAGATCAAATATTTTTAGTGCATTTAAATAAAAGCATTTTCAAAAAATGTATTTTATTTATTAATTTTATCCTTTATAGATTTTTGACTTTTAATTAGACAATTTTAATTCATATTTAGACATTTTTAATTTTAATTTGGACACTTTCATTTTATTTAGACATTTTCAATTTCAATTTAGACATTTTTCATTTCAATTTAGACAATTTTAATTTATATTTAGACATTTTTCATTTTTCATGTGAAAAATGTCTAAATATAAATTAAAATTGTCTAAATTGAAATGAAAAATGTCTAAATTAAAATTGAAAATGTCTAAATAAAAATGAAAGTGTCCAAATTAAAATGAAAAATGTCTAAATATAAATTCAAAATGTCTAATTAAAAGTTAAAAACCTATATATGAAGCCATTTTACATTTATCACAAATATGATTACAACTCAATATCATATCAATATTCTAAGTAAGAAAAGCTTTTTTATTGAAAAAAAAAAAGATCTGAATGTAACTAAAACAGGAAGTTATTTACAATAAATTTATAATTTACTTTGAAAATCCCATTATTAAACTTTTAAAATGACATAATTTTATTTTGAAGTATGAAATGTTTTTATATTAAATATAGTTTTGAAACATTAAAAAGTTGATATTATACTTTGATATGCCTTTATTTTATTTCAAAATTTAGTTTAAAATTTAAAATATTCGCATTCATATAATATACACTATGATGAGTTCGAGAGCATTTCATATTTTTTTAGTATAATGGAAGAAGAAAGTCATTGAAAAAAAACAATGATGATTTTATACTTTTACTATTTCCAGATCTCTACATGTCCATATATTAGGGCGCCAGTGGCTGCAGAAAACCAGACCACAAATTTATTCATCTATGGCACATGTAGAGACCTAAAGCTGTGCAGGCTAGCAATTATGTTGATGGGGAAATTAACCAATCAGTCTTTTTGGTTAGACATATTTTATTTATTCTAATAAAATAAATTTTCAATGCACTACAAATATAGATAAAACAAAGAAAAAATACTTGAATAATATCACGCGCATATAAGATTAAAAATATATATATTTGTAGTGTGTCGATTTACCGGTCCAGCGATGGCTCAGAAAGTTTCTCAAGTTAGTGTTTTATTGAAGTTTCTTGTTAACACACTACATTCACATGGGAAGACAAAGAGGACAACACCCCGGAATGCACATCTGGTCCTCTCTCTGGATTCCTCCGCTGTGCCCTCCTGGTGACGCAGCGGTCGTTCTGGTGATTTATGGCGGCCGTCTGTTTATATATCTCGACGGTGGGGTGCGGCATCCCGGTAGGCTGGAATGAAATCTTTCAGCCCCCACAGTACTCCCCTTCCAGTGGCCAAGTCGCGATTTGAGCACAAAGTGGTTAATTACAATATATATACATCATCATATAGGCAAGAAAATAAAATAAGGAGAAATATAGTCTATTGCTCCTTAAATCTCACGGGTTTCTTGATTATTCTCCCCGATCTTGTCCTAGGCAGGTCTGGTGCTGATCATGTTCCTTGGAATTCTGTGTACTTCTCCACATCTGGTGGGTCAGGATTCTGTTGGCACGATGTAGAAGGCAGCGCTCCCGACGCGATGGGTCTTGGTGCAGTAGGGTGTTCTGCAGTTATATTGTCCGAATCTGCCAGTAAGTATGCAGGTCGCAATCGGTCAATCGATGTGGTAACATTTTTTACTTTCACTTTGAGTGTGAAATACTTGTCTGTTCTTTCAAGGACTGGGAAGGGTCCCTCATATGGTGGTTCCAGAGGTTTCTTCACTCGATCTGTCCTGATAAATACATGTGAACATGTTTTCAGATCTTTATGAACAAATACTTTAGTCTTCGAATGATGTTTTTCATTTAAGGGTTTGAGCAATTCCATTTGCTTTTGAAGCTGTTGAACAAATTCTTCAGCATGCAGGTGATGTTTAGAATCATCAAAGAATTCGCCAGGCAGTCTGATGGTTTTGCCATATACCATCTGAGACAAAGAATGGTTGGTATCTTTGTTGATAGCACACACACACACACAGCACGCAAGCCTAGGAGAACTGTTGGCAGCGTTTCTGTCCACTTAATATTATTGTGGGCACGAATGGCAGTTTTAATGGTTCTATGAAGCCTTTCAATCTTCCCGTTACACTGAGGGTGGTACGCCGTGGAATGACGAAGTTTGATACCACACAGCGTTGTTAAATCTTTGAAAAGCTGAGAAGTAAACTGCTTTCCTTGATCTGATATCACTGTATGCGGTGCTCCAAATCTAACAATCCAGTTTTCGTAGAACGCTCTCGCTACCGTTTCAGACTTCATATCTAGTAGCGGAACAACTTCCATCCAGCTGGTGTACCTGTCGATGCAGGTCAGACAGTAGATGTTACCATTCGATGGAGGTAAAGCACCAATTAGATCTATGTGGATAACACTAAATCTTTCATACACTTCTTGATATTTGCCTATTTCTGATTTTGTGTGTATCGACACCTTGCACTTTTGGCAGTTGACACAAGCTTGAGCCCATTTCCTAATGTCTTTATTCATATTGGGCCATATAAATCTTGATGTTAATTGTTTAGTAGTGGCTTTGATGCCTGGGTGTGAGAGTTCGTGGAAGTTCCTAAAAACCATCATTCGGAATTTAATTGGAATGAATGGTCTAATATTATTAGTAGACACGTCACACCATAACAAATTGCCTGATTGTAGTGGGCATTGCTTAAATTTTAGAGAAGTATTCTTTGAAATCAGGTTTTGTAGTTCTGAATCACCAGTTTGTTCTTTGGCGATCTCTTCGTAGTCGATAGTTGTGATAGCATCAACTCTGGAAAGAGCATCGGCGACTATGTTGTCAGTACCTTTTATGTACTTGATGTCAGTAGTGAATTGGGAGATGTATTGAAGATGTCTTAATTGTCTAGGAGAAGCTTTCTCATTTTTTTGTTTGAATGCGTAAATTAAAGGTTTGTGATCAGTCAAAATAGTAAATTCACGTGCCTCAAGCAGGTGCTTGAAGAATTTGATGGACAAATATATTGCGAGAAGCTCTCTATCATATGTACTATAATTGCATTGAGCAGGATTTAATTTTTTAGAGAAAAATGCTATTGGTTTCCAATTATTATTGTCAAGCTGTTGGAGAACTGATCCAACTGCCCGATCTGAAGCATCTGTACAGAGTGAGATAGGCAGTTCAGTATCGGGGTAGGCTAACAGTGCTGTATTAGCTAGGGCTTGTTTGCATTTTTCAAACTGAACTTCAGCTTCTTCAGTCCATTTTATTTCGCTTCTATCCTTTTTCTTGGCTCCCCTCAAGTATTCATGAAGGATTGCCTGAGTCTCTGCGGCATTGTTCAAAAAGGTACGATAAAAGTTTAGCATACCCAAAAATATGCGTAATTCATGAACTGTTTTTGGTTTCTTATATTCTAGAATAGCTTTAACCTTTGTTGGGAGTGGTTTCACACCGTGAGAGGTAATTAGGTATCCTAGAAAATCAATTTCCTGTACTAGGAATTTAGATTTAGAAAGATTGATTCTCAATCCATAGGAATTTAGTCTGCTGAATAAAGTTTCAAGGTGGATATAATGCTCTTCTTCCGTTTTAGAGGCTACCAGAATATCATCTAAGTAGACAAATGCAAAGTCCAAGTTTCTTAAGACTTCATGCATGAATCTCTGAAAGGTAGCAGTAGCATTTCTAAGACCGAAACTCATAACATTAAATTCGAATAGCCCAAAAGGAGTAATGATGGCGGTCTTTGGTTTATCCTCTTCAGCAATTGGAATCTGATAGAATGCCTTGCATAGGTCTATTTTTGAGTAAACACGAGTACCTTTTAAGATGTGGTGGAAATCGTCCAGTCTAGGGATTGGATAACGATCTGGAAGTGTAACTGCATTGAGTCTTCTATAATCACCACAAGGTCTTAGTGACTCGTCCTTTTTTGAAACTAAATGTAGTGGACTCGCCCAAGGAGAATTTGAGGGTCTAATTATTCCATTATTCAACATATATTGAAATTCTGCCTTAGCAAGAGTTAATCTCTGTGAATCTAGGCGACGGGCTTTTGAGTGAATTGGCTGACCTCTTGTAGGAATATAATGCTTAACGCTATGTTTTGCTTCTACAAAATCTGATGGTGGCCTACATAGGTTAGGATATTTGGTTAGGATAGCGCTGACCTTGGATGATGAATTTAGAGTGCTAATATTTCCCATGTCTGAGATTGACTGAATGACGCCTCTTATGGACAGATTAGTTATTCCATCAATTAGGCGTTTATTTTTTATATCGATAATCAATCCAAAGTTGTTCAAAAAATCGGCTCCTATTATTGCTCTGTTAGTATTGGCGATTACAAAAGGCCATTGGAATTGACGTCGAAGTCCGATATCCAAATTTCTAACCTTTGTTCCATAGGTAACAATTTCTGTACCATTGGCTGCATATAATTTATAATCAGAGCTAGGCATCCTATTTTTATCCTTTGGAGGTATTATAGATATATCAGCACCACTGTCCACCAAAAAGCGCAATCCCGTGTTTTTGTCCGTCACAAATAATCGGAGATTGCGACAATCCTGAATGCCGGCAGAAGAGCTTGTCGCTACTCTGTCCGCCGGTTGGAGTTTTCCGACTCTTTCCAACTGCACGGAGACCTGCATTTATTTTGCAAGCAATTAGGACCAAATCTAAAATGGTAATAGCAGTATTTCCCTTTTGGATCGAAAGATCTTTGAGAATTACTTCTCGGTCTTGACTGAGTCCTATTTTTGGATCGAGATCTAGATCTATCCGATCTATCCAGTCTCAATTCGGACACCTGCCGTTCAAGATCTTCCAATTTGGCGATCAAGCGATCTGTTGATGAAGAAGGCATTTCCGCATCATATATTTCGTTGGAAGAGTTTATTTCATTTATTTTATCGGCCATTATGGCCAATTTGCTAATGTCCTCTTCGCTTACAATAAGTATGTTCTTTATGGATGTGGGCAGTTTATCAAGCCATAAAGTTTTTATTAAATTGTCAGAGATATCTGGGGTAGCGAGGGATCTGAGCTTTTGTAATAACTGGCTCGGCTTCATGTCTCCGAGCTCAATACCTGAAATTAACTTTTTAATTCTCAACCCTTCACTTTCTCTGAACAATTCAAGTAGTCGTGATTTACATTCAGAGTACTTGTTGTCGCTTTTGCTATTAATTATGTCCCAAATGTTTTCTATATATTTAGGTTCTAATTGGGAGATCAAATAATTAAATTTAGTGTCTTCCTGAATAATTCCACCTATTTTGAACTGTGCTTCTACCTGGAAGAACCATATTTCAGGTTTTTCAACCCAGAAAGGCGGTATTTTAACACTAACTTTGCATATTTCTGAGGTATCGCTAGGCTTATTTTCTGTTTCCATTTTACGTAAATTTAAATTCGACACAACAGCTTAGAGATAAAGTTAAAAATAAAAATATTGAGATAAAATAACAAGGAAGATAATATAAAAACTTATCTTAGTCTTGAGATGATATCCCGATATCCTAGATGATGCTTCTTTTCAAACTTGAATCACTTTTTGCATTTCTTTATCTCTTGAGATCTTCGTATGCTTTTCTTTTCAATCACGTCCGGCTCACCAATGTAGTGTGTCGAATTACTGGTCCAGCGATGGCTCAGAAAGTTTCTCAAGTTAGTGTTTTATTGAAGTTTCTTGTTAACACACTACATTCACATGGGAAGACAAAGAGGACAACACCCCGGAATGCACATCTGGTCCTCTCTCTGGATTCCTCCGCTGTGCCCTCCTGGTGACGCAGCGGTCGTTCTGGTGATTTATGGCGGCCGTCTGTTTATATATCTCGACGGTGGGGTGCGGCATCCCGGTAGGCTGGAATGAAATCTTTCAGCCCCCACATATTTAAGAAAAAAAAACTGCAGATAAGGTTAAAAGGGAGGAGTTTTAAATGTTTATTAAAACTCAACAAAACAATAGTTTTGAAAGCAGCATTAGATTTGTTTACTTACTACAGAGTGGATATTGGATAATTTTTATCACTTTAAATAATTCAAAACACAAACTTGCTTGTAAAAATATTCAAGTTAAATATATAAATATCTACCTAAAAATAAATATTCTGTGTACATTGAAAAATATTTTATTAGTCTCATTTCCCAGGGTATTGATTCTTATCTCAGAGGCCGCGTTCTACTTGACCCTAATGGCGTTTCACTATGTATATATTTTTAAATATAATAGAAGAAAATTATATACATAATTCGAGCCCCGCGGCGGGCGACATTGATGAGTTCGAGAGCATTTCATATATTTTTTTCAGGTATAATGGAAGAAGAAAGTCATTGTTAAAAACAATGATGGAATCGAGAGCATTTCATATATTTTTTTCAGGTATAATGGAAGAAGAAATTCATTGTTAAAAACAATGATGGAATCGAGAGCATTTCATATATTTTTTTCAGGTATAATGGAAGAAGAAAGTCATTGTTAAAAAACAATGATGATTTTATACTTTTACTATTTCCAGATCTCTACAAGTCCATATAGGGCGCCAGTGGCTGCAGAAAACCAGACCACAAATTTATTCATCTATGGCACATGTAGAGACCTAAAGCTGTGCCGGCTAGCAAATATGTTGATGGGGAAATTAACCAATCAAATTTTTGGTTAGACAAATTTTTATTAAGACTAATAAAATCTTTCAATGTACAACATTTTTTTTTATATTAATTAATGAAATCACGCATAAAATATAAGATTAAAAATATATATATTAAAAAAAACTGTAGATAAGGTTAAAAGGGAGGAGTCTTAAACTTTATACAAAGGAAAAAAAAAGGCCTATCGTGCCAAAGTCCCATTATGTCCCCACCTACCTCGTCATCTAGCCACCCATGTCCACGATTCGAAAAGGGGCAGCAAAGGCCGCAGCCAGCGGCCTTCGCCCTCCGCAACTCCAAGTCTTCTTTTCTTCTCGGGAAAAAAAATCTAGTTTTTGTTAATAAAATGAAATGTAAAAATCCGAATGTCAATATCAAAATTGTCAATGTTCAAGAATGTAAATATCCCGCTTCCTTGTCCCAGTGTTGCTGAACTCACCCCACAAGGCTATCATCACTTCTTTTTCTATGAAAATAAAAAAATTAAAAAGGCATCTTTAAAAATGATAAAAATAAATTAAATATAAAATTATTAAAGATATATTCACAAAAAAATAATAATAAAAATTATGAAAATATTGAATTAAAAAATGATTTAAAAAAAATATTATTATTATTGTTGATTCTGGGCATCTTGGGGTCAGCTTGGGAAAGGTTCAGGGCTCGTGGTGGAGTCAGGTCAAGCACCATAGGTCGGTGGCTTGACTACAGGGAAGGGGCGTCTGGGTCCATCTTGGACTGGCTTGTGGTCAAGTCAGCCACCATCAGACATGTGGCTCAATCACCAGGAAGGGGTGTCTGAGTCTATCTCAGACTAGCTTGATGTTGGTGGGACCAGGTCATCCACCACAGGTTAGGTGGCTTGATCACCAGGGAGGGGTGTCTGAGTCCATCTCAGACTAACTTGGTGTTGGTGGGGCCAGGTCATCCACCACAGGTCAGGTGGCTTGACTACAGGAAGGGGATCTCGGTCTCTGGCTCAGTGCTGCCAAGGCTAAAGGTGGCTTCAGGCTCCATCTCGACACCTCGCAATCACCAGAGGTTTGTGGCTTAGATGGACATATGTGGGATATGGTTAGGTTAGGTGGGGTTCTGGGTTACTTTGGCACATTATGGTCACGAGGTGTCCCAACAACTATAAAATGTTGAAATTAAACTTTTAAATTGCTTCTTAAGAGAGCAAATAAGTAATTATTTGAATAAAAATGCTCTTTTTTAGAGGCGTAATATTCTTTTTAAAATAAAACAATTTCTACTGTCCTTACTGCGATGGAAAAATTAAAGGGAGGGCCTGGCTCGTCAGTGGTGAACCCTCCCAGCGGTTTCGCCAGTTTAATTTATATTTACCGCTGGGAGGGTTCACCACTGACGAGCCAGGCCCTCCCTTTAATTTTTCCATCGCAGTAAGGACAGTAGAAATTGTTTTATTTTAAAAAGAATATTACGCCTCTAAAAATAGTTTTATAATTTGATAACAGATGGCGCTCTAGTACATCGTAAAAATGCTCTTATTGAAATCAAAAATGTGCTTTTTTAAATAGAAAAACATGGCATCAACTCAAAAATACTGCTAAAATAAACTAATTTCATTCAATATAAAAGTGTTTCAACTAAAATTTTGAGAAAGAAATTATATTACTCTTATTGTTTCAAATAAAATAGAAAAATATCGATTAAAAAAATGCTGTTATTAAAGTGCAAAATGTTGTCATTAAACTGTAAAATTTGCCATAAAAGAGCAAAACCTCTATAAAAATCGCAGGATAGCCCTGTATTTATTGGTTTGGATACCTCCAGAAGTCTTGGTTTTCAAAATATATATTGAAAATTCATTCTCGGTGCTCTTACAAATAATTTTAAAATGCCACTCTAATAAAATAATTCATTTTAACATTATTTAGAAGAAATTTTTGTTCGGTTTATCCTTTGTGAAAGCTAATATCAATGATATTTGATATCTTGAAAAATAAATTTGAGTACATTGTAGATTTCGACGCCATTGTTTTTTTATTTATTTTTTTATTTTTTATTTTAATTTGTTGTAGATATATAGTTTATTATTATTTGCATTATCGCTTTCAAATGCTCAAACAAGGGCACATTTAGATTTAAAAATAAAAATGATTTTAATATCCTCTAAAATTTTATAACATACTTTATTTTAAATCTTGACTTTTATAAGATAATTTTGAATTTAATACAATATTTAGAATTTTTAAAGGTAATACTTCTTTATATTGTAGTTTTGAAATTATTAGTGTAATAAAAACAATTCAATATTAATCGGCTTGATATATGAAGTGAAAGCCGCATTTTTAGACTTTAATGTCAATTTATATAATCGAAACTAATATATATATACTAATTTAAATGGCATATACAATTCATCTGATGACATTCATTCCTAAAATAGATATTTTAATTAAAATATTACAACATTGGAGCGCGTGAAATAGTTGCCGTTACAAAGTTATCGTGCAATTTACCTTGTGTCATTTAATTTTGCATGATAACAAATTTACCCTAAAAGTATAATTTTTTAATTATTCGCGAACATGTTTAAAACACGTATGGACTTTTTGTAATATAGCTAATATCTCTTCAAATAAGACCAATATTTTAAATTTGTAATAATAAGACCATATCACTTTTATAAAAAAATGCTATAAAATCTTTTCTTAATTATATTGAATCATGTTTAAATAGTATTAAAATTGGAAAAGGCATTTTAAAGACCTTTTAAGTATATAATACTCCCATTCAATACATATATATGGATCCTTTATATTTTTGAAGCCTTTGAAAAAAACTTTAATAAAATGATATTTATAATGTGCAGAAAGTATAGATTTATATGATGAGGATTATATTGCAGTCCATAGGTGTCCAATATTGAGAGCCATTTTGTATTTAATTTAAACTTGTTATTAGTCATAAAAGTATAGTAATAATAATTGTAATTTAAAAAATAGTAAAATATATACATTTTACCACATAATGTGAAGATACAAAATTGTCCTCATGAAATCCAAAGTAAAATACAAGTTGTTTTCACAGTTTCAAAATTAATTCTAATAGCTAATGTAAAAATTGTCACTGGCACAATGGACAAATGGAGAGACAACTTCAGTCAGCCGTTATACAATGTCGCATTTTAATGTTTGGAATAAAATCCTTTTTTTTTGACAATTCTGACGCTAGATTCTTTTGAATACTTCAACTTTGTTTTAATGGATTTGAGTACGAAGTAGGAATTGATTAGGTTTAAAAACGTACTATTGAGACTGCTAAATTTCAAAGGGGTATATAAAGAAATTTTGGGGCATATCTTTATTTATCACTAAAATTCATTACTGCAGTGGCTAAATCTAGCCTAAATAAAATAAAGACACAAATTGTCAAAACTGTTTTTGTTAAAAAACCATATCACAGTGAACAAGCAGCAATGTAAACAATGAGGTGTCCCAAGGGTAATGCTCTACCTTTTAAAGGTGTTACAACTTCAGACTTGGGTATCTAAACATCTTTTAACATTTCCTAAATTTAACAAAATAATATTTCAATAAATATCATCAATAGCTTTTCAAAATGAAATCTTCACATTTCACTTGCTGAGTAAGAAATAATGCACTTTCAAGCCATACGATAACTTTGCTTCCTAGCCCTGATGAAATAATCACATCATTGTTTGTGCCAAAATTGTCTGCAATGCTTAGTGCTTGGACCTTTCTGCAGCTTCTAAAATTATTTCTGAAAATTGTTCACATTAAGCTAATTATCTAATTTTCTCTTGTTTGAAAAAAATATATATTTAAAATTTATTCTGTTATTACTGTCATTTACAAGGGAGGACCCAAAATAACCAGAATTTCTATTATAAAAAGTATGTACTTTCAAGTATTTATTTTAATCTCCATTACACTCCATTAGCACCATTGTCCTGTCCAAACAATCATTCCATTGTTGAAAGCACCCTTTACAATTGATGCTGCTAGTGCAATCTTGTAAGATTTGTATTGTTGGCATCAGCTAACACTTTCCTTCCAAGTCCCAGGGAACTGCTGGGGCTAAATATGGCGAATAGGTCGCATGGTTCAAGTTAATCTGGCTTGAACATGATGATTCCTCTTTGATTATCGATGAGAAGCCTGTGCATAAACTGCCATGTCAAATTAATGGTCATAATGCTCAGAATTGTGCTCCAGGACACCCCGTATTATGTTTATGGATTGTCTTGTGCTGATCTTCATTGATGAGGTTACAAATTTCGCTGATATTGTCCTCCTTTTGAGCTGTTGAAGGATGACAGGGCTGATCTTCAATGGCCATTTTCTCCTTTTTAAACTGAGAAGACCCTCAAACACTTGGATTCTACTAAGAGCATGTTCTTTGAAAGCGGTTTACTTCATCTTTAGTATTCTGGACAAGTAAATCAAAACATCGCAAGCTTATGAGAATAAGCCTTTTTTTTTTTTTTTTGTCACAAGTGCACTAAAGACACACGGAAACCAGGCTTGTTGTTGGGTGACAGCTTCCTAGTTGTACACCCAAGTGCAGCAGCATTATGATTCCACTTATTTTTAGGGTGTCTACCACCTTACCTGATAATATGCCTGAGAATGTATTCGCATTAGATAGAGAGAAAGCCTTTTCAATTTCACTGGAAAACAAAATCTTTATAATGCATTTAAATATAGAGTAAACATTTTTTAAATTTTATAGTGTCCCCACAAGTCTTTCAGCAATTAGCATGCCTTTAGCATAGGCAGAAGTCATGCTAAGCCTTAGCAATAACTTTCATCCATCATAGAATTGTATTTATGCATAATAATAAACAGATTAGACAAAAAGAAGCATTTAGAGTTACTGGGAGCAGCAGACAAAAAATCAAGAATGTGTTGGTGTACAGTAAAACTATAACAAGAAACAAAAAAAATCGACAATATTGTTGCCGAAACGTCACACACTAATAAATTATTTGGATTAGGTCTTATTTTCTTTTATTATAATCTATAATCCAAATTGTGCTTTATCATTTTTGATAGACTTCAATGGACCTAAGAAGTTATTCTTCCTATGAGCTGAAGAAAATGAATTCCAAAGTGAAAATGTTGAAGCTAAGCCATCACTTGAAGATTCTATTTTAAAGAGTTCAGGATCTGAAGCTCTCCTCTACTTCAAGAAGTTGATATAACAAAAAAACAAACAGTTTAATTATCAAATTTTTGTAGAATAAAATTGAGGTGGGGGAAATAACATTTTAAAATATTAAACATATTTATGACCATAGAAGTGATGAATGCTAGATGAAAATTTGTCTTGTTTTACCCTGTAAATTTTTATGTCAATGAAAATTTAGCATGCAGGTGCTAGAAAGACAACCCCTCCCCCATATTTATTTTATCTTGAACAATGAAGTTTATTATTCCAGTGAGTGTTTTCTTCTAACTCCTAACTAGAAGTTTAACCCAAGCAATGTTTTCATTTGAATTAATTTTGAATCAAAATTGTGTAAAGTTATCCAGTTAAACTGCTATGTTGAGGACAAAGATATTTGGTGTAGCCATCAAGTAAAGTGGGGAGGCTGAGGAATCCAAGGAAGAGCAGGATTGGGTGTTCCATGTTTGGAAGGTTTCTTTTTCACAGTATCCTTATCTCTAGTGAAAGCATGCATATTACAGTTCTACTGTAAATATCCTTTCCCCCTTCCGAGTGCTAAATTATACAATAGGGAATTAGGAAACCCACCCACTGTGGCTACAACTCCAAATAGAATTGGTTGCACTCAGGTTTCAAACATAGCCAACTCTGTGTGGCTTCACTAGAATGCATGCTTATAGAGGCCAAGTTTGGTGTATTTGTTTAATTGGTTCTGCCATGGCCTCACTGGGGAGTTTTCGCATTCTTGTTTCAGGTAAACTCTTGGTTTAACAACATATGCTGCTACCCATGAGCTGGCTTTGTGTCAAATGGGGGGTATACATATCCCCAGATAACAATTAGTATAAAAGAGTGTTTGTATTTATGAGGTTCCTTGTCTGGCAGGGAGGTGCTTGCAGCAATACTTGCAGGAGTTAAATGATTGATGTCAGACTATAACTTGGCTTTGTATTTCTAGGCATTTCAAAAAGGTTATATATATATATATATATATATATATAATAAAAAAATAAATTTTCATCAATCGTGCACATAGAGTTTGGGCAAAATGAGTCTGAAATTAAATACTGAAGTGTGTGAACAGAGCTAAAATAAAATCAAGGGCCTCATAAATTGAAGTTAGAGTGTTGCTACGTGTTAGCTGGAAGCTGCTAGGATGAGCTCCTCAGTCTTGGCCCAGGTTACATTAATGCTGTATATCCAAATGGATACTAAAAATCTCGTAAAGTCCTTTGATGATAGGTTTTTCTTATCATTAACATATATGTAACTTTATGTCTAATTTAAAAATCAAGGCAAATCCTTGGCACAAAGTTTTATTAATTATATATTAAAAGAGAGATAATTTAAAAAATATATTTTTATCATTGCACTCTATAATACAGGGTTTACTTGAAAAAGTCTAATACTTTGTTGCCTAAAAGCACTCTTCAAGCATTTCCTTTAAATGAAGTAATAAATATTTATCACATTTCCTGTTCCCACTTATTCTTCTGAAGACTAAATTTCATATTGTTTTGACCCTGTTATGCAAGCCATTACTGTCTTCAAAATTACCATAGTTCATGGCATCAAAAATAAACTTTTGTTGTATCGTGGGCCCTGATGTTTGTTAGCCTAGGTTAAACTAGCTAGATATAGAACACTTCTGAAAAGGAATGCTAACACATACGACCACAGCAAAAGTTGGGGTTGATTCCACTTTGTAGCAAACCTTTTTTTTAAATCTCTTATAGTAGAAATGTTAATTTTTTTCAAATTTTAACCTGTTCTAAAGTTTTGCCTACATTGTTTCACTTAGAAAAGTTTTTATAATGGCATTTTTTCTAGTGGTAGCTTGTTAAGGGCACTTTTCTTTGTTTTGTTCTTATTTTAGACTTCATTTACATTTTTTTCCCATTTGAAATTTGATAAATGCAAAGCTATTTTATATTAAAAATAATATGTGTGTGTGTGGCAAGATTAGGACATGAATGTGAACAAACAATGCCGCTTTAAAACATTGATCTGTAAGCTGAAACATGCTAAAAATTTTCTATTTTAAAATTGATTAAGTTGAACACAGACCAAATAAATAAATAGTGTGTGACGTTTGGGTAACAGCATTGTTACCTAAACATTGCATAATATTTATTTGGATTTGATATTTTTTACCTTGTGTTTCTATTCTATAATTCAAATTGTACCTTATCATTATTAATAAAGTTGAAATTTTAAATTCATTATAAGCCTAGTATTTTATTTAGAATTTATTATTTTGGGACTTAAAATTAGCTTTTTTTTATAAGGGTAGTTCATTTTTTAAAAAATCTTAAAATTTTCTTTATACCGATGGAATTTTTAATGGAGTGGAATTGGGGATTATCTCAGGTGTGTTATAAAGGAAGATTCATTATATCTGGGGTTTGTTTTAGTGGGGTTTAGTTGGTTCATTGGAGTGAAATTGGACCAAGTTGTTATTTGGCTTAACACACACAAATATATACATAGCTACCCTTCCCTCTCTTATTACTAAAATTGGCTTTTTTTTTTCAGCCCATGGTTCTGACATTTTTACACCAAATAAATTTATAATAAAGATAATTCCAAATAACTAAACTGTGAACTTATTTAGTATTTACTCTTTTAATTTTATCTCTATTCAAAATTGTGTGCAATTTAATATTTTTAGGGGTTATCATAGAAAAATGTCCAGTGAATGTTGCGATGAAATTTTCTTAGACTTTAATTCAACACCTACTTCAACTGAAAGCTCTAATCCCTTGGGAGCTTAAATAGGTTAGACTGTATGGGGAAACAGCCGCTAATTAAATAGTACTTATGTCCTTTACTCAGCTTTCTTCAGCTGAACTTTACAAAGAACATTACAGTAGAGCCTCTCTAAAGGGCACAGAGTTCCAAAGCCAAAGAGAGATGGCCTCTTACTGGCAAGTTGCTATTTTTTAATATGTCAAAACTAAAAATATCATTATAAGTATTAAAACACGCTTATTTAAAAAAGTGCAAACTTGTTAAATTTTATTAAACCTTTCATATAATGAGTCTTCCAATATTTGTGTGTGCTCAATCTCTTTAATTTCCACATAGGTTTCAAAACTTCCTCTGTGATTGGCATATCTTATTGCCAAGCTTTGTTCGGCTTCTAGAAATGATGCGACTCTTCACCTTTTTCTTGCTCCCAACATCCAACCTTTTATTCAATCAGCTGATAGGACGATCCAAATCACAGTATAACCTCAATAATTTGACACTTGTGATAATTCGACCATGTTCTCATGTCTCGACCCCCAGTTTATCAAATAACAAATATTAATTCAACCAAACAATAATTTGACAGATTTTTAAAATCAAATTTAGACAGCCATTAGATAATTCTTGTTAAAATACAATTTTACTGCTAAAAATGCAATACAAAATGCAATGATTTTTGTTTCCTAGTGGACGATTTAGGCCTAACTTAAAGCCACTACTAGGTACTGATGTAAACAGTGAGGTATCTTAGAGGGCAACGTTCTGTTATTTAAATAACGTACAGAAACTAACAACCATAAATAATATTCTTAAAAGTTATTGATTTATTTATTTTTTTAATGTTTAGCCTTTTATTTATTTTCTAAATTTATTCACTTTCTTCCCATTGTATTTATTCACTTAGATTAAAATAGCATTAGACATTTTTCCTTTGTTCAAAAATGTATTAATGCAATTTTATTCATCACCCAAAGATAATCATAAAATATTCTGAAAAAATAAATAAATTGGGGTATACAAAAAATTAAGACCTAATCCAAATAAATTAATAGTGTTTGACGTTTTGGTAACAACGCTGTTACCGAAACCTCACACACTATAAATATATTTGGATTAGGTTTTTTTTTCTTGTAGCTATAATCCAAATTGTGCTTTATCATAAATTGGGCCATTTAAAATGGAGTGGATATGGAATTTTGAGGTAAAAAAATAGCGTACTAGGATTGAACCTGAAACCATCTCCTACTGCCATGCCATCAATCAGACCCATCAGCCTTGGGTAGCAGCCAGTAAAACTAGTCTGAAAGAAGTTGGTGTGTAGTTTAGCCTAACTGTATACCAAAATTGATTTCACACCTTTAACTGCTGCTGATTGAAACCATTGCTCTGTTTAAACAAATTTTCCACTTTTTCCAAGGTGAAATATCTAAAAGTTCCACAACAGTTGCCAAGTTTCATATGTGTGGCAGGGGCATAGTGACAATAATAGTAAGTGTCACTATTGAGACACAGCTTTCTGGTATTTTGGCTTGCTTATAAAACAACACACTGCTTGAGTCACCTCAGCACATCATAAATTGGAGTCAATCTTACAGCAGGAAAGTGATCTATTTCTATATCTGCGTAGTGAGTAATCAACTAGTTTGTTCACACAGGAAGGATGTTTCAGGACCCACTTCATCACCTGCAGGCAGTCAGGAAACTTGCTCACATGTTGTCTAGATTCTAAATAGTTGGTTAAATTAGAATGACATTAGCACTTTTTAAAAGTTTGATCCACCTCAGTTTCTTCATAACATTTTCACCAAATGTGCTACCCATTGCCATTGAGAGGGTATTGACACCGATTACTTTTTGTGACCAACCTGTAATTTTAGAATAAAAGGTGAATAATTGTGTTGCAATTAGATGTAAACACCTGGTGGTTACAGATGTTAATGACCGACTGCAGAGGATGATGTCAGCAAAGCTTAAAGAACTTGTCAGCAAGAAGAAGAAAAGATACCAGGAGGATGGGTTTGACCTCGACTTATCCTGTATCCTTCAATCTGAGTGGCCACATTCAACAGACCTGGTTGAAAGACTCCTCATGACATGATCTGGGAGAGATGCCAATTTAGCCGTGATTTTTGCCATTTGTCTCTCATGGGAGACTACCTGTTCTCTTTTAAAAATGCCCCGTTAATTTACTTTAAATCTTTCCAAACCCCAAGTTAATATTTGTGCTTGACTTTTTACGTAGCACTTCTAAAAATTGGGAACTACTATTTTTCATAATTCTTTCTTTATTCTATTTACATTTCCTAAATGGTTTATCTAGTGTTAGCTTTCATTTCCCTTTACTCACAATGAGGGATCTGTAGTGATTTCCTTGGGTATAAACACCCTCAAGAAGTCCACTCTCCTCTAGTCCGGTGAGTTATAGATCTGGAGAAAGGATCTCTGGTTAATCTGGATCAAATGTTGAGGTTTCTGAGATATTGCACTTATGGAACCGATTTCCCATCCTTGCCAAGCTTGCTGAAGTTGAAGCTTTCATACATTTTGTACATATATTCTTCCATGGGTCCACAATCTCTTCCACCCTATTTCTTTTTTTTATGTTCTGGGCGTACATGATGTATGAGTCGATGGTAGCCACTTCTAGGCCCCCACCCCTTGTTTATATTGAAGCCACTGAGAGTGGCTTGCGGCCGGGTAGTGAACCCTAACACAAAGTCACTCACAGTGGCTTGCTGGTAAGTAAAGGTTAATAAGAACACTTCTTATAATCTTTCAAGAACTGTTTGTGTGGTTTGAGTTGAGTCTTTGAGGGTCTTCTATTTGGTCCTCTGGTCTGTACTATGTATGACTTGGTGGAGACTTCAGTTTGGGTTTACTTTCTTTCTTTGTTGAGCATTCATTCAAACATGGAGCTTTTCTCTATTGATTGGTAAGTGACATGCTCAACTTCTCCATTAAGTAGGATCTCAAAATGTGGATATTGGTAGCTTATTTTAATTTTGCTATAAAGTTTTTGTAATTTATTTTCTGGTGATTATATATGTTGGACAACACTGTCTGTAAAAATCTAACATTTGTTTATTGTATAAAGAAAAAGGAAGATTCCTTGATTGTAACTAATTCTAAATGGAATAAATTTTGCACACAATAATGTATTCACTGCAGTAAGGCGAGTTGTATTGCCAGGATGTATAAAATGTACCCTTAACTGGACCCCAGACATCGGAGATAGAATAATTGCCATGGGCTACCCAGCGGAGAAGCTGGAGGGAGTTTACAGGAACCACATAGATGATGTAGTTAGGTAAGTACGTGTCCGGATTGATTGATACAACGTTACTCCCTATATGGTGGCCTACTTGGAACTTTTTAAAGGGATTAGAAATAATACGACCAAATAAATAAATAGCGTGTGATGTTTCGATAACAGCCTTGTTACCAAAACATCACCCACTATTTATTTATCTTGTCTTATTATCTTGTGTTTCTAATCTATAATCCAAATTGTGCCTTATCATTTTAAAGCGATGGTAAAGTCCTTATAATAAACTCCACCTTGTAGATTGAAATTTACTTAATATTGGTTGAACCTCTAAAGCTGCAATATCAACATCCTAGCTGAAAAAATTTGAATTTTATACCAATTATTCATATAAAAAATTGAAGTGTGAAAATCGAATAATAATTACAATATATATAAAAATATCTTTTAATATTTAAAGTATACATTAAAATAATAATTTTAAATTCACTCTCTAAGTTAACAAAACCAAAAAAAAAAAAATTTTTCACTTAGCCCGCCACCTAGATTTGAATTGAAATTTCCCATAGCCACCTAAATTTGGATTGACATTTCCCATAGCTGGCCACCTAGATTTGAATTGACATTTCCCATAGCTGGCCACCTAGATTTGGGTTGACATTTCACTTAACCGGCCACCTATATTTGGATTGACATTTCACTTAGCCGGCCACCTAGATTTGAATTGACATTTCCCATAGCCGGCCACCTAGTTTTGGGTTGACATTTCACTTAGCCGGCCACCTAGATTTGGATAGACATTTCCCATAGCCGGCCACCTAGATTTGGATTGACATTTCACTTAGCCGGCCACCTAGATTTGGATCGCAATTTTATATAGTTGGCCATCTGGATTTGGATTGACATTTCCCATAGCTGGCCACCTAGATTTGGATTGACATTTCCCATAGCTGGCCACCTAAATTTGGATTGACATTTCCTATAGCTGGCCACCTAGATTTGGATTGACATTTCACTTAGCTGGCCACCTAGATTTGGATTGACATTTCCCATAGCCGGCCACCTAGATTTGAATTGACATTTCCCATAGCCGGCCACCTAGTTTTGGGTTGACATTTCACTTAGCCGGCCACCTAGATTTGGATAGACATTTCCCATAGCCGGCCTCCTAGATTTGGATTGACATTTCACTTAGCCGGTCACCTAGATTTGGATAGACATTTCACTTAGCCGGTCACCTAGATTTGGATCGCAATTTTATATAGTTGGCCATCTGGATTTGGATTGACATTTCCCATAGCTGGCCACCTAGATTTGGATTGACATTTCCCATAGCTGGCCACCTAAATTTGGATTGACATTTCCTATAGCTGGCCACCTAGATTTGGATTGACATTTCACTTAGCTGGCCACCTAGATTTGGATTGACATTTCCCTTAGCCGGCCACCTAGATTTGAATTGACATTTCCCATAGCCGGCCACCTAGTTTTGGGTTGACATTTCACTTAGCCGGCCACCTAGATTTGGATAGACATTTCCCATAGCCGGCCTCCTAGATTTGGATTGACATTTCCCATAGCTGGCCACCTAGATTTGGATTGACATTTCACTTAGCCGGCCACCTAGATTTGGATTGATATTTCACTTAGTCGGCCACCTAGATTTGGATAGACATTTCCCATAGCCGGCCACCTAGATTTGAATTGACATTTCACTTAGCTGGCCACCTAGATTTGGATTGACATTTCACTAAGTCGGCCACCTAGATTTGGATAGACATTTCCCATAGCCGGCCACCTAGATTTGGATTGCAATTTTATTTAGCTGGCCACCTAGATTTGGATAGACATTTCCCATAGCCGGCCACCTAGATTTGGATCGCAGTTTTATTTAGCCGACCACCTAGATTTGGATTGACATTTCTCCTATCCAGCCACCTAGATTTGGATTGACATTTCACTTAGTCGGCCACCTAGATTTGGATAGACATTTCACTTAGTCGGCCACCTAGATTTGGATAGACATTTCCTATAGCCGGCCACCTAGATTTGGATTATAATACAGACCCCCTCTTATACTACAATAATAGGTTAACTAATTGATATTCTTTATTATTGGTAGAAACTGGTTTTAATTTATTTTTAAAAAAGAGCCTTTTAAAAATTTGAATTTTCCATAAGAAAACTACATGGAGAATATTTTCACAGGGGCCTCAACAAAGGGATCAAACCAACAGTGAAATCTCATAACAGCAATATGGTTGTAACATCAGTTCTAAAGTCCCAAATGTTCTAATCATTTTTTTTTAAATTATCCCTAGTACATGTAGTACTGGCCATGATAATGATGGTGTGTAGTAGTTGGCAACTGCTCTTACTGTAAGTAAGTGCACCACATGTTTATACAAGTCGAAAGGAGTTTGAGTTTTGCACTTACAAATGTGCCAAATCCTGGTTTAGTTATTTTTACTCACTGGTGAGGTTGAACTCTTGCAAGAATCGGGTGCCATTGTACAAATATTTTATTCATAAAAATATGCGGGATTTGATCCAGAGCAGTGGTTGTCAACTAACACTCGTCCCATGGCTATAACAACAACATGGTTTTAACAACATAAGATGTGGGTTATTGTTTTAGTGAGATTGGTGTTGTTCCCATGTAATACTCAACTAATACATTAATTACATACTTCATATATTAATTTCATAAAAAATGGCAAAAACTATTGGTGATTTCCCTCAAGAGGCACACATAGCAAATAAAACCTAGTTATATCAATCTGTGTTGTTGCAGGTTCCTGGACTCGAAGCACAAGGATCGCTACAAAATTTACAATCTGTGAGTGGTCCACCTCAGATGTTGCAGCAGGATGTGACTGACTGAGGTTGCAGGTGCTGTGAGAGGCACTATGACCAAACCAAGTTCCATGGGCCAGTTGCCTGCTACCCCTTTGCTGACCACAGCCCACCAGGTGTGGAGCTCATGTCTGGGTTCTGCAATGACGTGGCCGCGTGGCTGGCGGCCCACCCGGAGAATGTGGCTGCAGTGCACTGCAAGGCCGGCAAGGGCCGCACTGGAGTGATGGTGTGTGCCTACCTGCTGCATGCCCACTGGTACGAGACAGCAGAGGATGCCCTGGACTTCTACGGCAATGCCCGGACCTACAACTCCCAGGGGGTGACCATCCCCAGCCAGCGGCGCTATGTGCACTACTACGGGCAACTGGTGGCTCGCCAGCTCTCCTACACCCCCGTCACCCTCTCCCTGGCCTCCATCAGCTTCAGCCCCGTGCCCATGCTGGGAGCTGGCACAAGTACGATTCTCACTTTGGCTTTTGTTATACTGATATGGCACAATTTGGATTATAGATTAGAAACACAAGGTAATAAGATTAATTCCAAATAAATAAATTGTGTGTGGCTTTTGGTAACAGCATTGTTTCCGAAATGTCACATAATTTTTTTTTTTTAATTTGGATTTAGTCTTATTACCTTGAATTTTTTTAATACTGTATTACAAACTTTTTTTTTGCTTATCCCTAGTACATGTGGTACAGGCCATGATAATCATGGTGGGCAGAAGTTGGCGACTGCTTTTACTGTAAGTGCACCACATGTCTACACATATGAAAAGCAGTTCGACTTTGCACTTACAAATGTGCCAGAGCCTTGTTGGGTTACTTGCAGTCGCTGGTGGGGTTGTACTTTTGCAAGAATCGAAGTCCATTGGAGATTATTTTTTTAATCAGGAAAAAGTGCCCAAAGCGGGAATCGAACCCGGGTCGTAGCGGCCGAAAACCAATGGTTTAGACCATCTTTCCACCAACTTCCATTTTATACTGTATTAACAAACTTATGAGTTTTTCAATTGGTGATTATCTCTCTATTTATAAAAACTAACATATTCACTTGTTCATGAAATTTTAACAGGATATAGAGTTGAAGAGGTTTTTGTGACATTTTCAACCAAGCTAAATAAACTAAGTACTGGACTAATGTACTTATTTATTGTCAGTAGATGGTGATATTGCTGCTGCATCATGTTTGATATGGCAGAAACAAGAATTTTTGGTGTAACATTCACTCGAGCAAAACATAGCCGAAGCCTGGTGTCATATATAAAAAGAAAGTTCAAAGCCTATTTTGAACCTTTTTCCATTAAAATTACTAATAAAAAAATTATAAATTTAACAAATAGGTTTATAGTTAAAGATGCAGTTTAAAATATAAGCTATACAAAGCCTATTAAAATTAAACCAATTTACATATTTTATGATAGAATAAAGTGATGGTTAAATATAAAAGGACTCTAGAATATCAGATAACTTGCATATTTTGGGGTGAGAAAATGTGATAATATTGCTGCTGCATCCTGATTGGTACATTCCTATAATAATACTGTTCTCTATAATCAGGTCTAGAACAACAAACAGTTATATATAAGCCTTATTAAAACTTTGTTGTGTGAAACTATAGGTTTCACTGATATATTTTTACTCTAATTAATGTAAAGTAACGAGAATGTAAGAATACAAGACCTATATATATAATTCAAATAATTTAATAGTGTGTGACGTTTTGGCAACAGCATTATTACCATCATCAGACAAAAGATTAAATGTTTATATATATTTTTTATTTATTCTTTTGTATGATGGATGGTAACAATGCTGTTGCCGAAACGCCATACACAATTAAATTATTTGAATTAGGTCTTATTTTCTTGTACAGTTAAACCTGTCTATAGCGCTCCCTCTAAATAACGCTTTCCTCTCTATAGCGCCCCCGATTTTAAATACGTAGTACGATACGAGATTTACATTAAAAGTGACATGTCTATAGCTCCCCCTCTCTATAGCACCCTATTTTGGTGAGTCCCAAGAGGGGACTATAGACAGGTTTAACTGTATCTATAATCTAGAATCCAAATTGTGCTTTATCATGAATGTAAGAATATGATGTTTTTTACTTGTTATTGTTGTTTCTTATCCCCTTGTGTAAAGATTACACGAATTCCATGAGTTCATGCTCCTCGAGCTGTTTTATGATGAGCAGCGGCCTCTCCCAAAGGTCCTGTTTAGTGCATCTAATGCAAGCCAAAATGTGTTCTGGAGCTGCAGGTGCCAAGCTACATTTTGGGCAAGTGGGGTAGATTTTGTTATTATTTTCTATCTTCAATGGCTTGAGATGGCCTGTTCTAAATCTTGTTAGTGTTGTTTGATGCTGTCTATTTCTGATGTTCAGAGCTCCTCCTGGGTTCACTCCACTGTACCAACTGTGCTTAGGTGGGATCCTCCAGTTCTTGTTTATTTTTGTTTTGACTACCGTTTCTATTTCTTTAAAAGTAAGTTTATTTTTCTGAGGCAAGGGTTCTTTTGTGCCTTTTTTTGCTAGCACATCAGCAGCTTCATTGCCTTCAATTCCAACATGTGAGAGTATCCATTGAAGGTGAATTTTTGAGGTTTTTGAGAGTTTTTGGAGATAGCCAATTATGTTCCTGCTTACTTTGTCTCTGAGTTCCCCTGTGTGACTCAAGTGTTGTATGGCACTTCTACTATCAGTAAGAATCCAGATATCTTGATAATTAGTATTTCTGATGGATTTTAAGGCTTCATAGATGGCTATAAGTTCTGATCTGAAGACTGAGCAAAAATCTGGGTTTCTTCTGTTCATTTTCTCAATGCCATTTGTGGTTTTGATGAGACAGCCACTGCCAGTGTGTCCTAGCTCGTCTCTGCTACCATCGGTATAAATAGGTATTGCATTTTTAGGAATGTTATTAATTATTTCTAATGATAATTGTTTTAAGTATTCTGGATTTTTTTCTACTTTATATTTTAAAAATCCATTTCTTTTGGCCAGGTGGAGAGGGCCTTCTTTTTTTAGTCTTAGATTGGATTCCCAATTAAGTATGTAATTGGAAGTTCTGTGTTTGTTTCCATAACTCTTGATTTTGTTTATATATTTTGGCAGATTGTAGCTTCTTCTATCCTTTAAGGGCATAATGTCTGCCTCGTAAAGTACAATATCGTTAGGGCAGGTATTTCGAAGACCTGTAATAATTCTAGCTGCACTTAGTTGTATCCTTTCCAGTGATTTTAGATTTGTTTCAGATGCTGTACCATAGATTTGATATCCATATTCCAGGATAGGTCTAATTAGAGATGTGTAAGTTAATTTTAGTGTGGTTGCATTGGCTCCCCACTCTCTTCCTGAAATATATTTCAGGATTTTTAGTCGGTCTCTTCCTTTTCTAATAACTTCTTCAATGTTTACTGGAGTTAATTTCTGGATCCAGGGTGTAGCCAAGATATTTAGGATGTTTATTGTAATTGTTGTTCTTTCAGAATAATTTTTGGCCTTATTTTGTATAGTTTCTTATCGGTAGTAAAAAGACAGGTTTCAGATTTTTGGGGTTTATATTCTAATTTATGTTTATTAGCAAATTTTTCTAGGTGGAGAAGAGTCTTGTTCAAATCCCTTTCAGCTTTTTTCCAGTTAGTGTTACTGCTCCATAGAATAATGTCATCAGCGAAAAGTCCAATATTGGTTTTATGTGAAATTTTTTCTTCTATGCCTGCAATAAATAGGGTGAAGAGAGTTGGGCTAAGGACTGATCCTTTTGGTAATCCTTGGTACAATTTGAAGGTTTTAGATAGAGTTCCATTATATTTGACCCTGATGTATCTATTTTTAAGGAAATTATTTATCCAAGTGATAGCTTTTCCATCAATTTTGAAATGCTTGTATAATTTTGTAATTAACTTGTTTTTCCATACTTTATCAAAAGCTTGTGTAAGGTCTAAAAAAGGAGCTATGGTGTGGTTAGTTGGTTTTCTGTTTTGTGCATCTTTTACCTTTTGTGTGAAAAATAAGAGTTGGTCTATTGTCCCATGTCCTTTCCTAAATCCATATTGCTCTTCTGGTAAGAGATTTTTTTGTGTCGAGGTGGTAAGTGAGTCGTCTGAGTATAATTTTTTCCATTAATTTGCAGCAAATACTTGTGAGGGAGATAGGTCGGTAGTTTTTTGGGTCATCAGCAGATTTGTCAAGTTTTTTAATAGGAATTATTGTTGCAGTTTTCCAGTCTTGAGGCAATTTTCCGGTTTTCCAGGAGTTATTGAAAATATCAAGAAGTCTTTCTTTGCCATTTTTGCCCAAGTTTGATATCATTTGGCCATGGATTCCATCTGGCCCAGGAGTCTTGTTTAGGTCAGTGTTTTCTAATGCATAATCTAGCTCTTTCATTTTGATTTTTTCATGGAAAATATTATGAGTGCTGGTGAAATTTTTACAGTCATGAATAATCTTTCGGGCCTTTTTTTCAACTTTCTTATCTTTTATTTCAAATTTGATTTTACTACTTATTTGATATGAATTACCTAAAAGATTAGCAGCATTTTTGTCATTAGTTGCTGGGGTACCATCTGTATTCTTAATCATATTTGTGTTTTCAGTTTGTGGCTGGGCTCTGTCAATTTGTTTTGCCAAATGCCAAAGTTTTGTATTTGGGTTTCTTGGGTTCAGGTTTTCACAAGTTTGTTTCCATTTTTCCCTTTTCATATTTATGTATAACCTTTTTATTTTTGCATTCACAATGTTCAGTTCAGATCTACAATTTGTTTAGTTTTGGGTGCACTTTTTTTGTAGTTCATTTCTTTTAGTTATAAGTGTTTGAATATCTTTTGCCTGGTGTGTATAATTTGGAATCCATTTCATAATATTACCTCTTGGTATTGAAACTTTGGCTGCTTTAATAATGGTGTTTTTGAAAGATATCCAATTTTGTTCCAGATCTTTTATTCTAGTGGGTGCTTTTCTAAAGTCTTCATTGGTGTTTTGCTGGTAAAGATTCCAATTAGCCTTTTTGAAGTTCCAGAATTTTTCTTTAATTGAGCTTGTTTTGGTCTTGGTGCTAATTTCTATCAAAATAGGCAAATGATCACTTCCAATACTTTTTAATATTTGCCATTTGCATTTGTGGAAAATGTCAGGACTGGAGAAACTTATATCAAGTGCTTGTGCAGTATTATAGCTGTAGGAATGGTGGGTAGGATTCCCATCATTTAAGCACATGAAGGCATTGTCGTCAAATAAGTTTGAAAGTATTTTGCCTCTTGGGTTTGGCATGGAACATCCCCATAGTTGATGTTTGGCATTAAGGTCACCTACAATAATAGTGTTGTCTGTAAGAAATTGAGCCATTGTTCCATCGTCAATAAGTTTATTGTTTGGTGGGTGATACATATTGAATATGTTGATGGTTTTGTTTTGACTGAGATAGACTTTGATACCTTGGGCTTCGAGGTCTGATGTATTTGGAATATTAATGGCTATGTCTTCATAGTACAAATTCTTGATTAAAAATGCAAGGCCACCCCCTTCTTTATTTCTGTCTTTTCTGAGGATATTGTAGTTTTTGTATTTGAGATTGTATTTTTCATTTAATTTGGTTTCCTGTAGGGCTATAATTTGTATCTTTTGTTTTTCAGCTATTTCCATTATTTCTTCTAATTTTATTTTTGTTGCTGTTGAGCACAATCCATTTATGTTGCACTGCAAAATTCTCAATTGCTTGGAAGCTGCAAAGTTAGAAGTTTGTGGAGACTGTATTATACTTATCGGACAGAACCCTCTACCTAAGTCCTGAACGCGCCCCTGTTTATTCTGCGCGACGGGCGATGCAGCATGCAAATCAACATCTGATCTCATGGAATGGGGTGTAGGGGTGCAGCTTTCGTTGATCATGGCACCATGATCCAGGCACACTTTGGTGAAAGTCTGACTTTGCCTGTAGTTTGAGGCCGTTCCTAACATAGAAACAGACGCCTTTGCTGCCGACTCTAACCTGAGTACAGACGCAGCTCCTCCGTATCCCTGGAGTGGGACCCTTGCTGAGGTCTATCAACTGGATCAGTCGAAGTCAGGATTTTTAAAGAGGTCTACTCCTCTTCTAACAATGCTGCTGTTGGTCCGCGACTGCTTATTCGTCAGTTATTCTGCTTGTTTCGCAGCTGGCCTTCATATCTGAAGGTCGTTCCCCTATCCACCACCTGGGGACGCGCCCTATAGCAGTCAGCTCTGCCAAGGGTGTTATTTACTTATTACCTCGTAGTTCTAATCTATAATCCAAATTATACCCTTTCATGTTTTTTTACATAATTTCATTTTTTTTATCCTTTCACCAATATATATATATATATAATGGCATTTGCCAGCTTTTCATCTAATTTTTATTTAAGTCATTATTAAAATGCACTTGGGTAAAAAACCCAGGTGTTGCCAGGGTCATCCGTCTAGTTAAATATAAGGCCACAAATAAAGTGTGCTTGGATCTTCAAATTAAAAAAAAAAAAGAAAATAATTAATAAAAAATAGTTTTTAAAAATGCTCTGATACCTGAAAATAAGACTTAATCCAATTTTTTTCTTGTATCTATAATCCAAATTGTGCTTCATCATAAAAATGCCCTAGAAATAAGAGAATAAACATTTCAGCTATTACCATTGAACAATTATATGAGTAAATAGAAATAAAAGCAGCCGGGGACCCTGTCATAATGGATTTTGAACTTAATGTGATTTACTATGAGGCAACTGAAGTTTTCAAATTTTACCTCTTCACACTCAATATACAATGATCGTCCCTGTAGCTTTATTTTTACTCATAAATTTAGTTATTCAATTGCTATAGCTGAAATTTTTAGTGAATTTTAACAAAAGCCTTTTTTATAAATAATTTTTGAAAATTAATATTTAATTTTTTCAGTCATGTAAGCTCTAAATCTAATGCTAGTGTCTATTAGTGGGAGGGGAGGCTGAAGACATGTTGCCCTCAGGGAATTGTACTCTTGTGGTAGTCCAATACTGACATAATTGAGTCAACATAGAACCTATAGACATTGGTTAGATAAGGAACAATTTGTTACCTTTTCACTCAATATGTGATTATTGTCCCCTGCCCCTTTTATTTTTGCTCTATAAATCCAATAGTTCAAAGACTAACTGAAAATTTTCAAATAGTAAATTTGTTAATTTTTATATATTTTGGAAATATTTCCCAAATAATTTATAGCCCTATTTTAATACTACCTACTTCTTTTTATGGAAGGCCAGACACTCATTACATTACAGAGACGGCTGCACCTATTTTCTTCATTTGAAAGGAGATATACAAAATCTATTCTATGTCTGGCCACATCATGGCCACCTAAAAGTCTTGAATTTTGTACATTTTATATGTTAGTAGTGTTGACCACCCCATGTCTATAAAATATGTCTATATGGTCTAGAAGTATATTTTATTTAACAGTTGGCAGAGACACGCCATATCCACAATTAGGATAATTGTGTGTATATCTGAAATTATATATACAAATCAAATCATTGTGAAATTAACATAATTAAACATTGGGAAGCATGAAAATTACACATTCGATGTCAAATTTTGCATAGTAGATCGGGCAAGCTTGGGTTTTTGGTTTGTGACCTAAATTTCTGTTCTTAAAATAAGGGTGCCTGCAGCAATTGCTGCATCTTATTATTTTGGAGCAGTGATGCTGCCCCTCCATTCCACATTTTACACATTTTTTTTATATTTGGGCAGTTTCTGGTTCGATGTCCAGGGTGGAATAAGTAACAATTTTGGCATTGATCAACAAGAACTTTATCCCTAATATCGCACCGTTGGATATCTGTATATATTTTGCCAAGTTTTTTAATAATAGCATAGGCCCCAGGGAGACCCTCAGAACTACATCTTGCTCAGCCTTTACAGATTTAATAGGAAATAAGACCTTGATCTCATCATTTAGCCCAGCAAATTCTGGGTTCATCTCACAAATTATCGTTACCAAATTTGTTATATCTGTTATTTTGTTAATCAACTTAACCAAAATTGTAGGATCCCTTAGTTTTGGCTTATATATTTTGCTGATTTGGTTGATTTC
>CP092863.1:182818430-182850454 GCA_030710605.1 Cordylochernes scorpioides | reverse complement strand
ACGTCACGTCTTGGTAAGCATCTGCAAAGACTTTTTTTTAAATTGGATTGCACTGGGGACGATCAATGGCCAAAAAATAATGAAGAAAAAAAATTTACAAAGAACTTGTATAAGAACTGTACATTAATTTAAAAAATAATTAATTAACAAATGAACTTATTTGTACATCCCATTTGTGAAGGATTGAATGAGATTGCCTCTTTAAAAAAATTTCAATAATTTTTTCCTAAAAAAAAAAAAAGAGGAAGGGGGATATACAATAATTTAGTTTCAACCTCAAAATGGGTCCAATAACAAAGGATTTGTTCCTGAATGCATCTTACACAGATGGACAAGAGGGAAAGGAATGTTAAAATTCTAATAACATTTTTTAAAACTTAAGAGCACCAAATGGTAGGTAATTCTACAATCAAAATTTCAACAGGGGGGAAAAAAAGAATTAAATAAATAAATAGTTTTCAAAATGCCAGCATGGATGAAAAAGGCCAACCTGGAAAAAAAATGCCCCCAAATTGGAAAATAACAACAAAAAGAACACACTAAGATTGTGCTAGTGACAAAAAAAAAAAAAAAGATTGGATGTATAAACAAAACAAACAAGAAAATTTGGCATTGGCAAAATTTTTTTTTAAACAAAACAACAAATTTACCCCCAAAATTACAGGATAAAAAACAACAACCAGTTGGAAATGAAGATTTTTGGCACTCCATGTTTAGGTGAGAAAGAAAAATTGCTGGAGAGAGAAGCCAAGAGATCAGTAGCAAAAAATAAACTTCTTTTACAAAGAGCTAGAATTTGTCCGAGAGTAAAAAGATCCCAATAAAAAATATCGCATCTTAAAATACTAATAATCCCGGTGGCTGGGGGAGGTAAATGGAGGGAGAGGCTGGTGGGTGGGTGGGTGTGAGTACAAAAACTTTGATTCTATCACAATGTCAGACGTGTGTGGTGTCCCAGTCGTCTTCGTCCTCTGTCTCTGTGTCCTCGCTGTCCACCCCCCTGATGACTGCTGTCACTGGAGCTGTGCTGCCCCCCGCCTCGCCCCGGCGACGACGTCAGCTCCTCCATAGCTGGGTACCGGAAGGTCAGGTCCACTGGGCCCACCAACCTGGGCTCAACACACGCCGCCGCAGTCCCACTACTGCCAATACACTTACCATGAAGTCTGCACTGAAGATCTTATTGGTGGAATCTTTCACTGCTTTGTCCAGTTGAGCTTGGGCAGCGTGAAGGTGAGGCTCTCACATGGACGGCTCAGAAACCTGCCACAATGGTGGTGTTGCACACAGAATATTGACTCACCATTGATAGAAACTTATTACCCTCAAACCTCATTACAACATCTCTGGGACTACTGGGATGTTATAACCACAGTTCAAACATGTTATGAAGAGGTACATCTAGCAGCAGCAGGTTAAACCCAAGAAGGATGATTATAGGATTGAAGCTGGAGATTTAGTATCAATCCCCACATAAATGTCAGCAGATAGTAAACTTCCAATAAGTTCTCATCACCAAGTTTCAGTCCTTTGGTTTATGTTCTTCACATGTGATTGAACCAACGGATTCATTTATAAACAAATGCAAATTTAATTAAATGATAAGAGATTCAATAGGATTATAGATTGGTAACATGACTAAATAGCTGCCTCAGAAATGTCACACACAATTTATTGACTTGGATTTGATCTGTTGTTGTTTCTTATCCCCTTGTGTAAAGATTACACGAATTCCATGTGGATTTGATCTTGCTACCTTATGTAAATTTGAGTGTAAAAGTTGCCAATTTTTTATAAACACAAGGCAATAAGACCAAATCTGATACCTTGTATTTATAATCTATAATTGTGCTTTATCATTGTAAATTTTTAGTATATTTATAATGTTTGTAGTACACATTTTATAATAATGTTTGCCAAAATACTTGAAGAGTTAAATGCTGTCCCTACTACTGAGAAACAACCAGCTTCCATGCCTAGAATATAACCTGGTGTATTTTTTTTTTTAACATAGTCAACAATCACCAGAGAAATCAGCCTGAATCCAATCTTGCTGTTCTCATTGAATCAGCAGTGTTGACAGAACTAGTCTAATAATAATTCCACATTATAAGAAAGTTTAACTATTTTTGACATGCAAGCCTTTTTAGGTGCCCAAAAGATTGTAAAATTTTATTCTCTTGTCTATCAACTAACTGAATTAGAGAAAGCAGTATGAACCAGTCTTGGCAAAAGTAGCCTTTTGGAATTGGCTTGGTTCTCTGGGATAACTGATCTATTTTCAACCCAGCTGTTTGCTCTTGTTTCTAGCATCAATGTGAAGAGTTTTACATATTACTATAATGGGGGCATTCTACAATAATTTACTGAACAACAAGCTGATTCTTAAAGATAGGATATAGATAATGGATTTCTATCACATTGAGGGATAGGAATCAAGGATTCTATTGTACATGTGTTGTTTGTTGTATTATTCAATATATTTCTAAAGAATGGGTTAGGTGTTCAATAGAAAAGGCCTATATTGGTTTGTTTGCAATTTCATCAGTACCACAGGCTTTTAGTCTGATAGACAGAGACTGTTATGGAAATTTCATGGTTGAGCTCAGGACTCAATTGGAGAGAGAGAGCAGCAAATAGGTTGTTTCTGTCTGTTTCAGTGGTTCTGTGTAGAAGCCCTACTCTTCCAAGATTGCTCTATTTCCTTGTATAGAGTTTCTGGTTTCTAAAGTAGCAATAGTTTTCAAAAGGTAAGAAGAACCACAGAAGTTTTTGAGGAACCAGCTTTTCTTGAAATATAAACATTGCAAATCTCACCTTTACAGATTTTTTTAGCTAGATAGCATTAACTGTTATAACAGGGTTTTGATTTTAGGCGGCTTGGTCTAATCATAATCTGTTGGAAGCATTACATTTGTAATTTGGCAAAAAAATATATTGACCAGGTTCTTTGGGTTCAGTTCGGTTAAACCTGTGTATTGACAAGCTTCCATGTGGAGAGAGATACATTCTTAGGCTCCCATTTGTGTCTTTCAAACAGGAATAAGTGATTAATTTCATCTATTTATGGCTAAATCGGTTATTGTGAGTGGAAGGTACATACTTCTGTATGGATTGTTGTCTATTTTAAATCAACACTGTCCCCCCAACAAAGAAAAAGTAGTTGGCAACAGAGGAAACACTGACCGAAATAAATATAGATTTCCCACCTTTTTCGCTTGTAGGTCTGGGATTGATTCAGTGTCACAGGAGGTTGTTTTCTAAAATGTTTTTAGGTGGTTTTCTGTGCCTTTTCCATTACCTCCTTTCTCTGGTAATATTTCAAGACAGACTGTACCTATAGTTTGTTTCAAACTAACTCAAACCTAATCTCCTCCACTTCTACTACAGTAAAACCTCCATGAGAGGATGCTCGCACTAGAGGACACCTCTCTATAAAGGACAGTTTTCATTTGCAAAATTACCATTTATACTATTTAGTAATTCTCTGTTAAGAGGACACTTCTTAAAGGACACTTTGGTTCTGCTTTACAGAGGGGTTTACTGTCCAATCTAGAGAGAAAGAAAGAAGTACCTGAGGTATTAGCATCTATATACAGTTGGACCTCTCTCTAAAGGGCACCTAGTTGCAAAAACCACTGTGTGCTTTAGGTGACCTCTTAATGGAGAGCAACTAATTAGTAAGAATGGTCATTTAGGCGATGAAAACTGTCCTTTGTATAAAGGTGTCCTCAACAGGACAAAAGTTATACTGTATAAAAATATTGCATATGTATTTTCATTTTTCAAATAAAACAAACTTCCTACTGATCTTACTGTGATGAAAAAAAGTATTAGGAGGGCTTGGCTCATAAGTGTGAATTGCTTGTGGGAGAGCATTGCTCGATTATATGTATTTCTGTCCTCAAAGCTTATGTCCATAGCTTGCTCAAATACCTTAGTAGCCCAATACAATAGTAGTAAATATAGTGTTTAAATATTCTAAAATAACAAAACAGCTCAAAAAGTCTTAAATTATAATGGAAACTGCTCAATTGAATGACTTAATATGGAAAGGTTTCACAATGCCTGTGTAAGTAATTGCTGATTACTATTGTTCTTTTAACGGTGCCAAAAATGTACAGAGAGTGTAGATAAATAATATGATTTAGGAGATGTAACCATGAAGCTAAATCCAACACCTTTTATAGAAACCAAACAAGACTTGGAAACTGCAAAATATATTTCATTCAGAAAATCGAAGTTGAACAAAGGTTATATTATGGTTTTAATAATTTTTTTTATTCAATGTTTAAAGGTATTTAACTAGTTTATATAACCAGTTTACTAAGTGCTAAACAACAGATATAATAATAAATAAATGCTTTCATAAATATTATTTTAGTTTTAACATATAAAAATAGCAACATTCTGCAACTAGGTTTTGTTCATTACAGAGAGATTCTACTGTATAAGTTTAGAAAACCAAAGGGTTAATGGATGCCTATGTTACAAACTCACCTCCTGTGGTCAGGGAAAGAATGCCACTGATAGCCGTTGGTCCTGCTACGGTGTTCCAGCTCCACAAAGAAGGTGTTTGAACCAAAAGGAAAGGAGCTTCTCCTGTGCAAGAGGTGTCAGATACTGGGCAGGCTGCCGGAGCAGGTGTGCTCTACCTTCTTCTTCATCTTGGGCTTGGCATAGAAGACAATGGAGACATCTCCCCGGACAGTCAGAGAGGATGGCAGTTGGTAGATGTGGGACCTCTCCCCCCTCCGGATCTCCAAGGGCGGGGAGACCAGCAGCTTCTTGTCCACCTGGTGCACCAATGAAGTAGGCTGCTGCACACCCAGTCATGCATCGTATAGTAGGCTCATTGGTAGTAAAGTGTGTGGTACTTGACATACTACACTCTCATTGCAACTATCCAAAAATATAAGGCAATAAGACTAAAATAATAAATCGGGGCTCTGGCACATTTGTAAATGCAAAGTCAAACTGCTTTTCACATGTGTAGACATGTGGGTGCACTTACAGTAAAAGCAGTCGCCTACTTCTGCCCATCCTGATTATCATGGCCTGTACCATGTGTACTAGGGATAAGTAAAAAAAAAAACAATGGTTGCCTGTAAAGTCGGTTTTACGGGCGAAGATTTTACGTGACAACGGTAGAATATTTATTGATATGAATATAATTAAATTGCACAATAGGAACAAGGAATTGAATGAAAATAAGAATTGCACAAATTTTAACTATAGAAATATATTTTGTTTACTAAAACATTGTACATGTAAACTTAAACTTAACTAATTCCTATTTGAGTGATTTTGTTGAGGATAGGACGATGATAGGAGAAATATGAAATGAAAGGAAGTGTTTCTGCTGTAATGTGTCTTGCGAAAGTCAAGTCGATAGTTGTTCCTTTTAACGTAGTTGACTTAGAAACGTTTGATACGCAATCAAGATTATACGTATTTTTCATGAATTTAAGAAACGAGTTGTCAGGCTTTACGTTTTTGTTAAAATCACCACACAGAAGAATCGGTATACTAGAATCAACTTGCACGAACGGTGGCACGTACTGGCTGTTGTGAATGTACGGACCGAGTCCTTGCCATAGTAACATTCCAATATCCTGCATACTAGCTCCTGGATGAATATATACAGCACCGAGTATAAACTTGAAGCTAGTATTAGCGGCGAAGCAAGTAACTTCAGTCATGCACATGTCACCCTTGGTTTTAATGACACGAGTTACGTCTGTAATCGCAACTTGGAACACTTCCGCCGTAGATGTCGATGATAATTTACGATAGATCGCCACTCCACCAGCCGCGTTGGTATTTGAAAATCAAAACACTTATTCAGATCGAAGGTTCAAATTTTTGCTAAATAAATTTGAAATTAAATAAAATTTGTAATTGTAAATGATGAAGTTGAAAATTAAAACATTTACTTAAATTAGATGTTAAAATTCTTGCTCAACACAGTTTAAATAAAGTTTTCTTATATCTGCCACTTTTTCTTAATATTTGTAATTTTAAAGAATCAATTCGAAAATCAAAACATTTATTCAGATCGAAGGTTCAAATATTTGCTAAATAAATTTGAAACTATTTAAAATTTGTAAAATAATAATTAATTAATTAATTAATTTTAAACTAATAATTTACTTAACACTATCAACATTTATCAATAGTATGACATAACCTATAAACTCAGTTTCTCAACTTTTGTGTCAATCTAACAATTAATCAATCAATCATAGTTTACGATAATGAAATATCAGTGTACAATTATTTACCTTTATTGTTGTAGTTGTTGTAAATGACGAATCTAAGCACTCCACATTTTCACTACAGACACAGCTGACGATACTTTAACCACACGTGTGAACTTGTATTATGACGCTTTCTTGTTTTTCCAACGCCAAGAACGTTCGAGAAAGACAAAGACAGAGACAAGCATGCGCCGATTCAATGCGCCTAATTCTCTAGCGCTGCGCGCGCAGCACTCTCGTTCGATGACTCATCGTAACGTTACCGGGCGTTACACTTTTTCATAAGTGACTCCCAGCCGCAACCTAATTTAAGACGTTGTCACGTCAAAAGACTAAATAAATATTTTGTGAAGTTTCGATAACAACATTGTTACCAAAACTTCATGCACCATTTATTTATTCAGAGTTGGTTTTATTACTAATCTATATTCTAAATTGAACCTAATCAACTATTTAAAAAGATTTAAGGACAATAAAGTAAGTCAAACTTATCTAAAAAAGTGAAATATTTCAAGGAATTTGTGTTCCCTCTTTCTCTCAGCTATTCAATTCATTCAGAAAGAGGTAGCATGATCCCCCATATATTTTGATTTTTAAAAGCTTTTATTAAACTTGCTTCCATGTCTATAAATCTGTTAATTTTTTTTACATACTCTGTTACAGAGCACCTAGAAGTCTGAATTACACATTAAGGTAGACATTCTGGGAGGTCAGAAATGGTCTACTTTCTATATTTCCATTCAAATTTGTGATCACAATTTTCAATAAACTTCCTGACCACATCTGGTATTTAATAGACTAGTTCAATATTACTAACGTTGATAGAGTACAAAATTTCAGACTTCTAGGTGGCCGTGGTGGTCCAGGAGAATAGAATTTATACATTTCCTTTCAAATAAACAAAAATAGATTTCCTTTCAAATTTTGTGATAATTTTTAATGCAGCCCTCACAGAAGTCTGAAAATGTTTACTCTAGCTCAGTACCTGTAAGTTTATAAAATTTCAGAATTCTAGGTGGTCGAAGGAAGGTTGGGATTTAACCAATTCCTATATTTCCTTTCAAATGTTAATATACTTCTGTGTCGCGCGGACGTGCGTCGCTTGACTCTGCTAACTCCAGTAGGCTTTGTTTATAAAACTTCTTCCTTGCCTGTTATAAAACTAACATTTCATATATAAATAGCTTAAATCGAAAATAATATTGACTTTTGATCGGCAATTGCTGTTTGATTTTTGAAGGTTTATTATTAAATATGTAAAAATTTGGAAATTAATGCTCTAATTGTAGAATGATTGGATGGACTATGCAAATATTTTACGGATAATTTTGATAACGGTCAGAAAACATTAAATAAACAAGATATAGGATATTTAAGGGGAACAATAAAACAGATAAAGGATAATATAACAGAATCACTTAAAATTGATCAGAACATAAACAAAATCGAAGAACGTATGCAAAATAACTTTACAGTAATCAAAAACGATTTATCAAAGATGATGGGGCAGGGTTTAAGTAAAGATTCGTATGCAGAAGTGGCTAAAAACAAAGATTACTTACTTACACAAAAAGTACGACAAAATACTAAGGAACAAACCATTATTATAACGGCTAATGAAAATCAAGCAATATCACAGGTACAACAAAAGGTAAATGAGGGTATCAAATTTCTTAGACAAGAGGGTATTAAAACAAGAATCAATAGAATAATAAATACAAGAAAAGGGACGATCCTTAAACTGCCTAATGATCAGAATATAGACCAACTGATTGAAAGTTTCAAGAAGCTTGACGAAATCAACCAAATCAGCAAAATATATAAGCCAAAACTAAGGGATCCTACAATTTTGGTTAAGTTGATTAACAAAATAACAGATATAACAAATTTGGTAACGATAATTTGTGAGATGAACACAGAATTTGCTGGGCTAAATGATGAGTCAAGGTCTTATTTCCTATTAAATCTGTAAAGGCTGAGCAAGATGTAGTTCTGAGGGTCTCCCTGGGGCCTATGCAATTATTAAAAAACTTGGCAAAATATATACGGATATCCAACGGTGCGATATTAGGGATAAAGTTCTTGTTGATCAATGCCAAAATTGTTACTTATTCCACCCTGGACATCGAACCAGAACTGCCCAAATATAAAAAAAAAGTGTAAAATGTGGAATGGAGGGGCAGCATCACTGCTCCGAAATAATAAGATGCAGCAATTGCTGCAGGCACCCTTATTTTAAGAACAGAAATTTAGGTCACAAACCAAAAACCCAAGCTTGCCCGATCTACTATGCAAAATTTGACATCGAATGTGTAATTTTCATGCTTCCCAATGTTTAATTATGTTAATTTCACAATGATTTGATTTGTATATATAATTTCAGATATACACACAATTATCCTAATTGTGGATATGGCGTGTCTCTGCCAACTGTTAAATAAAATATACTTCTAGACCATATAGAAGTCTCATATTTTATAGACATGGGGTGGTCAATACTACTAACATATAAAATGTACAAAATTCAAGACTTTTAGGTGGCCATGATGTGGCCAGACATAGAATAGATTTTGTATATCTCCTTTCAAATGAAGAAAATAGGTGCAGCCGTCTCCGTAATGTAATGAGTGTCTGGCCTTCATAAAAAGAAGTAGGTAGTATTAAAATAGGGCTATAAATTATTTGGGAAATATTTCCAAAATATATAAAAATTAACAAATTTACTATTTGAAAATTTTCAGTTAGTCTTTGAACTATTGGATTTATAGAGCAAAAATAAAAGGGGCAGGGGACAATAATCACATATTGAGTGAAAAGGTAACAAATTGTTCCTTATCTAACCAATGTCTATAGGTTGCCTCAATTATGTCAGTATTGGACTACCACAATTCCCTGAGGGCAACATGTCTTCAGCCTCCCCCTCCCACTAATAGACACTAGCATTTGATTTAGAGCTTACATGACTGAAAAAATTTAATATTAATTTTCAAAAATTATTTATAAAAAAGGCTTTTGTTAAATTCACTAAAAATTTCAGCTATAGCAATTGAACAAATTTTAATTGAAATTTGAAAACTTCAGTTGCCTCATAGTAAATCACATTAAGTTCAAAATCCATTATGACAGGGTCCCCGGCCGCTTTTATTTCTATTTACTCATATAATTGTTCAATGGTAATAGCTGAAATGTTTATTCTCTTATTTTTAGGGCATTTTTATGATAAAGCACAATTTGGATTATAGATACAAGGAAAAAATTGGATTAAATCTTATTTTCAGGTATCAGAGCATTTTTAAAAACTATTTTTTATTAATTATTTTCTTTTTTTTTTTTATTTGAAGATCCAAGCACACTTTATTTGTGGCCTTATATTTAACTAGCCGAATGACCCTGGCAACACCTGGGTTTTTTACCCAAGTGCATTTTAATAATGACAAATAAAAATGAGATGAAAGCTGGCAAATGCCATTATATATATATATTGGTGAATAGATTAAAAAAATGAAATTATGTAAAAAAACATGAAAGGGTATAATTTGGAGAGGCCGCTGCTCTCATCATAAAACAGCTCGAGGAGCATGAACTCATGGATTCGTGTAATCTTTACACAAGGGATAAGAAACAACAACAATCACAAGTAAAAAACATCATATTCTTACATTCATGATAAAGCACAATTTGGATTCTAGATTATAGATACAGTTAAACCTGTCTATAGTCCCCTCTTGGGACTCACCAAAATAGGGTGCTATAGAGAGGGGGTGCTATAGACATGTCACTTTTAATGTAAATCTCGTATCGTACTACGTATTTAAAATCGGGGGGCGCTATAGAGAGGAAAGCGTTAGTTAGAGGGAGCACTATAGACAGGTTTAACTGTACAAGAAAATAAGACCTAATTCAAATAATTTAATTGTGTATGGCGTTTCGGCAACAGCATTGTTACCATCCATCATACAAAAGAATAAATTAAAAAAATATAAAAACATTTAATATTTTGTCTGATGATGGTAATAATGCTGTTGCCAAAACGTCACACACTATTAAATTATTTGAATTAGGTCTTGTATTCTTACATTCTCGTTACTTTACATTAATTAGAGTAAAAATATATCACGTGAAACCTATAGTTTCACACAACAAAGTTTTAATAAGGCTTATATATATAACTGTTTTTGTTCTAGACCTGATTATAGAGAACAGTATTATTATAGGAATGTACCAATCAGGATGCAGCAGCAATATTATCACATTTTCTCACCCCAAAATATGCAAGTTATCTGATATTCTAGAGTCCTTTTATATTTAACCATCATTTTATTCTATCATAAAATATGTAAATTGGTTTAATTTTAATAGGCTTTGTATAGCTTATATTTTAAACTGCATCTTTAACTATAAACCTATTTGTTAAATTTATAATTTTTTTATTAGTAATTTTAATGGAAAAAGGTTCAAAATAGCCTTTGAACTTTCTTTTTATATATGACACCAGGCTTCGGCTATGTTTTGCTCGAGTGAATGTTACACCAAAAAATCTTGTTTCTGCCATATCAAACATGATGCAGCAGCAATATCACCATCTACTGACAATAAATAAGTACATTAGTCCAGTACTTAGTTTATTTAGCTTGGTTGAAAATGTCACAAAAACCTCTTCAACTCTATATCCTGTTAGAATTTCATGAACAAGTGAATATGTTAGTTTTTATAAATAGAGAGATAATCACCAATTGAAAAACTCATAAGTTTGTTAATACAGTATAAAATGGAAGTTGGTGGAAGGATGGTCTAAACCATTGGTTTTCGGCCGCTACGACCCGGGTTCGATTCCCGCTTTGGGCACTTTATCCTGATTAAAAAAAAATATCTCCAATGGACTTCGATTCTTGCAAAAGTACAACCCCACCGCTCGAGGAGCATAACTCATGGAATTCGTGTAATCTTTACACAAGGGGATAAGAAACAACAATAACAACAACACAACCCCACCAGCGACTGCAAGTAACACAACAAGGCTTTGGCACATTTGTAAGTGCAAAGTCGAACTGCTTTTCATATGTGTAGACATGTGGTGCACTTACAGTAAAAGCAGTCGCCAACTTCTGCCCACCATGATTATCATGGCCTGTACCACGTGTACTAGGGATAAGCAAAAAAAAAGTTTGTAATACAGTATTTATAAATTCAAGGTAATAAGACTAAATCCAAATAAATAAATAAAAATTATGTGACATTTCGGAAACAATGCTGTTACCAAAAGCCACACACAATTTATTTATTTGGAATTAATCTTATTACCTTGTGTTTCTAATCTATAATCCAAATTGTGCCATATCAGTATAACAAAAGCCAAAGTGAGAATCGTACTTGTGCCAGCTCCCAGCATGGGCACGGGGCTGAAGCTGATGGAGGCCAGGGAGAGGGTGACGGGGGTTGTAGGAGAGCTGGCGAGCCACCAGTTGCCCGTAGTAGTGCACATAGCGCCGCTGGCTGGGGATGGTCACCCCCTGGGAGTTGTAGGTCCGGGCATTGCCGTAGAAGTCCAGGGCATCCTCTGCTGTCTCGTACCAGTGGGGCATGCAGCAGGTAGGCACACACCATCACTCCAGTGCGGCCCTTGCCGGCCTTGCAGTGCACTGCAGCCACATTCTCCGGGTGGGCCGCCAGCCACGCGGCCACGTCATTGCAGAACCCAGACATGAGCTCCACACCTGGTGGGCTGTGGTCAGCAAAGGGGTAGCAGGCAACTGGCCCATGGAAACTTGGTTTGGTCATAGTGCCTCTCACAGCACCTGCAACCTCAGTCAGTCACATCTGCTGCAACATCTGAGGTGGACCACTCACAGATTGTAAATTTTGTAGCGATCCTTGTGCTTCGAGTCCAGGAACCTGCAACAACACAGATTGATATAACTAGGTTTTATTTGCTATGTGTGCCTCTTGAGGGAAATCACCAATAGTTTTTGCCATTTTTAATGAAATTAATATATGAAGTATGTAATTAATGTATTAGTTGAGTATTACATGGGAACAACACCAATCTCACTAAAACAATATCCCTCAAACCCACATCTTATGTTGTTAAAACCATGTTGTTGTTATAGCCATGGGTTAATGGACGAGTGTTAGTTGACAACCACTGCTCTGGATCAAATACCACATTGGGCATATTTTTATGAATAAAATATTTGTACAATGGCACCCAATTCTTGCAAAAGTTCAACCTCACCAGTGAGTAAAAATAACTAAACCAGGATTTGGCACATTTGTAAGTGCAAAACTCAAACTCCTTTCGACTTGTATAAACATGTGGTGCACTTACTTACAGTAAGAGCAGTTGCCAACTACTACACACCATCATTATCATGGCCAGTACTACATGCACTAGGGATAATAATAAAAAAAAAATGATTAGAACATTTGGGACTTTAGAACTGATGTTACAACCATATTGCTGTTATGATATTTCACTGTTGGTTTGATCCCTTTGTTGAGGCCCCTGTGAAAATATTCTCCATGTAGTTTTTCTTATGGAAAATTCAAATTTTTAAAAGGCTCTTTTTTAAAAAATAAATTAAAACCAGAGTTTCTACCAATAATAAAGAATATCAATTAGTTAACCTATTATTGTAGTATAAGAGGGGGTCTGTATTATAATCCAAATCTAGGTGGCCGGCTATAGGAAATGTCTATCCAAATCTAGGTGGCCGACTAAGTGAAATGTCAATCCAAATCTAGGTGGCTGGATAGGAGAAATGTCAATCCAAATCTAGGTGGCCGGCTAAATAAAACTGCGATCCAAATCTAGGTGGCCGGCTATGGGAAATGTCTATCCAAATCTAGGTGGCCGACTAAGTGAAATGTCAATCCAAATCTAGGTGGCCAGCTAAGTGAAATGTCAATTCAAATCTAGGTGGCCGGCTATGGGAAATGTCTATCCAAATCTAGGTGGCCGACTAAGTGAAATGTCAATCCAAATCTAGGTGGCCAGCTAAGTGAAATGTCAATTCAAATCTAGGTGGCCGGCTATGGGAAATGTCTATCCAAATCTAGGTGGCCGACTAAGTGAAATATCAATCCAAATCTAGGTGGCCGGCTAAATGAAATGTCAATCCAAATCTAGGTGGCCAGCTATGGGAAATGTCAATCCAAATCCAGGTGGCCAACTATATAAAATTGCGATCCAAATCTAGGTGGCCGGCTAAGTGAAATGTCAATCCAAATCTAGGTGGCCGGCTATGGGAAATGTCTATCCAAATCTAGGTGGCCGGCTAAGTGAAATGTCAACCCAAAATTAGGTGGCCGGCTATGGGAAATGTCAATTCAAATCTAGGTGGCCGGCTATGGGAAATGTCAATCCAAATCTAGGTGACCAGCTAAGTGAAATGCCAATCCAAATCTAGGTGGCCAGCTATGGGAAATGTCAATCCAAATTTAGGTGGCCAGCTATGGGAAATGTCAACCCAAATCTAGGTGGCCGGCTATGGGAAATGTCTATCCAAATCTAGGTGGCCGGCTAAGTGAAATGTCAATCCAAATATAGGTGGCCGGTTAAGTGAAATGTCAACCCAAATCTAGGTGGCCAGCTATGGGAAATGTCAATTCAAATCTAGGTGGCCAGCTATGGGAAATGTCAATTCAAATCTAGGTGGACGGCTAAGTGAAATGTCAATCCAAATCTAGGTGGCCAGCTAAGTGAAATGTCAATCCAAATCTAGGTGGCCAGCTATGGGAAATGTCAATCCAATCCAGGTGGCCAACTATATAAAATTGCGATCCAAATCTAGGTGGCCGGCAAAGTGAAATGTCAATCCAAATCTAGGTGGCCGGCTAAGTGAAATGTCAACCCAAATCTAGGTGGCCAGCTATGGGAAATGTCAATTCAAATCTAGGTGGCCAGCTATGGGAAATGTCAATTCAAATCTAGGTGGCCGGCTAAGTGAAATGTCAATCCAAATCTAGGTGGCCGGCTATGGGAAATGTCTATCCAAATCTAGGTGGCCGGCTAAGTGAAATGTCAACCCAAATCTAGGTGGCCAGCTATGGGAAATGTCAATTCAAATCTAGGTGGCCAGCTATGGGAAATGTCAATTCAAATCTAGGTGGCCGGCTAAGTGAAATTTCAACCCAAATCTAGGTGGCCGGCTAAGTGAAATGTCAATCCAAATCTAGGTGGCCAGCTATGGGAAATGTCAATCCAAACCAGGTGGCCAACTATATAAAATTGCGATCCAAATCTAGGTGGCCGGCTAAGTGAAATGTCAATCCAAATCTAGGTGGCCGGCTATGGGATATGTCTATCCAAATCTAGGTGGCCGGCTAAGTGAAATGTCAACCCAAAATTAGGTGGCCGGCTATGGGAAATGTCAATTCAAATCTAGGTGGCCGGCTATGGGAAATGTCAATCCAAATCTAGGTGACCAGCTAAGTGAAATGTCAATCCAAATCTAGGTGGCCAGCTATGGGAAATGTCAATCCAAATTTAGGTGGCCAGCTATGGGAAATGTCAACCCAAATCTAAGTGGCCGGCTATGGGAAATGTCTATCCAAATCTAGGTGGCGGCTAAGTGAAATGTCAATCCAAATATAGGTGGCCGGTTAAGTGAAATGTCAACCCAAATCTAGGTGGCCAGCTATGGGAAATGTCAATTCAAATCTAGGTGGCCAGCTATGGGAAATTTCAACTCAAATCTAGGTGGCCAGCTATGGGAAATTTCAATTTAAATCTAGGTGGCGGGCTAAGTGAAATGTTTTTTTTTTTTTTGTTTTGTTAACTTAGAGAGTGAATTTAAAATTATTATTTTAATGTATACTTTAAATATTAAAATATATTTTTATATAGATTGTAATTATTATTCGATTTTCACACTTCAATTTTTTATATGAATAATTGGTATAAAATTAAAAAATTTTCAGCTAGGATGTTGATATTGCAGCTTTAGAGGTTCAACCAATATTAAGTAAATTTCAATCTACAAGGTGGAGTTTATTAAAAGGACTTTACCATCACTTTAAAATGATAAGGCACAATTTGGATTATAAATTAGAAACACAAGATAATAAGACCAGATAAATAAATAGTGGGTGATGTTTTGGTAACAAGGCTGTTATCGAAACATCACACGCTATTTATTTATTTGGTCGTATTATTTCTAATCCCTTTAAAAAGTTCCAAGTAGGCCACCATATAGGGAGTAACGTTGTATCAATCAATCCGGACACGTACTTACCTAACTACATCATCTATGTGGTTCCTGTAAACTCCCTCCAGCTTCTCCGCTGGGTAGCCCATGGCAATTATTCTATCTCCGATGTCTGGGGGCCAGTTAAGGGTACATTTTATACATCCTGGCAATACAACTCGCCTTACTGCAGTGAATAAATTATTGTGTGCAAAAAATTTATTCCATTTAGAATTAGTTACAATCAAGGAATCTTCCTTTTTCTTTATACAATAAACAAATGTTAGATTTTTACAGACAGTGTTGTCCAACATATATAATCACCAGAAAATAAATTACAAAAACTTTAAAGCAAAATTAAAATAAGTTACCAATATCCACATTTTGAGATCCTACTTAATGGAGAAGTTGAGCATGTCACTTACCAATCAATAGAGAAAAGCTCCATGTTTGAATGAATGCTCAACAAAGAAAGAAAGTAAAAACCCAAACTGAAGTCTCCACCAAGTCATACATAGTACAGACCAGAGGACCAAATAGAAGACCCTCAAAGACTCAACTCAAACCACACAAACAGTTCTTGAAAGATTATAAGAAGTGTTCTTATTAACCTTTACTTACCAGCAAGCCACTGTGAGTGACTTTGTGTTAGGGTTCACTACCCGGCCGCAAGCCACTCTCAGTGGCTTCAATATAAACAAGGGGTGGGGGCCTAGAAGTGGCTACCATCGACTCATACATCATGTACGCCCAGAACATTAAAAAAAAGAAATAGGGTGGAAGAGATTGTGGACCCATGGAAGAATATATGTACAAAATGTATGAAAGCTTCAACTTCAGCAAGCTTGGCAAGGATGGGAAATCGGTTCCATAAGTGCAATATCTCAGAAACCTCAACATTTGATCCAGATTAACCAGAGATCCTTTCTCCAAATCTATAACTCACCGGACTAGAGGAGAGTGGACTTCTTGAGGGTGTTTATACCCAAGGAAATCACTACAGATCCAACAAGGGTGAGTAAAGCTAACACTAGATAAACCATTTAGGAAATGTAAATAGAATAAAGAAAGAATTATGAAAAATAGTAGTTCCCAATTTTTAGAAGTGCTACGTAAAAAGTCAAGCACAAATATTAGCTTGGGGTTTGGAAAGATTTAAAGTAAATTAATGGGGCATTTTTAAAAGAGAACAGGTAGTCTCCCATGAGAGACAAAAATCACGGCTAAATTGGCATCTCTCCCAGATCATGTCATGAGGAGTCTTTCAACCAGGTCTGTTGAATGTGGCCACTCAGATCGAAGGATACAGGATAAGTCGAGGTCAAACCCATCCTCCTGGTATCTTTTCTTCTTCTTGCTGACAAGTTCTTTAAGCTTTGCTGACATCATCCTCTGCAGTCGGTCATTAACATCTGTAACCACCAGGTGTTTACATCTAATTGCAACACAATTATTCACCTTTTATTCTAAAATTACAGGTTGGTCACAAAAAGTAATCGGTGTCAATACCCTCTCAATGGCAATGGGTAGCACATTTGGTGAAAATGTTATGAAGAAACTGAGGTGGATCAAACTTTTAAAAGTGCTAATGTCATTCTAATTTAACCAACTATTTAGAATCTAGACAACATGTGAGCAAGTTTCCTGACTGCCTGCAGGTGATGAAGCGGGTCCCTGAAACATCCTTCCTGTGTGAACAAACTAGTTGATTACTCACTACGCAGATATAGAAATAGATCACTTTCCTGCTGTAAGATTGACTCCAATTTATGATGTGCTGAGGTGACTCAAGCAGTGTGTTGTTTTATAAGCAAGCCAAAATACCAGAAAGCTGTGTCTCAATAGTGACACTTACTATTATTGTCACTATGCCCCTGCCACACATATGAAACTTGGCAACTGTTGTGGAACTTTTAGATATTTCACCTTGGAAAAAGTGGAAAATTTGTTCAAACAGAGCAATGGTTTCAATCAGCAGCAGTTAAAGGTGTGAAATCAATTTTGGTATACAGTTAGGCTAAACTACACACCAACTTCTTTCAGACTAGTTTTACTGGCTGCTACCCAAGGCTGATGGGTCTGATTGATGGCATGGCAGTAGGAGATGGTTTCAGGTTCAATCCTAGTACGCTATTTTTTTACCTCAAAATTCCATATCCACTCCATTTTAAATGGCCCAATTTATGATAAAGCACAATTTGGATTATAGCTACAAGAAAATAAAACCTAATCCAAATATATTAATAGTGTGTGAGGTTTCGGTAACAGCGTTGTTACCAAAACGTCAAACACTATTAATTTATTTGGATTAGGTCTTAATTTTTTGTATACCCCAATTTATTTATTTTTTCAGAATATTTTATGATTATCTTTGGGTGATGAATAAAATTGCATTAATACATTTTTGAACAAAGGAAAAATGTCTAATGCTATTTTAATCTAAGTGAATAAATACAATGGGAAGAAATTGAATAAATTTAGAAAATAAATAAAAGGCTAAACATAAAAAAAAAAAAAAAATCAATAACTTTTAAGAATATTATTTATGGTTGTTAGTTTCTGTACGTTATTTAAATAACAGAACGTTGCCCTCTAAGATACCTCACTGTTTACATCAGTAACTAGTAGTGGCTTTAAGTTAGGCCTAAATCGTCCACTAGGAAACAAAAATCATTGCATTTTGTATTGCATTTTTAGCAGTAAAATTGTATTTTAACAAGAATTATCTAATGGCTGTCTAAATTTGATTTTAAAAATCTGTCAAATTATCGTTTGGTTGAATTAATATTTGTTATTTGATAAACTGGGGGTCGAGACATGAGAACATGGTCGAATTATCACAAGTGTCAAATTATCGAGGTTATACTGTGATTTGGATCGTCCTATCAGCTGATTGAATAAAAGGTTGGATGTTGGGAGCAAGAAAAAAGGTGAAGAGTCGCATCATTTCTAGAAGCCGAACAAAGCTTGGCAATAAGATATGCCAATCACAGAGGAAGTTTTGAAACCTATGTGGAAATTAAAGAGATTGAGCACACACAAATATTGGAAGACTCATTATATGAAAGGTTTAATAAAATTTAACAAGTTTGCACTTTTTTAAATAAGCGTGTTTTAATACTTATAATGATATTTTTAGTTTTGACATATTAAAAAATAGCAACTTGCCAGTAAGAGGCCATCTCTCTTTGGCTTTGGAACTCTGTGCCCTTTAGAGAGGCTCTACTGTAATGTTCTTTGTAAAGTTCAGCTGAAGAAGGCTGAGTAAAGGGCATAAGTACTATTTAATTAGCGGCTGTTTCCCCATACAGTCTAACCTCTTTAAGCTCCCAAGGGATTAGAGCTTTCGGTTGAAGTAGGTGTTGAATTAAAGTCTAAGAAAATTTCATCGCAACATTCACTGGACATTTTTCTACGATAAACCCTAAAAATATTAAATTGCACACAATTTTGAATAGAGATAAAATTAAAAGAGTAAATACTAAATAAGTTCACAGTTTAGTTATTTGGAATTATCTTTATTATAAATTTATTTGGTGTAAAAATGTCAGAACCATGGGCTGAAAAAAAAAAGCCAATTTTAGTAATAAGAGAGGGAAGGGTAGCTATGTATATATCTGTGTGTGTTAAGCCAAATAACAACTTGGTCCAATTTCACTCCAATGAACCAACTAAACCCCACTAAAACAAACCCCAGATATAATGAATCTTCCTTTATAACACACCTGAGATAATCCCCAATTCCACTCCATTAAAAATTCCATCGGTATAAAGAAAATTTAAGATTTTTAAAAAATGAACTACCCTTATAAAAAAAGCTAATTTTAAGTCCCAAAATAATAAATTCTAAATAAAATACTAGGCTTATAATGAATTTAAAATTTCAACTTTATTAATAATGATAAGGTACAATTTGAATTATAGATTAGAAACACAAGGTAAAAAAGATCAAATCCAAATAAATATTATGCAATGTTTAGGTAACAATGCTGTTACCCAAACGTCACACACTATTTATTTATTTGGTCTGTGTTCAACTTAATCAATTTTAAAATAGAAAATGTTTAGCATGTTTCAGCTTACAGATCAATGTTTTAAAGCGGCATTGTTTGTTCACATTCATGTCCTAATCTTGCCACACACACACATATTATTATTAATATAAAATAGCTTTGCATTTATCAAATTTCAAATGGAAAAAAAATGTAAATGAAGTCTAAAATAAGAACAAAACAAAGAAAAGTGCCCTTAACAAGCTACCACTAGAAAAAAATGCCATTATAAAACTTTTAAGTGAAACAATGTAGGCAAAACTTTAGAACAGGTTAAAATTTGAAAAAATAACATTTCTACTATAAGAGATTTAAAAAAAAAGGTTTGCTACAAAGTGGAATCAACCCCAACTTTTGCTGTGGTCGTATGTGCTAGCATTCCTTTTCAGAAGTGTTCTATATCTAGCTAGTTTAACCTAGGCTAACAAACATCAGGGCCCACGATACAACAAAAGTTTATTTTTGATGCCATGAACTATGGTAATTTTGAAGACAGTAATGGCTTGCATAACAGGGTCAAAACAATATGAAATTTAGTCTTCAGAAGAATAAGTGGGAACTGGAAATGTGATAAATATTTATTACTTCATTTAAAGGAAATGCTTGAAGAGTGCTTTTAGGCAACAAAGTATTAGACTTTTTCAAGTAAACCCTGTATTATAGAGTGCAATGATAAATATATATTTTTTTAATTATCTCTCTTTTAATATATAATTAATAAAACTTTGTGCCAAGGATTTGCCTTGATTTTTAAATTAGACATAAAGTTACATATATGTTAATGATAAGAAAAACCTATCATCAAAGGACTTTACGAGATTTTTAGTATCCATTTTGATATACAGCATTAATGTAACCTGGGCCAAGACTGAGGAGCTCATCCTAGCAGCTTCCAGCTAACACGTAGCAACACTCTAACTTCAATTTATGAGGCCCTTGATTTTATTTTAGCTGTTCACACACTTCAGTATTTAATTTCAGACTCATTTTGCCCAAACTCTATGTGCACGATTGATGAAAATTTATTTTTTTATTATATATATATATATATATATATACCTTTTTGAAATGCCTAGAAATACAAAGCCAAGTTATAGTCTGACATCAATCATTTAACTCCCGCAAGTATTGCTGCAAGCACCTCCCTGCCAGACAAGGAACCTCATAAATACAAACACTCTTTTATACTAATTGTTATCTGGGGATATGTATACCCCCCATTTGACACAAAGCCAGCTCATGGGTAGCAGCATATGTTGTTAAACCAAGAGTTTACCTGAAACAAGAATGAGAAAACTCCCCAGTGAGGCCATGGCAGAACCAATTAAACAAATACACCAAACTTGGCCTCTATAAGCATGCATTCTAGTGAAGCCACACAGAGTTGGCTATGTTTGAAACCTGAGTGCAACCAATTCTATTTGGGGTTGTAGCCACAGTGGGTGGGTTTCCTAATTCCCTATTGTATAATTTAGCACTCGGAAGGGGGAAAGGATATTTACAGTAGAACTGTAACATGCATGCTTTCACTAGAGATAAGGATACTGTGAAAAAGAAACCCTCCAAACATGGAACACCCAATCCTGCTCTTCCTTGGATTCCTCAGCCTCCCCACTTTACTTGATGGCTACACCAAATATCTTTGTCCTCAACATAGCAGTTTAACTGGATAACTTTACACAATTTTGATTCAAAATTAATTCAAATGAAAACATTGCTTGGGTTAAACTTCTAGTTAGGAGTTAGAAGAAAACACTCACTGGAATAATAAACTTCATTGTTCAAGATAAAATAAATATGGGGGAGGGGTTGTAGCACCTGCATGCTAAATTTTCATTGACATAAAAATTTACAGGGTAAAACAAGACAAATTTTCATCTAGCATTCATCATCACTTCTATGGTCATAAATATGTTTAATATTTTAAAATGTTATTTCCCCCACCTCAATTTTATTCTACAAAAATTTGATAATTAAACTTTTTGTTTTTTTGTTATATCAACTTCTTGAAGTAGAGAGGAGAGCTTCAGATCCTGAACTCTTTAAAATAGAATCTTCAAGTGATGGCTTAGCTTCAACAATTTCACTTTGGAATTCATTTTCTTCAGCTCATAGGAAGAATAACTTCTTAGGTCCATTGAAGTCTATCAAAAATGATAAAGCACAATTTGGATTATAGATTATAATAAAAGAAAATAAGACCTAATCCAAATAATTTATTAGTGTGTGACGTTTCGGCAACAATATTGTCGATTTTTTTTTGTTTCTTGTTATAGTTTTACTGTACACCAACACATTCTTGATTTTTTGTCTGCTGCTCCCAGTAACTCTAAATGCTTCTTTTTCTCTAATCTGTTTATTATTATGCATGAATACAATTCTAGTGAGTGCAAGTAACCAAACGGGGCTCTGGCACATTTGTAAGTGCAAAGTCGAACTGCTTTCACATGTGTAGACATGTGGTGCGCTTACAGTAAAAAGCAGTCGCTAACTACCCACCATGATTATCATGGCCTGTACCACGTGTACTAGGGATAAGCAAAAAAAAACAATTCTATGATGGATGAAAGTTATTGCTAAGGCCATGACTTCTGCCTATGCTAAAGGCATGCTAATTGCTGAAAGACTTGTGGGGACACTATAAAATTTAAAAAATTGTTTACTCTATATTTAAATGCATTATAAAGATTTTGTTTTCCAGTGAAATTGAAAAGGCTTTCTCTCTATCTAATGCGAATACATTCTCAGGCATATTATCAGGCAAGGTGGTAGACACCCTAAAAATAAGTGGAATCATAATGCTGCTGCACTTGGGTGTACAACTAGGAAGCTGTCACCCAACAACAAGCCTGGTTTCCGTGTGTCTTTAGTGCACTTGTGACAAAAAAAAAAGGCTTATTCTCATAAGCTTGCGAAGTTTTGATTTACTTGTCCAGAATACTAAAGATGAAGTAAACCGCTTTCAAAGAACATGCTCTTAGTAGAATCCAAGTGTTTGAGGGTCTTCTCAGTTTAAAAAGGAGAAAATGGCCATTGAAGATCAGCCCCTGTCATCCTTCAACAGCTCAAAAGGAGGACAATATCAGCAAAATTTGTAATCTCATCAATGAAGATCAGCACAAGACAATCCATAAACATAATACGGGGTGTCCTGGAGCACAATTCTGAGCATTATGACCATTAATTTGACATGGCAGTTTATGCACAGGCTTCTCATCGATAATCAAAGAGGAATCATCATGTTCAAGCCAGATTAACTTTAACCATGCGACCTATTCGCCATATTTAGCCCCAGCAGTTCCCTGGGACTTGGAAGGAAAGTGTTAGCTGATGCCAACAATACAAATCTTACAAGATTGCACTAGCAGCATCAATTGTAAAGGGTGCTTTCAACAATGGAATGATTGTTTGGACAGGACATTGGTGCTAATGGAGTGTAATGGAGATTAAAATAAATACTTGAAAGTACATACTTTTTATAATAGAAATTCTGGTTATTTTGGGTCCTCCCTTGTAAATGACAGTAATAACAGAATAAATTTTAAATATATATTTTTTTTCAAACAAGAAAATTAGATAATTAGCTTAATGTGAACAATTTTCAGAAATAATTTTAGAAGCTGCAGAAAGGTCCAAGCACTAAGCATTGCAGACAATTTTGGCACAAACAATGATGTGATTATTTCATCAGGGCTAGGAAGCAAAGTTATCGTATGGCTTGAAAGTGCATTATTTCTTACTCAGCAAGTGAAATGTGAAGATTTCATTTTGAAAAGCTATTGATGATATTTATTGAAATATTATTTTGTTAAATTTAGGAAATGTTAAAAGATGTTTAGATACCCAAGTCTGAAGTTGTAACACCTTTAAAAGGTAGAGCATTACCCTTGGGACACCTCATTGTTTACATTGCTGCTTGTTCACTGTGATATGGTTTTTAACAAAAACAGTTTTGACAATTTGTGCCTTTATATATTTTATTTAGGCTAGATTTAGCCACTGCAGTAATGAATTTTAGTGATAAAGATATGCCCCAAAATTTCTTTATATACCCCTTTGAAATTTAGCAGTCTCAATAGTACTAACCTAATCAATTCCTACTTCATACTCAAATCCATTAAAACAAAGTTGAAGTATTCAAAAGAATCTAGCGTCAGAATTGTCAAAAAAAAAAAAAAAGGATTTTATTCCAAACATTAAAATGCGACATTGTATAACGGCTGACTGAAGTTGTCTCTCCATTTGTCAATTGTGCCAGTGACAATTTTTACATTAGCTATTAGAATTAATTTTGAAACTGTGAAAACAACTTGTATTTTACTTTGGATTTCATGAGGACAATTTTGTATCTTCACATTATGTGGTAAAATGTATATATTTTACTATTTTTTAAATTACAATTATTATTACTATACTTTTATGACTAATAACAAGTTTAAATTAAATGCAAAATGGCTCTCAATATTGGACACCTATGGACTGCAATATAATCCTCATCATATAAATCTATACTTTCTGCACATTATAAATATCATTTTATTAAAGTTTTTTTCAAAGGCTTCAAAATATAAAGGATCCATATATATGTATTGAATGGGAGTATTATATACTTAAAAGGTCTTTAAAATGCATTTTCCAAATTTAATACTATTTAAACATGATTCAATATAATTAAGAAAAGATTTTATAGCATTTTTTTATAAAAGTGATATGGTCTTATTATTACAAATTTAAAATATTGGTCTTATTTGAAGAGTTATTAGCTATATTACAAAAAGTCCATACGTGTTTTAAACATGTTCGCGAATAATTAAAAAATTATACTTTTAGGGTAAATTTGTTATCATGCAAAATTAAATGACACAAGGTAAATTGCACGATAACTTTGTAACGGCAACTATTTCACGCGCTCCAATGTTGTAATATTTTAATTAAAATATCTATTTTAGGAATGAATGTCATCAGATGAATTGTATATGCCATTTAAATTAGTATATATATATTAGTTTCGATTATATAAATTGACATTAAAGTCTAAAAATGCGGCTTTCACTTCATATATCAAGCCGATTAATATTGAATTGTTTTTATTACACTAATAATTTCAAAACTACAATATAAAGAAGTATTACCTTTAAAAATTCTAAATATTGTATTAAATTCAAAATTATCTTATAAAAGTCAAGATTTAAAATAAAGTATGTTATAAAATTTTAGAGGATATTAAAATCATTTTTATTTTTAAATCTAAATGTGCCCTTGTTTGAGCATTTGAAAGCGATAATGCAAATAATAATAAACTATATATCTACAACAAATTAAAATAAAAAATAAAAAAATAAATAAAAAAACAATGGCGTCGAAATCTACAATGTACTCAAATTTATTTTTCAAGATATCAAATATCATTGATATTAGCTTTCACAAAGGATAAACCGAACAAAAATTTCTTCTAAATAATGTTAAAATGAATTATTTTATTAGAGTGTGGCATTTTAAAATTATTTGTAAGAGCACCGAGAATGAATTTTCAATATATATTTTGGTAACCAAGACTTCTGGAGGTATCCATACCAATAAATACAGGGCTATCCTGCGATTTTTATAGAGGTTTTGCTCTTTTATGGCAAATTTTACAGTTTAATGACAACATTTTGCACTTTAATAACAGCATTTTTTTTTAATCGATATTTTTCTATTTTATTTGAAACAATAAGAGTAATATAATTTCTTTCTCAAAATTTTAGTTGAAACACTTTTATATTGAATGAAATTAGTTTATTTTAGCAGTATTTTTTGAGTTGATGCCATATTTTTCTATTTAAAAAAGCACATTTTTGATTTCAATAAGAGCATTTTTACGATGTACTAGAGCGCCATCTGTTATCAAATTATAAAACTTTTTTAGAGGCGTAATATTCTTTTTAAAATAAAACAATTTCTACTGTCCTTACTGCGATGGAAAAATTAAAGGGAGGGCCTGGCTCGTCAGTGGTGAACCCTCCCAGCAGTAAATATAAATTAAACTGGCGAAACCGCTGGGAGGGTTCACCACTGACGAGCCAGGCCCTCCCTTTAATTTTTCCATCGCAGTAAGGACAGTAGAAATTGTTTTATTTTAAAAAGAATATTACGCCTCTAAAAAAGAGCATTTTTATTCAAATAATTACTTATTTGCTCTCTTAAGAAGCAATTTAAAAGTTTAATTTCAACATTTTATAGTGTATATTATATGAATTCGAATATTTTAAATTTTAAAACTAAATTTTGAAATAAAATAAAGGCATATCATGTTGTAAGATTTAGGTACTTACAGCTTGTAGGAAGGCATGAGGACGTTGAGGATTATATGATAATAATCTTTATTATCCATTTAGCAAGAAGGACAAAGTTATGGTAGCGAACAGTTATTGAAGTATAGAGAAGAAGGGTAAACAAACAGTTGTGATGATGATTAGTCCAGTGTGGCGCTAGCTGTCGTAGCATTCAGTTATCCAACAAATCCCCGGCATGAATGTGGAGACATCACGAGGTTGTAGCGTAACTTCTCAAATGTCGGCCTTGGTAGCGGCTTGGTCAGAATGTCCGCCTTCATGTCGCCAGTTGGGCAGTAGATCATTTTTATCACTGTCTTCTTCTGAAGATCCTTCAGGTGATGGATCTTGGTTGCGATGTGCTTGGTCCTAGAAGACACTTTTTCGGATGAACATATCTTGAGACATGATTGATTGTCTTGGTGGAAGTAGATTGGAGCTTTCTGTTCCAGTTCGAGATCCTTTAGCAAGTCGAGAAGCCATAACAGTTCTTGTGAGGCTTCAGCTGCGGAGATTAGTTCCGCTTCGGTGGATGAGAGAGATACGCAACCTTGTTTCCCAGTCATCCATGAGATGGGGTTTGATCCAGTAGGAACAAGTTTCCGCTTAGTGATTTTCTGTCGGTGTTGTCGCTTGCCCATGTGGCATCACTGTATGCTTCCAGTGTGGGAGGTTTTTGGTTAGATATGCGTAGCTCGAGTTCTTTAGTAGTTTTTAGATATCTTACGATTCTTTTTGCTGCATTCCAGTCACAATTTCTAGGATTCTGGTTTCTGCTGCTAAGTATGCAGACTGGAGCTGCGATATCTGGTCTGGATACTACGCTTAGGTACAATAGTGAGCCTATCAGTTGTTGGTATTGGACGTTGTTTGGTAGAAGTTTTTCATCATATATACCGGGTATCCGCTTTCCATGGGAGTGAAAGTAGGTTTCGCTTCTTGGAGATTGTACCTTTCAACTAATTCTTGGATTTTACTCTTTTGGCTCAGTAGGAGTTCACCTTCTCTGTTCCTGGAGACTTCTATACCAATGAATTGAGTGGGGTTTCCGAGGTTCTTTATTTCGAATTCTTTTCGAGAGTTTTTACAGTGTTTTGGATGATTATTTCGGAATCGCTTGCAAGGAGCATGTCATCCACATATAGAATCAAGTAGATGGAATGGTTTTCTTCGTTCTTGGTGAATAGGCATGGGTCTACAATGCTCTGTTTGAAGTTATTTTTAATTAGAGTGCTTGCAATTTTTGTGTTCCAAGATCTTCCGGCTTGTTTTAGACCGTAAATTGCCTTCTTTAGTTTGCAGACTTTGTTTGTTTGTTTTGTATGGAGTCCTTCTGGGAGTTCCATGTAGAGTTCTTTATCTAGGTCGCCGTGTAGGAACGCTGTCTTGACATCGAGGTGGTTCACTTGCATCCCTTTGTAGACTGATGCGGCTAGGAAGGCTCTAATTGTAGAATGCTTCACAATTGGTGCAAAGGTTTCTTCGTAGTCTAGGCCAAATTTCTGATTGAACCCTTTTGCTACGAGTCTGGCTTTGTACCGCTCTATTTCTACTTTGGAATTGAGTTTTTGTTTATAGGTCCATTTACATCCTATGATCTTTTTGTCCTTAGGTAGAGGCGTTAGTTCCCATACATTGTTCTTCTCAAGAGAATTTAGTTCTTCGTTCATTGCTTGTAGCCATTTTTCTCTTTCTATTTTTGGTAATTGTAGGACTTCCGAGTAATTGGTAGGTGTCTGAATGTCTTGAGCTTCAGTTTTGTACAGCATGTAGTCATTTCTTATGGGAGGTATTCCCTTTGTTGGTCTCGTGGATCTTCTTTGTGTGACCACTTGTGTTCCTGTGCTTGTACCGGGTTGAAGGTAATCCTCGGTTTCTGAGTCCTCAAGGTTTTTGGGTTGTGTTCCTGGTTCCTGACTTTCCTCTGCATTACCAATATGATTGGAGGAAGTTAGATCTGTACTTAGTACTTGTGGTGAAGTTGTTTTTGTGGAAGCGTGGTGAAACCCATTTTCTTTTTCTATAAATTTTACGGATCTGCTGATTGTGATGTTGTCGGTGTCGTGCAGGATTCTGTATCCTTTGCTTCGATCATCGTATCCAAGAAAGATCCCTTCGATAACTTTGCTATCCAACTTGTTTATTTTTATCTTGGGAATATAGGCGAAGGCTTTACATCCGAATCTTTTTAGATGCTTCAGGCTGGGCTTCCTGTTGGTCCATAGTTCAAATGGAGTCTTGTCTGTAGCTTTCGAGGGTATTCGGTTGTGTAGGTAATTAGCTGTGGTAACCGCTTCCGCCCATAGAGACTGTGGGAGTCCTGAGTCAAACAGCATGCATCTTGTCATCTCCATTAGTGATCGATTTTTCCTTTCGGCTACTCCGTTCTGGGCTGGTGAGTAGGGGACTGTTAGCTGATGTTTGATTCCGCTTTGGTTCAGGAAATCTTCGACTTGTCGGTTTACGTACTCACGACCTAGTCTGTCCGTATGGTTTGGATATTTTTTTCCAAATTCCGTGTGTGCTGAGATGACGTAGTCTTTTATTTTTTCATAGACTTCGTCTTTTCCTTTCAGGAGGTAGGTCTTCGTGTATCTGCTGTAGTCATCAGTGAAGGTGATGAAGTATCTCTTACCGCTGAGAGAGTTAGTTGGTAATGGGCCGCAGATATCACTGTGGACAAGTTGAAGCGTTTCAGTTGCTCTGTTGTCTGTCTTCTTTGGAAATGGGGGTTTCGGTGAGTTTTCCTTGAATGCACTGAACGCAGTCTGTGCTGTGCGAACAGTTATTTAGACTTAGTCCTCTTGCTAGGTTTTCATTATGAATTTTCTTGATTGATTCTATATTTCTGTGTCCTAGTCTGTCGTGCCAGAGCATGAGGCAATTTTTGTTCTTGCAGTGGTTTTGTTTTGCAACATTTGCTTTGAATGTGCGAGTTTGGGGGTTGTCATCCAGGTGGAGTCGGTACATTCCATTGTCAAGTATACCGTTCGCGAGGGCTGTGTTGTCTCTTTCGATGGTACACCAATCTCTGTTGAACGTCACTTTACATCCGTTGGAGGTGGCCGCACTCACTGACAGAAGGTTGTCTGTTAGTTCCGGGATGTAGAGAACTTTTGTGAGAAGTAAGGTGTCAGTCTTTCCTTGGGGTGTGATGACTTTGATTTCTCCTTGTCCTATCCCTTTGACCTGCAGCTTATTGCCATTAGCAACCACAACATTTTGTGTTTGTTCTCTGTTAAGTTCAGTGAAGAAGCTTTCATCGTACGCCATATGAGATGTGGCTCCAGAGTCGATGAACCAGTTGTGTACACTTGCTTCTCGTTGAGTGCAATTGAGAGCTTTTGGGTTAGGTCCTTTTGTTGTTCTCTGATTTGTTGATTGTTCTTGGGTGACACTCGACTGATTTGTGTACTTTGGTACGTTTCCTCTTCTGAAGTTTTCATATTTGTGCTCTTTGTTGCTGTTGTTTCGCTTTTGATAGTGCCAACATTCTTCCTTGGAGTGGTTTGGTTTGTGGCAGAAAGAACAGAATTTCTTCTCTTTTTCTCTTCTGTGGCTTGAAGCTCTGTGGAGGCTTTTTAAGGCTTTTGATCCGGTGCTTTCGTCTTTCGAGTTTTCTACTCTGCGTGTGTGTTCATCAAGGAGTTTGTTCTTGGTCAATTCAAGCGTTAGCTCGTCATCAGGCCTTGATTCCAACATCGTGATGAGATTGGAGTAGCTCTTTGGAAGCGAGCAAAGCAGTATAGCCGTGATGTGAGAGTCCTTTAGTGTTTCGCCAATGGTTCGCAGTTTGTCAACAAGTTCCATCATGGTAGTGATGTGCTGTTGCATGTCTTTGTCTTCTTCGAGTTTTAAGCTGTATAGCTTCCTTAGCAAATAAATTTTTCCTGAGAGTGTTTTTCTTTCATAGATATTTTTAAGAGTGTCCCAGGTAGCTTTGGCTGTTAGTAGGTTTTTGACATGCACTATTTGTGAGTCGGCGATGCTTAGATTAATGATAGCTCTAGCTTTTGAGTCTTTCTTTTTCCATTCGATTTTAGGTTCATCTGGAATATTTTCGGTAACAACTTCCCAAAGATCTTCCTTTTGCAAGAGCATTTCAATTTTGAAAGACCATAGTGAGTAGTTATAGCCGTCGAGCTTATTTAGGGTTACATCGTGGCTCGGGAGTGACGCCATTTTTGCTAAGCCTTTTTTTCTTTGTCTTAACTCGTTAGTTGAATTTCATGCAATATTCAGTCTCATAATCTAATTGTTGTAAGATTTAGGTACTTACAGCTTGTAGGAAGGCATGAGGACGTTGAGGATTATATGATAATAATCTTTATTATCCATTTAGCAAGAAAGACAAAGTTATGGTAGCGAACAGTTATTGAAGTATAGAGAAGAAGGGTAAACAAACAGTTGTGATGATGATTAGTCCAGTGTGGCGCTAGCTGTCGTAGCATTCAGTTATCCAACATATCAAAGTATAATATCAACTTTTTAATGTTTCAAAACTATATTTAATATAAAAACATTTCATACTTCAAAATAAAATTATGTCATTTTAAAAGTTTAATAATGGGATTTTCAAAGTAAATTATAAATTTATTGTAAATAACTTCCTGTTTTAGTTACATTCAGATCTTTTTTTTTTCAATAAAAAAGCTTTTTTTACTTAGAATATTGATATGATATTGAGTTGTAATCATATTTGTGATAAATGTAAAATGGCTTCATATATAGGTTTTTAACTTTTAATTAGACATTTTGAATTTATATTTAGACATTTTTCATTTTAAATTTGGACACTTTCAATTTTTATTTAGACATTTTCAATTTTAATTTAGACATTTTCATTTCAATTTAGACAATTTTAATTTATATTTAGACATTTTTCACATGAAAAATGAAAAATGTCTAAATATAAATTAAAATTGTCTAAATTGAAATGAAAAATGTCTAAATTGAAATTGAAAATGTCTAAATAAAATGAAAGTGTCCAAATTAAAATTAAAAATGTCTAAATATGAATTAAAATTGTCTAATTAAAAGTCAAAAATCTATAAAGGATAAAATTAATAATTAAAATACATTTTTTGAAAATGCTTTTATTTAAATGCACTAAAAATATTTGATCTTCTATCAATGAGCAATTAAATGTATCTGAGTGAAAAAAAAACGGCGGGGGATATTGTTGTATTATAGTAAATGACTACAAACACGATTCGCCTAAAATAACTGGTTTATCAAACCAACCAAGTTCCAAATAACTTTATTAGGTGCCGCTCAAAAAGAGCAACCTAGATCATCATATTTACAATATACTGAGGGGATGGTTATGTACAGGGGTTCATTTACAATTATAACTTATAGTGATGTCATTGGGTCCGGATTCTCAGGTCCTTGGGGATATTGTTCTTGAGAAGGTTTTTTCTGGCTTGTTTGATATTCAAGGTGGGTTTGTTTTTTCCTTTTTTCCACTTTTCGTCATTCTGGCTGCAACATCTTTGTACACTTTTATTATCAGAAAATCTTTATTGTCTTTATAATGTCTGATACAGCTTTTGTTGTTTATTTGCGAACCGCCAAAAGTGACAAAAACAAATCAAAGGGGATGATGATAACCTGCGTCTTGCAGATTAACATTTTCATAGAAACATATATTTACATATTTATTGCTAGCTATATATCACCATCTTCTCTCTTCAAACACGAAATCTCACAGGAGGTCTCCTGGCTCGAGGTGGGTTCCGCCTTTGGACAGGACCTTCCTCTCTCTTGGCCTCGGGGTTCAGCGAGCGAAGAGGATCCAATGACTTTCCATCGTCTGTATCACTCTGAACCTCTGAATCTTGATTCAACCGCTGGCTAGTTAGTCCTGGCGACAGCGACTCCATATAACCTCTGTCTCGTACAACCTCCGAGATTATGGCACTGGGACCTGCTCCTCTTGAGTGCTCGGATTGACGCTCTCCATCTCTACTCTCATCTTCTTCATCATTCCTCCACCTTTTTCTAATTTGATCCCTGTGATAGGCCTTTACCTGTCCGTGGATCAAAATGGTGTAGACTCTAGTTCCCTTCTTGCCCACAATTTTTCCTGGGATCCATTTATCACTACCTCTAAAGTTTTTACACCACACTAAATCAATGGGTTCGCCGATCATACTTCATTTGCCTGGCTTGCTGGTCCCTAACTCTAGATGCCAAGCTGGGATGTATCAA
>CP092863.1:182760407-182818330 GCA_030710605.1 Cordylochernes scorpioides | reverse complement strand
GTCAAGCTTCTTGAAACTTTCAATCAGTTGGTCTATATTCTGATCATTAGGCAGTTTAAGGATCGTCCCTTTTCTTGTATTTATTATTCTATTGATTCTTGTTTTAATACCCTCTTGTCTAAGAAATTTGATACCCTCATTTACCTTTTGTTGTACCTGTGATATTGCTTGATTTTCATTAGCCGTTATAATAATGGTTTGTTCCTTAGTATTTTGTCGTACTTTTTGTGTAAGTAAGTAATCTTTGTTTTTAGCCACTTCTGCATACGAATCTTTACTTAAACCCTGCCCAATCATCTTTGATAAATCGTTTTTGATTACTGTAAAGTTATTTTGCATACGTTCTTCGATTTTGTTTATGTTCTGATCAATTTTAAGTGATTCTGTTATATTATCCTTTATCTGTTTTATTGTTCCCCTTAAATATCCTATATCTTGTTTATTTAATGTTTTCTGACCGTTATCAAAATTATCCGTAAAATATTTGCATAGTCCATCCAATCATTCTACAATTAGAGCATTAATTTCCAAATTTTTACATATTTAATAATAAACCTTCAAAAATTCAAACAGCAATTGCCGATCAAAAGTCAATATTATTTTCAATTTAAGCTATTTATATATGAAATGTTAGTTTTATAACAGGCAAGGAAGAAGTTTTATAAACAAAGCCTACTGGAGTTAGCAGAGCCAAGCGACGCACGTCCGCGCGACACAGAAGTATATTAAAATTTGAAAGGAAATATAGGAATTGGTTAAATCCCAACCTTCCTTCAACCACCTAGAATTCTGAAATTTTATAAACTTACAGGTACTAAGCTAGAGTAAACATTTTCAGACTTCTGTGAGGGCTGCATTTAAAAATTATCACAAAATTTGAAAGGAAATCTATTTTTGTTTATTTGAAAGGAAATGTATAAATTCTATTCTCCTGGACCACCACGGCCACCTAGAAGTCTGAAATTTTGTACTCTTTCAATGTTAGTAATATTGAACTAGTCTATTAAATACCAGATGTGGTCAGGAAGTTTATTGAAAATTGTAATCGCAAATTTGAATGGAAATATAGAAAGTAGACCATTTCTGACCTCCCAGAATGTCTACCTTAATGTGTAATTCAGACTTCTAGGTGCTCTGTAACAGAGTATGTAAAAAAAATTAACAAAGATTTATAGACATGGAAGCAAGTTTAATAAAAGCTTTTAAAAATCAAAATATATGGGGGATCATGCTACCTCTTTCTGAATGAATTGAATAGCTGAGAGAAAGAGGGAACACAAATTCCTTGAAATATTTCACTTTTTTAGATAAGTTTGACTTACTTTATTGTCCTTAAATCTTTTTAAATAGTTGATTAGGTTCAATTTAGAATATAGATTAGTAATAAAACCAACTCTGAATAAATAAATGGTGCATGAAGTTTTGGTAACAATGTTGTTATCGAAACTTCACAAAATATTTATTTAGTCTTTTTTTTTACTTATCCCTAGTACACATGGTACAGGCCATGATAATCAGGATGGGCAGAAGTAGGCGACTGCTTTTACTGTAAGTGCACCCACATGTCTACACATGTGAAAAGCAGTTTGACTTTGCATTTACAAATGTGCCAGAGCCCCGATTTATTTATTTAGTCTTATTGCCTTATATTTTTGGGTAGTTGCAATGAGAGTGTAGTATGTCAAGTACCACACACTTGACTACCAATGAGCCTACTATACGATGCATGACTGGGTGTGCAGCAGCCTACTTCATGGTGCACCAGGTGGACAAGAAGCTGCTGGTCTCCCCGCCCTTGGAGATCCGGAGGGGGGAGAGGTCCCACATCTACCAACTGCCATCCTCTCTGACTGTCCGGGGAGATGTCTCCATTGTCTTCTATGCCAAGCCCAAGATGAAGAAGAAGGTAGAGCACACCTGCTCCGGCAGCCTGCCCAGTATCTGACACCTCTTGCACAGGAGAAGCTCCTTTCCTTTTGGTTCAACACCTTCTTTGTGGAGCTGGAACACCGTAGCAGGACCAACGGCTATCAGTGGCATTCTTTCCCTGACCACAGGAGGTGAGATTGTAACATAGGCATCCATTAACCCTTTGGTTTTCTAAACTTATACAGTAGAATCTCTCTGTAATGAACAAAACCTAGTTGCAGAATGTTGCTATTTTTATATGTTAAAAATAAAATAATATTTATGAAAGCATTTATTTATTATTATATCTGTTGTTTAGCACTTAGTAAACTGGTTATATAAACTAGTTAAATACCTTTAAACATTGAATAAAAAAAAATATTAAAACCATAATATAACCTTAGTTAAACTTCGATTTTCTGAATGAAATATATTTTGCAGTTTCCAAGTCTTGTTTGGTTTCTATAAAAGGTGTTGGATTTAGCTTCATGGTTACATCTCCTAAATCATATTATTTATCTACACTCTCTGTACATTTTTGGCACCGTTAAAAGAACAATAGTAATCAGCAATTACTTACACAGGCATTGTGAAACCTTTCCATATTAAGTCATTCAATTGAGCATTTTCCATTATAATTTAAGACTTTTTGAGCTGTTTTGTTATTTTAGAATATTTAAACACTACTACTATTGTATTGGGCTACTAAGGTATTTGAGCAAGCTATGGATAGAAATACATATAATCGAGCAATGCTCTCCCACAAGCAATTCACACTTATGAGCCAAGCCCTCCTAATATTTTTTTTCATTACAGTAAGATCAGTAGGAAGTTTGTTTTATTTGAAAAATGAAAATACATATGCAATATTTTTATACAGTAGAACTTTTGTCCTGTTGAGGACACCTTTATACAAAGGACAGTTTTCACCGCCTAAATGACCATTCTTACTAATTAGTTGCTCTCCATTAAGAGGTCACCTAAAGCACACAGTGGTTTTGCAACTAGGTGCCCTTTAGAGAGAGGTCCAACTGTGATGCTGTGCTAATACCTCAGGTTTGAAAAACTTCTTTCTTTCTCTCTAGTATACACTAAACCCCTCTGTAAAGCAGAACCAAAGTGTCCTCTTAACAGAGAATTACTAAATAGTAAAAATGGTAATTTTGCAAATGAAAACTGTCCTTTATAGAGAGGTGTCCTCTAGTGCGAGCATCCTCTCATGGAGGTTTTACTGTAGTAGAAGTGGAGGAGATTAGGTTTGAGTTAGTTTGAAACAAACTATAGGTACAGTCTGTCTTGAAATATTACCAGAGAAAGGAGGTAATGGGAAAAGGCACAGAAAACCACCTAAAAACATTTTAGAAAACAACCTCCTGTGACACTGAATCAATCCCAGACCTACAAGCGAAAAAGGTGGGAAATCTATATTTATTTCGGGCAGTGTTTCCTCTGTTGCCAAATACTTTTTCTTTGTTGGGGGACAGTGTTGATTTTAAAATAGACAACAATCCATACAGAAGTATGTACCTTCCACTCACAATAACCGATTTAGCCATAAATAGATGAAATTAATCACTTATTCCTGGTTTGAAAGACACAAATGGGAGCCTAAGAAGGTATCTCTCTCCACATGGAAGCTTGTCAATACACAGGTTTAACCGAACTGAACCCAAAGAACCTGGTCAATATATTTTTTTGCCAAATTCCAAATGTAATGCTTCCAACAGATTATGATTAGACCAAGCCACCTAAAATCAAAACCCTGTTATAACAGTTAATGCTATCTAGCCAAAAAAATCTGTAAAGGTGAGATTTGCAATGTTTATATTTCAAGAAAAGCTGGTTCCTCAAAAACTTCTGTGGTTCTTCTTACCTTTTGAAAACTATTGCTACTTTAGAAACCAGAAACTCTATACAAGGAAATAGAGCAATCTTGGAAGAGTAGGGCTTCTACACAGAACCACTGAAACAGACAGAAACAACCTATTTGCTGCTCTCTCTCTCCAGTTGATCCTGAGCTCAACCATGAAATTTCCATAACAGTCTCTTGTCTATCAGACTAAAAGCCTGTGGTACTGATGAAATTGCAAACAAACCAATCACCTAACCCATTCTTTAAGAAATATATTGAATAATACAACAACAACACATGTTCAATAGAATCCTTGATTCCTATCCCTCAATGTGATAGAAATCCATTATCTATATCCTATCTTTAAGAATCAGGCTTGTTCAGTAAATTATTGTAGAATTGCCCCCATTATAGTAATATGTAAAACTCTTCACATTGATGCTAGAAACAAGAGCAAACAGCTGGGTTGAAAATAGATCAGTTATCCCAGAGAACCAAGCCAATTCCAAAAGGCTACTTTTGCCAAGACTGGTTCATACTGCTTTCTCTAATTCAGTTAGTTGATAGACAAGAGAATAAAATTTTACAATCTTTTGGGCACCTAAAAAGGCTTGCGTGTCAAAAATAGTTAAACTTTCTTATAATGTGGAATTATTATTAGACTAGTTCTGTCAACACTGCTGATTCAATGAGAACAGCAAGATTGGATTCAGGCTGATTTCTCTGGTGATTGTTGACTATGTTAAAAAAAATAAATACACCAGGTTATATTCTAGGCATGGAAGCTGGATGTTTCTCAGTAGTAGGGACAGCATTTAACTCTTCAAATATTTTGGCAAACATTATTACAAAATGTGTACTACAAACATTATAAATATACTAAAAATTTACAATGATAAAGCACAATTATAGATTATAAATACAAGGTATCAGATTTGGTCTTATTGCCTTGTGTTTATAAAAAATTGGCAACTTTTACACTCAAATTTACATAAGGTAACAAGATCAAATCCACATGGAATTCGTGTAATCTTTACACAAGGGGATAAGAAACAACAACAGATCAAATCCAAGTCAATAAATTGTGTGTGACATTTCTGAGGCAGCTATTTAGTCATGTTACCATCTATAATCCATATTGAATCTCTTATCATTTAATTAAATTGGCATTTGTTTATAAATGAATCCGTTGGTTCAATCACATGTGAAGAACATAAACCAAAGGACTGAAACTTGGTGATGAGAACTTATTGGAAGTTTACTATCTGCTGACATTTATGTGGGGATTGATACTAAATCTCCAGCTTCAATCCTATAATCATCCTTCTTGGGTTTAACCTGCTGCTGCTAGATGTACCTCTTCATAACATGTTTGAACTGTGGTTATAACATCCCAGTAGTCCCAGAGATGTTGTAATGAGGTTTGAGGGTAATAAGTTTCTATCAATTGTGAGTCAATATTCTGTGTGCAACACCACCATTGTGGCAGGTTTCTGAGCCGTCCATGTGAGAGCCTCACCTTCACGCTGCCCAAGCTCCAACTGGACAAAGCAGTGAAAGATTCCACCAATAAGATCTTCAGTGCAGACTTCATGGTAAGTGTATTGGCAGTAGTGGGACTGCGGCGGCGTGTTTGAGCCCAGGTTGGTGGGCCCAGGTGAGCCTGACCTTCCGGTACCCAGCTATGGAGGAGCTGACGTCGTCGCCGGGGCGAGGCGGGGGGCAGCACAGCTCCAGTGACAGCAGTCAGCAGGGGGTGGACAGCGAGGACACAGAGACAGAGGACGAAGACGACTGGGACACCACACACGTCTGACATTGTGATAGAATCAAAGTTTTTGTACTCACACCCACCCACCCACCAGCCTCTCCCTCCATTTACCTCCCCCAGCCACCGGGATTATTAGTATTTTAAGATGCGATATTTTTTATTGGGATCTTTTTACTCTCGGACAAATTCTAGCTCTTTGTAAAAGAAGTTTATTTTTTGCTACTGATCTCTTGGCTTCTCTCTCCAGCAATTTTTCTTTCTCACCTAAACATGGAGTGCCAAAAATCTTCATTTCCAACTGGTTGTTGTTTTTTATCCTGTAATTTTGGGGGTAAATTTGTTGTTTTGTTTAAAAAAAAATTTTGCCAATGCCAAATTTTCTTGTTTGTTTTGTTTATACATCCAATCTTTTTTTTTTTTTTTGTCACTAGCACAATCTTAGTGTGTTCTTTTTGTTGTTATTTTCCAATTTGGGGGCATTTTTTTTCCAGGTTGGCCTTTTTCATCCATGCTGGCATTTTGAAAACTATTTATTTATTTAATTCTTTTTTTCCCCCCTGTTGAAATTTTGATTGTAGAATTACCTACCATTTGGTGCTCTTAAGTTTTAAAAAATGTTATTAGAATTTTAACATTCCTTTCCCTCTTGTCCATCTGTGTAAGATGCATTCAGGAACAAATCCTTTGTTATTGGACCCATTTTGAGGTTGAAACTAAATTATTGTATATCCCCCTTCCTCTTTTTTTTTTTTTAGGAAAAAATTATTGAAATTTTTTTAAAGAGGCAATCTCATTCAATCCTTCACAAATGGGATGTACAAATAAGTTCATTTGTTAATTAATTATTTTTTAAATTAATGTACAGTTCTTATACAAGTTCTTTGTAAATTTTTTTTCTTCATTATTTTTTGGCCATTGATCGTCCCCAGTGCAATCCAATTTAAAAAAAAGTCTTTGCCAGATGCTTACCAAGACGTGACGTACTTACCATCTAGACTAGTCTTGTGTGCTTTTTTTTATCCATCATCATCAACTTCATTGCTTGTTTTGTTTTCTTATAAAATCACAAGTTGTAAATACTATAAGATGTGTGTACACATGACACTGTACCATATTTTTTAAGACTGTTGTATTCATCCCTCCCCCACTGTCCATACCTTGCTGCTTGCCTCCGCCAATGACATGTACCTGTTTGGATTTAAACAACATAACAAAAAAGTTTTTGCACAGATTAAAATATATATATATATTGCACCCTAATTTTGTGAATATAGGCTGCATGAGGCCATATTGTGATCTATTCTTCAATTTTTTTTTTCTCCATTAAATATTTTTATTTAAGAAAAGTGTATTTTGAATGTGACCATTTTTTTTAGGTTTAATTAAAAGTATTACTCTCTACTGTGTAAGATATTGTTGGAGCAATCTAATCCTTGAGGCCTGTTTTATAAAATAAAGATTGCTGAGTAGCTCTGAGCTTAAACAACAGGGCGTCTTTGATCTCACTCACCCCTTGGTTGGTTGACAGCATGTATGTTGCAGCTTATGTCTACAAAGTTAGGGTAAAGTTGAAAGATGATTAAAGCTGATATATGAACTGTGCCTTCTCTCCCTTCACAACACTGGAGAGTCCCCCACACTGGCCCACTATAGGCCTCTTTACTACACCTAGCTACACTGGAGGTTTCCTATCTCTAATATACTTCTTCCTATGCTAGAGGTCTTCATATGTAGTTGGTAGTTTCCTCTCTTAATTTGTCTACACACAAGGAGGGTTGGTAATGACAGAGGTGAATATTTGTGGCAAAAATACTTTTATTTGGAAACTATAGAGCAACTGTCTTTTCCAAATACACAATAAATGACAAAGAAGCCACCCTGAGTATTCACGGCAGCTGCAGTGATGCAGACTTCATGATGTCTCTAGGGAGAGCCTTTAAAGCCTCCTTAAACCTGATGATTTCTCAATAACACCCCACACATTCCTAGGATTACAATCAGAAACCAAACATTGGAATAAATGAAACTTAGAAATTCTCTGACAAATACTTCTAAGTTTATATATAAAAAAAGGGCGTACCTGAATCTGTGAAAGAAAGATTTTTTTTTTTCTTTCACAGATCCAGGTACGTCTTTTTTTATATAAACATATTTAATGGATCACCTTTTGACTCAAATACTTCTAAGTTTAACTAATTAACAATCTCCTTTTATATATAACACAGAGCATAAGAGCGAAGGATTAAAGTTTATTCCAACACAAGGTCAACACATGAGCTTTCAACATTGAGGCAGAGAGATGGATCATATTGCCATGCAAACTGGTTTTGAAGCTGCCATCCCCTCCAGCCAAGACTTGACTATGGTGTTCACCACCATTGGAGTTGAGGCTAAGAACACTTGGGACAAACATATCCCGTCGTATATTGGGGAAGCTTCATGACATGAGGGACCTTGGATGGATTGTACGATAGCCATCTGATTTTCTGGGGGTTTGTAGCTGCTCTTGACAGAATATTTTAATCAGCAAAGAGCAACATTGGCTCAAATGGATGTTCTTTGAGCTTTTTCTGTCAGAAATTGGCCGTTACACCTCCTGCTGTACAGGTGATAGATGTGGTCATCGCACCCATCCAAAGTTAGCCTTATTATTGCAGGTGCAACATCGATTTTATTTGATAAAGCTCAAATTGCCATCCATCAATTTCTTTTGCTATTGTTGGATTAATTCATATGTATTGGAGTAATCTGAATGTCGGTTGTGTTTTTTTTTTTATTATTTTGTTTAAAGATCCAGGTACGCCCTGTAACACGCTGTAAAACTTGAAAGCTTTTATAAAATTTTGCTCAAGTTGAGAGGTGTTCACAAACAGCGAGCATGCCGTCGAGTCTGTGTGAAGACACGGGGATAAGCCCCGACACACAAAGAGATTTGCCAACAGAACATAGCATTGTCGATGGTTGTACTTCCTCACCCCGGGAAGTAGTCGCACACGAGGATGTTCCAGCGGCTGGGACAGCCGGGGGTCCCAGCCCGCAGCCGAGCCAGAGGCTGGTTGCCCACACCATCTGGGTGTAGTGTCCGCAGGCCTCGCCCTCCAGACAGCCGTTGGAGCGGTAGTCGTAGAACGCCACCTCGCCGTGCCAGCGCCCCACCCCCCGCACCATGTTGCTCCTGTCCGTGGTGTAGTAGAGGTTCTGGCCGATGTAACCCCGGAACCCGCGGGTGTTGTTCGGGTGGCCGTGGCCGTTGGGGCAGAACTCCGGGAGAATTAACCTTATTATCTAAAGGTATGAAATTCTGAAATATTCAAAAACCAGACCCAATCAAAATAGTAAGTGGAGTCGAGGCCGCCGTGTCAAGGCTTAACAATCAAGAGAAAAGCATCATCAGACACCACGTGACCAACCTCCTAAGTGAACCCGTGATCCTTCCCCAATTCAACCCACATGAAAACCAACTTATTAAAGACCTAAAAAACAGAAAATAAATTATCATCACCCATTCAGATACGGGGGGACATACAGTGATTTTAGATAAATCCAATTACCACCAAAAAATGCGAAGCATACTCGAAGACCCAACCACCTTCAAGCATATTTCCATAGAAGAAAAAACCCGAATATACTCCACATATAAAAAAGAACTTAGAAAAATGAATAGGGAAAATAAAATTACGAACGAAGAATTAAAAGACTTCCTATCCAATATGCAGACCGATGCCCATATATATGGCCTCCCCAAAATTCACAAGCCAGATGTCCCTCTAAGACCCATAGTTGCCTTCTACCATTCCCCAACAGCACCTCTTTCCAAATTTATCTCAGCATTTCTAAAGCCCATAGTAAAACAACAAAGCTTCCAATACTCCATATTTAACACCTCCATATTCATAGAAGAAGTACTCAAGTGCCAAGCCCCATCAGACAAGATCATGGTTTCTTTTGATGTCAAATCCCTGTACCCCAGGCTCCCACACCAACTGATACTAAACAGCACTGAAGAATTCTTGAAAGAAAATTCTATCGATCTGATCACTGTAAAGAAAATATAGAAAATTATAGCCTTATGCCTTGAAACAAATATCATAACATACAATTACAAAACCTACAAACAGACAAAAGGTTCTCCTATGGGTAGCTCTCTTTCAACCTCAGTGGAAGAAATTGTCATGTGCCGCATTGACAGGTGGATAAATTCACTATTTCCGTCCGATATAATGTTATGGCATCGATATCGACGATATATTTTGTATCTGCCCCGAAACCCAAACCAATACAATTCTGGAAAAGCTGAACAGTTACCATCCCGACCTAAATTTCACCTATGAAAAAGAAACAAACAATAGCCTGCCTTTTTTAGATATAAAAATCATGCGTATAGAGAATAAATTCCAAACAACCGTTCACTATAAACCATCTTTCAACCTCGACTATATTCGTTTTTCCTCCTACTGCCCTCTCAGCCATAAAATCAATACTGTAAAGGCCCTTACCAAACGTGTCTATAGCCACTGCTCACTTCAGACCTTCAAAACAGAAGAGACCCAGAACATCTTAAGGAATCTAAAAACCTGCCAATATCCTTTATCATTTATTTTAAGACATTTCCATAGCCCGTCTGAAATGCGAAATCCCCCAGTTTACAAATCTATTTGTAGTATTCCCTACTCACCTATATCCATATCAATAGCTCGTCATCTGAAAAAAATTCGGCGTTAAAACCTTCTTCTGCAACTCACCCAACTTAAGTTCACTACTAAGAAACCCTATAACAAAAAGCAATAGCCTTAATTATCCTTCCAATATTAAGAATGCCATATACTCTATAGAATGCATCGAATGCAGAACCAAATACGTAGGTGAAACAAGTAGAAATTTAAATATCAGAACATCAGCGAAATATCAAAAACCAGGACAATAGATCTCTAGTATATCATCATGTAAGAGAAACAGGTCATTCCTTCGCACTATCCGAACCAAGAACCCATTATTCCAACATCCCCAATAAACAACAGAGACTCATCATAGAATCCATAATATCAAAAAAGCACAATAGTATCAACAGAAGAATAGACATTCCGGAAGTTTATAATATACTATTCCCTGAGCTCACCCCAAATCATCCAAATACAGAAATCGTCTCAGAATAGCAGCGGTGGGAACCAAGTAGACCACTCCTAATAATGATAACTACAGCCTAACTATGTATTCCTTGCTTCCTTGGTTTTTCTAGTAGCCTATATTTATTCATTTGTTTGTCCTCTCATTATATTTATATATTTTTAAAATATTTTGTCTCAATTTGTATAATAGTTAATATGTAAAAAATAATATTTTTATATCCTCATAAAAATATGAAAATTGGGTCCGATTATATTTAGAGCTCGTGTTCTATTGGCGTATCATTATACCAGGTTTTCTCCTGTAGAAGGGCGTACGTGCCCGAAAGCTAGAGAACAATAAAAATGTTTTCGAAAAGACACTTTTCCCTGGAGGAATGATTGATTTTGCTCAATATTTATGCAAGGGATTATTTTATAGAAGTTTCATTCTAAATAAATAAATGGTGTGTGATGTTTCAGTAACAGCATTATTACTGAATTGTCTCATATTATTTATTTATTTGGGTTTGGTCTTATTATCTTGTGTTCTGATCTATAATCCAAATTGTGCCTTATCAATGAGAAATTTTGTTTTTATTTAAAACAATTTTTGAAAATTCAAATTCAACTCAATTTTCATATATCAATAGCTGCAGATGACTGGCAGGAGGGACAAGCAGCGGTTCTGACCTCCCAAGGGAACAATAGTCTTTGATTTCCAGACTTAAGTCTGGTCATTTACAGACAATGACTTTCCAGAATGGTTGCAAGGTTTTCCCACTAAGTGCAATTCTCAACCTGCAACCCCAAAATACATTATTGACTGTATTGACTCATCCATTGATGATCTCTACTCATTCCCAGCAGACACCATCAAAAGTCTCAAGCTTTACAAGCTTGATACCCTAATATGATTGAGTGAAGATAAGAAAGAAGATAGTTGGCAATTGAAGAGCATAGTGCTAGTTCCCTAAACATCCTTAAGCTGCCTTCCTTAGTATATACAATACAATAGTATAGTGGGGTCTGGAAATTAATTAGGCAAAGCCACCTAAAGGGTTCACCACTGATGAGCCAAACCCTCTAATTTAATAACTTTAAGCATTGCAGTAAGATCTGTAGAGATATTACACCAATACCTCACTTTGCGTCGTTTCGTTTTGCGTTTTTTTTTATTTTTACTGATTTTCACTGTGCGTCGTTAGATTTTCGAAGTTGCGTTGTTTTGGATTCGAGTCTTTAATTTTTTTTCCTAATATATGGCAACACCTTTGTTTTTGATTGCGCCTTCACATATTTTCACTTTGCGTCGTGTTTTTTTGGAATGTAATCCCGACGCAAAGCGAGGTATGGGTGTATTTGATAAATTTCATCATAGAAAACACATTACCCAAAAATATTATTACACACAAATTTCATTATTAACCCTTAACTGGACGGGTGGATTTTTCTTACGTAACTGGACGGGTTGGGTAGATTCAACCCACCTATGTAACTTTATGAAATCAGCGCTAAATAATGATTGAAATCAATATTTAAAAAAATATATATTCAATTAATATATACACGTAGTTAATATACAGATTTTGACTTTCAAAAATTCTGAATATAATCTATTTACAGTTTTAAAAAATTATAAAGAAATGTTATTGCAAACGCTTAGTTGACATACAGAGCAAAGGGTTTTTATTTTTTACCGAGTTTTTTTAATGGACATTTGTAGCACCATTTTGGAATATCAGATTGTTGTGGCATCGTAGATTCCCTTGTTGTACTTGAACCATCATTTTTCTTGAATTGTCGTCTGTAATTCCCGTGGGAGAGAATTGAGATTACGTGTGGCCAGGTGTTCATCAGTCAATGCTTTCCCAAGATAAACAATAAAATGACTCCTTTCTTTTTTACCTTTTTTATCAATCTTATTACAGATTTTCTTTTTTTTTTTTTTGAACATAGGAGACTAAAGTGGTTGTTCCAGAGAAACTAAAAATAGAGGTTCCTGATTCTCTATTAGGGTGCGGTTGAAATTGTGGTGAATCTAAGGTTTGTTCTTTCTCATCATTCCTAAATATGTAAGACCATGTTCTTTCAACTTATCAACTAATTCTACTGAAGTGATTCAATTGTCTGCTGGAATATTTCTTCCAAAGTGTGGTAGACTAATCTATAAAACATATATATTTAGGGATGGAAGGGATAGTTCTCTCTGTTGACTTGATTGATTATTCTACTTATCCAAAGAAAGAAGTGTTATTTTATAAAAAGAAAGCTAAAAATAGCGGAAGATAGAGACTCAAGTATAAGCCACGAGCTAACACTGACACGAAAAATTCTCACACTTCTGGACGGGCTGGGCGGAATCCGCCCACACATGCAAATTTAACCCCCCTCCCAAAACTGAAATTTATAAATGATGGATGGAAAATGTTTGTATCCCTGTAAAATTAGAATACATGAAATCTGGTAGCTCTAGGTAAACGAAAAATATATTTTCCTATATTAAATTTATGCATGGGCAGAATCTACCCAACCCGTCCAGTTAAGGGTTAAAATCACCCTTGAATATCTTGGAGGTATTTCTTATAACTAGTGAATTTGTTCTCAGGAGAGAGAGAGAAAAAATAAAAAGTTCCAGATACTGATTCAATATCCCTCATTAAGGCAGCAAGATTTCACCTTACCTTTGAAACACACTACTGAATATCGGTTTGCTCTTTATTGGAAAAATCCAAGATAATTCAACAAAAGACAAGGAAAGGTCAAATATGAGACAAATGCGGAGAGAATAATTACAAAAAAAAAAAACAAGACTCAGAATGAATCACTTAAAAAGGTATGACAATACATCCAGATGGCACAAGAACCTACAGGACATGCAACAACTGTCCTGGTGTGGAACCTACCCACATATTCTCAGCAATTGCCTCAGCCTTGCAGAAAATTGACATAAACCCAGAACGGCAGCTTTACACACCTCTTCACGATAGAGGACATTGTGAGTACTGTGATATCTCTATGGAGACATCTGAAGCTCTTCATTGGACACAACCACAACACTACTGAGTCTCATTAGGATGTTTGAAGTCATCTACACTATTACACAGCCCTCCAAGGTACTGGAGGAGTGGGGCCTTACTCTAAGGTCCCATCTAGAAAGGGAACATCCCTACCCGGTGAACAGAGAGGACAACACCCTAGAGAGGCTAAGCCTGGAGGGGGCCAAGTATATACTGGGATAAGTCTCCAATTTTATCTAATAAGACACTCACTTTGTTTGTCCTTGAAGTTGAAAACTGCCTCTAAAGGAGGATGACCTAATATTGGGTCAACTGTATACAGAATACTGCACTAGAGTAATAACAGAGAGAATAGGAGGATTTGAAGGGTGAATGTAGCAGACAGGACAACAACTGTACCAAGCAGCTCTACATGTGCAGAATGAATCTGGACCATCTCTGACACCATTTATAACTATCTTATTGAAGGAGAAAGTCATAGTCACCGGCCTTTATTAATAATTCCATTCTCTGCCAGAAACAGAAGCGACAGGCTCTACTGGTGTGAAGAGAAATGTCTTTGGCTTAAAAATGACATTGTCCTTTTTTCTGAGGAATTCAGTTTGAGGGTTCATGACGGCAGGATACATGTTAGACGTAGGCCCCAAGAAAGATCCCATCAGGACTGTATTGTGGAAAGGCATACACAAAGAAACCCTGACTACATGGTGTGGGATGGCATCAGCTATGAAAGTAGGACCCTTTTAGTCTTTATTCAGGGCACAATTGTCTGCTCAACTATACATTGCAGATGTGTTGCAACCTGTTGTGTTACCATTTCTTGAGCAAACTAAAAATGCTTATTTTCCAACAAGATAATGCCTGGCCACATACAGTCAACATCTCAAAAACCTTCCTTCAAAATTTTGACATCCTTCCTAGCCCACATGTTCCCCAGATCTTTACCCAATTGAGTATGTATGGGACATGATGGGGAGGAAAATTTGGCAATCTCCATAGCCAAGTAATCTTTAAGAGCTTTGGCAAAAAATTGAAATGGCTTGATCTAGCATACCACATTTACATAAGTATTTCTAAGTGATGCAATTTTTTTTTTTTTTGGCCAGTGTATCATTTTGTTGGGTCCATTTTGGACTCAGACCCAACAATGAAAACATTATGAGTGAATTTAAGGAAACAGGGTTCTCGGCTGGATGTTGGATGTGCGGGATACCCCTGACCGGATTCTGCAGACCACTGGCACATCATGCGCTGACTTATCAAGTGGCCTGAAATCCAGTGGCTTATGCATTCTACAGCCTGAGAAGAACCTTTTAAAGGCCTGAGGAACGTCAAATTACACCATACAAATTTCTAACGCATGCCTTATTTTGTTCTTTTATGTAAATATTTTTTTTATGTTGGCCTAGGCTATTTTTTTGTTTAATAGTAGGAGTAGATTCTAAATATTTCATCTGAATTATTTATTAAATAATTTTAAGATTATTTTGCATTGGTTTTATGATTCATGGGAATTGATAAATTAATTATTCTTTTCCAAATTAGAATATATTGATTTAGATAATTCTCAAGAATTATCTAATTAATTTGTAATGGGGATATAATTTTAGATTTTATTTCAGTATATATATCTGTTATTACTCTAGTGCAGTATTCTGTATACAGTTGACCCAATATTAGGTCATCCTCCTTTAGAGGCAGTTTTCAACTTCAAGGACAAATATATATTTATTTATTTATCAAATCAGACGCGATATCCCTACAAGGGATGCTTGCGTCAATATAACAACACTAAATTAAGATACTATATTACAAAAAAAAAATTTAAATAATTACAAGATTTGAAAAGATAAGAAAGAGAACATTAAAATCATTCTTGATTTTACATCACAACCAACAAAATAAACAAACCAAAAATATACAAATAAGGTAATAATTAAGGTTTTTTTAACCAAGAGAGAAAATGTTGAATAGATCCATATATTAAAAACAAAATTGGCATATCCTGACTGCTCACATAAGCTTTTTGTCATATTTTTTCACATATATCAAATGGAAAAATATGTGAAAAGTAAGTAAGTAAGAATCAAACAAGAAGACTTGGAATATGTAGACAAGTGAAAGATGGGGTTTATACTTCCAATGTAGGTGACCTGGAGTACAGAGTCAGAAAATTCCTACTTTATTCTAATACATGACACAAGTAGAATATTTTCAATTGTTTTCTAGGTTTTAGCCTTTTGTGATTTTTTTTTAATAATAGGAAATGCACTCTTTTTAAGTCTATTTAAAATGATAAATATCTGTAATTTTTTCTGAATAAAACTATCAAGAACAAATCAATAAATTGTGTGTGACATTTTGATAACAGTGTTCATCATCAGACAATAGTACTGAATGAGAAAAAAGAGAGAGAGCCCAGAGCCTCCTTTAAAGCCCAAAAGGTAATAGCCCACAGCACCCGGTGTTCCCAGGTGGTCACCCTCCCAAGTACTGACCGACATTGCTTAACTTTGGTGATCGGACGAGAACCGGTGTTTTCAATGTAGTATGGCCATAGGCAAGAATGAGAAAAAATATCACAGCATGTTTTAAATAGTTGTAATATTATCGGTTGTGTGTAAATAAAAGTATAAAATATACAACTGAAAAGAGGAAAAATAACATTATTTTTCTAAGAACATAAAATACTACTTTTAAATTTAGAAGTGGAAAAATATATATAATTAAAAGCATATCTGTAAATTTTATTAATATTTACTATTTAAGAATGTGCTGCGATATATTTTCTTATTCAGTCTTTTGTCTGGTGATTGTAACAACGCTGTTACAGAAACATCAAATACTATTTATTATTTATTTTATCTTATTATCTTGTGTTTCTAATCTATAATCCAAATTTTACCTTATTATTTCTTCTATTCTGTTAATTGTAGCATTTTTTTTTTAATGAAAAAGGCTTCTTTTAAATTGTCTCTTAAAATAATTTTTCTCTTAATCTATTATCTTTTTATTTCTTTTAGATTGAAATTATTGTGCCAATTGTTATTTTTTTTTTTATGTTCTAGAAGTACAGAATTTTTATTTTTCCCATTTTAGAGAATATACAAGGTTCCAGGGTTGACTGTCACCCCAAACATCAATATTGGGATTCTTAAATGGAATTTAAATGGTACACTTGGTAGACTGAACTCCTACTGCTGGCTGACAAACTAGATGGAATCTGCATTCCAGAGAGACAAAGCTTAAATTAGGGGCTTTCGATATCATTAGACAAGGCAGAGAAGCCGAACAAAATGGAGGAGGTCTTATTACCTTAGTAAGAAATATTTCATTTAAGAAAATTAATATTACAACAAATACAGGATTTAAAGAAATAAATATTGGGGATACAAATCTTTGAAACCAATAGAAGGACAATTAATATCCTCAACTAATACCATCCCCCGAACCAACCAGGACCAACATTAAATAGCATAGCCAACCTCATGGGAGATGAATCAATTATTCTTGGTGACTTCAATAGAAAAAGCCTCAAAAATTCTTTGATGAGACAAATTTGATTCTTATAAATACGAGGGCTATTCGATAAGTAAGGTAAAAAATAAATAAAGAAAACTTGTTTTTGGAAAATGATGTTTCAATTTTCAAAATAGTCTCCATTCACCGCCACACACCTGGTCCAGCGGTGTTCTGATTTTTTTTTTATCCCCTTGGAAAAGTTATGATGTTTTGAGGTCTTCAGAGTATCCATTTACATCGTCATAAACCTCTTCATTTGATGAAAATTTCCTCCCTCCCAGCCATTTAGATTTGGGAAGAGGAAGAAGGTACGCAGTGCCAAATCTGGGTAATAAGGTGGATGAGGGACCAATTGGAAACTTAATTCAAACAACTTGACAGCTGCCACATTCAACTTATGGGGCAGAACATTATTGTGGTGAAAAAGCACCTTTTCCGAGCTAATCTTGGACGTTTGGCACGCAATTATTTCTTGAATCGATCCTGAAGTGTGGTGTAATATTCTCCTCTGTTTTTCCATTTTCAAGTAGTCAATCAATCCTTGGGAATTCCAAAAGGCAATGGACATTATCTTTCCAGCTGACACAACAGGCTATGCCTTCTTTGGAGCCCTTTCACCCGGACCTGTCCATTGCTTTGACTGCTGTTCGGACTTTGGGGTCACAAAACGATGCCAAAAGTCCCAAGGATTAAGAGCGATCGATGATAAACACTGCTGGGAAATGTCTGTCTGCATGTATTTTTGGTCGATCGTAAGAAATCACTTCACCCACATCTGACACACAGCTTCTTCATCTATAATTTACATGAAGGGCATGGTGTACCCAGTTTAATGAGATGCCCATGATCTCAGCTATCTCATGTATCTTCACTCATTGATCTTCCATAACGATGCAATATGGATTTTTGATGTCATTTCTGGCATGGCTACATCCATAGGCCATCCAAGAAGTGGTTCATCTTCTCTTGATTTTCAGCCACGTTTAAATTCATTCATCCAGTAATAAATGGTCTTAAATGATGGAGCTGAGTCTCCATGAACTTCTTTCAGTTCAGCTTTAATTTAGGAAGCCGACCAACATTTATAAAATAAATGTTTGATAACAGCTCGAAATTCATTTTTATCCATTTTGGAATCGATCATTACGTCATAAGCTTTCTAGAAGGTGGAGCACGAGGTTTGACGTCATATAAAGGAATCTCCTTCTGTCTGTAAACCGACTCCCAGTCAACAGCTGTCACAATGCAATGGCTTCCAGCTCACGTTGGAATTCCTGGTAATGAGCTGGCAGACTCTCTGGCAAAGGCTGGAGCTCTTGGCCTACCTGAAGCCAGAGAATCTACCACCCAACTAGATGAAAGAGACCTCCTCCGTACCATCAAAACCCAATGCCTGCAGGAATGGAAATCTAATGATGCACATGACTGGTACAGAGCAGGAGGGACAAGCACCGGTTCTGTCCTCCCAAGAGAACAAGTCTTTGATTTCCAGACTTAAGTCCGGTCATTTACAGACAATGACTTTCCAGAATAGTTGCAAGGTTTTCCCACTACGTACTAGGTGCAATTCTCAACCTGCAACCCCAAAACACATTATTGACTGTATTGATTCATCCATTGATGAGCTCTACTCTTTCCCGGCCGACACCATCAAAAATCTCAAGCTTTACAAGCTTGATACCTCAATATGATTGAGTGGAGATAAGAAAGAAGAAGGAATCTCCTTCTAGCCCAGCAGGGAGATGGGTGATTTGTGTCGCCATCAATATTATTTTTACCTTACTTATCGAACAGCCCTTGCACTGGTGAACCCACCTATCTATCCCTTTCTTATGGTTCAACAGATGCTCTGGACATCACAGCATCGGACCTCTATGGAAGCACTACCTGGAGCATCTTGAACCCTGTAGGGAGTGACCACCAACCTATTCTAATAAATATCAATTCAAAATCACAGAGAATCACTCAAATCAAAAAAGCCTATTGGAATTTCCGAAAAGCGAATTGTAAACTTTATAAGGAAATTATCTCAGACTCTAAATTAACAAAACAAAACAGAAGATCCCAATCAAGATTTTCTTCTACTTAAATCTATAATTCTACAAGCAGCAAAAATAACCATATCTGAGGGCTATAGAAAAAATATTATTCCACACTATAATGAATTGTTGCATGAACTCCAAGACAAAATACAAGAAAGAAACCATTTATACAATATACTCAAACCATCTAACTCCCTCGATCTCAGATTGAAGTATAACAAAATCAAAGGCAACATAAAGGCATACTGCTCGAGAGAAAGGACTGGCAAAATCTATGCTCCAACCTAAAACCCTCCATTACAGATACCAAACTATGTGGTATATATTACTAATACTGTTGAAACAAACACCTTACAAGATTCTGAAGGTAATACCCTATCTGACATTTTGAGATTTCAAATGCTTTGAAAACACTTATATGAAAAGATTAATAACTTTGAAATAATTCAGAGCAGGAACAGAAAGAAAGAAAAAAGGGCCAGACGATATAAAAATTCTGTACTCTCTACAAATAATGAAACATTATTTAATGATCCCATCACATCCCACGAACTCACAGATGCTTTGAATCAATTAGATATAAACAAATCCTGTGGTCCTGACACGACTATATGATAAAATACCTACCACATATAGCCTGGCTGTTAAGCATCTTTAATACCAGTTTAATAAAACTTTCTGATGATTGGAAAACAGTCATTGTTATTCCTATCCTAAAACCTCGAGATTTTCCAGACACTTACCGACCTTTCTCTCTTACATCCAAAGTAGGAAAACTCATGGAAAAATTTTACTTAAATGATCAAATTATTTTCTTTTCAAAAAGAAAATCGTCTCCAGGGTAAATTACTCCACAACTGATCAATTATTTTGAGACCAAAACCATTCATAATAACTTTGAATCAAGCCCTACTAAATCCACTATTGCAGCATCCATTGATTTCAGTTCTGCATTTGATAAGGTCTGGAGACAGAAACTCCTGACTAAACTATAACAAATTGCCATAAATGGCAAAATCTACAACTGGGAGTTTAAGACTTCCTAAATAGTCAAACAATCAGAGTACGTCTCCAGAATACACTGTCCAAAACATCAAACAAGGCTCGTCACAAGGCAGCATTTTAAGCCCCATTCTTTTTCTATCTACCTGGATGGTTTAAAAGACTATCATAAAACCAAAATAGCCATGTTTGCCGATTACATGGTTTTATTTACAGCATACAATAACCTCAACACAGCAGTTACCTAAATTATTCTATTAAAAAACTAACAATATTCACTAAAAACACAAAATAAAAATCAATCTTAATAAATCTGAAACATGCGTTTTCACCATAAACAACCACCTAAGGTCATTCGTTCCAAAAATTAAATAGAGAGATAAAATACAACAACAACTCAAGATAACTAGGGGTCACTTTAGACCCATCTCTCACTTTTAATATAAACACATAAACAATATAAAAATCAGAGCCCAGAAAAGAAAAACATCCTTAAAAAACACCTCTGGGAAAGACTGGAAACCACCTATACATCACTGTGATCTGGCCCTTATTAGAATATGCTTCTCCAATCTGGATGCAAACTTCCCAAACCAACCTAAACAAATTGAAAACATTCAACAAAATTATTTGTGGACTACAAAACATAACACCTGGAAATATTGCAGAACATGGAGCTGATCTAACTCTTTTGGAGCACCGATGGCAAGGATTCGTGATAAAATTTATAGAATAAATCACAACCCTCTTACAGAAAGAATTAAGAAAAATTCCACAATGCACACAATTCTAGAAAACAAAATCCCAATAAATCATATGAACAAAACTACAAATCACATGCCCTTCCTACCAGATGACAAGCACAAAGAAGTAATCTTTAATCTAGAGCTGGGAAATGAACTTAATAAGAAAAATGAAAACCCACATATACTCAAGTCCCTAGCACTTGAAAGGGTAAATCAATAGGGAACAAACTATATAAAAAGTTACACTGATGGATCTAGATTGTTAGATGGGAGTGGTGTGCACAGAAACCAAAGTCAGGAACTCAAGGTCACCATTAATACTGAAATAGAAGCTATCAGCCTAGCCCTAGAACACATTGATAAGGAGGACCAACATAAACTTTCATCTTCACAGACAGCTCTACAAGCCATTGTTACACCAGCTCTGAAATGTCCTTGAAGAAAATTGCTCTGAATTTAGACAAGCTTTACAGAGACACACATAAGTCACCTTCCAGAAGATCCCATCCCACTTAGGACTGAAGAGCAACAACACAACAGATGTGATTCAGCAGCAATGCCTAACCTAAACCTTGATTTTGACTCTCAAATTCCTACAAAAATGAAATAAGGCAAAAATACCGGAGTCAGCATTCCATCATTGGTATCTAAACCAAAAGCCTGGAGCTATTCTGGAATGTGGGATGAACTGACAGGCAGCAACCTGTATTTCCAGGCTCAAAACTGGCCATACAAGACCACTCCTTTTCTTGGATGGTGTTAAAACCACAATGCAGAGAAGCCTCACCAAACCCCCTCCTGGAATGTATGGGAGCTTCAAGACAGGACCTATATTCCAACCCTACCAAGATTATAAATTTGATTCATGAATTCAGTCTCCATGACCTTGTAAAACTATATGATAGAGAAATGGAAAAAAAGGAAAGATGTTGTAGAGTTATGAGAGCTAGCCTATGGTAGAGCAGTGGAATGGAATATTTTATATTCAGAGGAAGTTCTCTCTTGTCTGCCAGTTTGCTAGGAAGGTTTTGTTAGGAAGTAAAAGAAAGAAAAAAAAAAAGACAGGTAGGGGAGGGGGAAGGTAGAGAGTCTGGAAAGTTTTATTGAATAAGTACTACAACAACTTCCACTATATATAGTTACATTATACACATTCTAATCAAGGTCAAAGTTGCGGGGGGCCAGTGTTCCAGTCATAACCTTTGACTCCCGCATCTTCTCCAGTGCAGCGCGGAAATCTTCCCAGCCAATGGGGCGCAGGGCGTCATGGTAGCACTCATCATCCTTGTTGGGACTGGGTGGGTCCTCCTTGAGGTAGTCTCGTACCCGGTAGAGGGCAGCACTGCGGCACAGTTCCCGGAGCTCCGAGCCTGAGAACCCCTCAGTGAGTCTGGCCAGCTGCATTGTATCAACATCTTCTGACACCTGCACAGACCCTTGTGTACACTAACTTAATCCGTTATTAAAAAAAAAGAAAAGGTCTTACAGCTTCGTGCTCCAAAATAAGGCGAAGAATTCCATTCCTCTGCTGAGCATTGGGCAGTCCAATGTGGAACATGGCAGGCATGCGGCGCAAGATCGCCCGGTCCACATCATGGGGCCGGTTGGTCGCACCCAGAACTATAACCTGGCAACCAGAATCTGTGCCAAGGCCATCCCACAGACTCATGAACTGGGCCTTCATCATGGCAGTGGCCTCATGGTCATGGCTGTCCCGGGACCGCAGGAAGGAGTCAATCTCATCAATGAAGATGATGCAGGGCTGGATCTTGACAGCCTGCAGCAGCACCAGGTCAGCCTGGCTGTGGACAGAGCAACACCACCACCCACCAAAGTGAAGACAGCTGCAGCAAGCTTCTGAGACTCCCCGTACCACTTGTCTGTGAGGGACGAAACCTCTAGGTTGATGAACCTGGCTCCTGGAACAGGAATTTCAGTGAATTACTTACTTCTTTGATTACAGTGGATATAGCAGGCATTTTGGAAACGCATGGTGGCCAGCAATTATTAGAAGACTCGATTTGGATAACATTCCCTCCAAATTAATATAAGTATTATACAATCTTATTTAAGCAGTGAAAGAAGGGCAAATTTCTCATATGAAGATACAAATGTTACAAAAAATCTGACAAAAGGATGCCCTCAAGGCGGTCCTTTATCCCCAATATTATGGAATATTTTGTTAAACGACTTGCTGAAGAGTTTCAAACATCCGAACGCAGAAATAATTTGCTACGCAGACGACGTTTCTATCATTTGCTGGAGCAAGTCTGTCTTAAATTTTCTGAATATATTTTTAGAAATATAGCAGAGAACATTTATTTAATGTTGTTTGTAGATAAAAGTAAATACTGTAAAACCTCTCTGTAAAGGAGCCTTAGTTGCAGAGCAATATTGTACTTTAAGTGTTCTCTTACAAAGAATTACTATCTTTTTATATATTAGAAGTTGAAGGAAAAAAAAGCATTTACACACAAGCATAATAGTTGTAACATATTATAATCTTGCTTTTGAAAAATGGCTAAATACCATTGAACATTGAAAATAAATTGAATGTTAAAAATAATATACTCTTTGATAAACTTAATTTTTCTGGATGACATATATTTTAGCAGTTTCCAAGCCTTGTTTGGGTTTTATAAATGAAGGTGATGCTAGCTCCTGGGTTGTATCTTCACTATCTTCTTGCACCCAATATGTAACTACTTAATCAATAGAGTATACAAATTTTATTGTTTATTTACAGTGAAATACTCTAGTTTTTGGGATCCTCAAAGGAACAATTGCAATTGTTTTACACATGCATTGCAAAACAATAACTACATTAAGTAGTAAGTACAAAAGGGTAGGCATTTCCCTTTGCAATTTGAGCCTTTTTGTGCTGTTTTAGATTTTTTTAAGTTTTTTAAATTATTGTGCGCACATCTTACTACCAACAGACATTTCGCTTGAGATCTGACAAAAGCTTCATATTTTTCTACGTTTGAATTGATCATTAAGATCAAGTTATTTTTAGGTTATATAAGAAATCCCTATATATACAGGGTCCAGTATGAAAGTAATGAGCATAATGTTATTGTGACGCGACGATAGATGGCAGCACAGTAAAACCGTGGGAAATGTGGTAGAGGGATATGCCCTTTCAATCCATCCGGTCGTCAGTTGAGTTCGAGCAGTGTGAGGGGAGATACATGCCTCTGCTTGAAGTGTGTTTTCAACTTTTGTAACATAGCGCGATGGAGCGTTCGCTTGAACAACGATACGCCATAAAGTTTTGCGCGAGGCTTGGAAAAAATGCAACCGAAACATTCCAGATGCTGCAAAAAGCCTTCAAGGACGATTGCATTTCAAGATCACAGTCTGGGAAGTGGCACAAGGCGTTCAAGGAGGGCCGGGAGGAGGTCGCCAACGAACCCCGTTCAGGACGCCCAACAACGGCCAGAACTGATGAGAACGTGGATCGTGTGCTCGAAGTTTTGCGTACCGACCGTCGATTAAGCATCCAGCAAATTGCTGACACATCACACATGTCCACATTTGTGGTACATGGGATAGTGACCGAGGATCTGCAAATGCGTAAGGTCTGTGCGAAGCTTGTGCCGAAAGTGTTGACGCAAGACCAGAAAGAACTTAGTTTTGCGCTGTCAAGAATTGTTGGATTTGATTCAGAATGAACCGGACTTTCTGAACTCTGTAGTAACCGGAGACGAATCCTGGATGTTTGAATACGACTCAGAGTCGAAAAGGCAGAGCTGTGCATGACACACAAAATCATCTCAGCGCCCCAAGAAAGCGCGAATGAGCAAGTCGCGCATCAAAACGATGATCATTGTCTTCTTTGACATCCGAGAAATAGTCCATTGTGAGTTTGTACCGCAGGAACAAACTGTAAACTCAGCCTTTTACCTGGAGGTGCTCAGGAGATTGAAACGCCGGATCGCACGCGTGAGGACTGACATTAAAGACACGGTCAAGCTCCACCATGACAATGCCACCAGCCACACAGCCTTCATCATTACCAACTTCCTTAAATATTTTAATTGATTAATTTTTACTATTGGTATTTTTTTTTTTTATTTGTCCACTAGCACAAATATTTATTATATATAAAATCATTAATAATAATCTCAAAAGTTAACAATATACAGTCGAACCTCTTTAATTCAACACCCCAAGGGATCAGAGCTTTCGGTTGAATTAAAGGAAGTGTTGAATTAAGGCTAGATGATTAGCTAATCATCTAACTCACTAAAATAATATTAAAAAAAATTGCTTTGTAATATAAATTAATGATATTAATTGAAACCATTCTATGTACTTTTTGTATTTATTTTTTTTTTATTTTCATGATTAAATTTTAGTACCAGGGACAAAATGGCAATAATACATACAGTAAAACCCCTCTATAGTGAACCCCAATGGGACTTTTTGGTTCACTATAGCCACGGTTTGGCCATTTTTTTTTACTTTTCTAAATTTTTAGACCGTATAATTAAAAAACAGCTATACAAACAGGAAAAGGCAGCCACTTAATAATGGTCACTTTGTTTTAATTCCCTAAATTGACCTATTTCTTTACAGTAATGCTGAATATCAAAATAAGTCATTTGATAATAGGTTCTTCTTATCATTAGCTTACATGTTTATATATAAACCAATGTATTATTTAAAAATTAAGCCAAATCCCCTAGGCAAAACATTATTAATTATATATTTAGAAGGTATAAGGGTATTTTAGAACATCTTTCTCAAATAATATAATACTATATATTTATTTGAAAAAATGCCTCTAATACCTTGTTTGAAAGTGAAAAGTGAAAATCAGAATTGTCCTAAAATATCGTTATTTCCATCAAAGGAATAAAGCTCTGGGTATTCTGAATCAATTGAAGATGAATCAAAAGTATCCAATTCAGAAAAATCGGACGCGAAACATGTTCATACGATAGCGCGATCTGTAAAATTGCGAATAAAAAACGCCAATTTGCAAAAACAAAATCGGTGGTAAAACGGCTGGCCAGGGGGAATATCCGCAAACCCTGAATGAGTCATATACCTAAAAAGAATTCTATTCTAAAAATAGAACTGTAGTGGTAGTTTTTGAAAATTTATAAGTCGATTTGTTTGTGGCCCATGAGACACGGGGGAACTTGGGGAAACTGTTTTTTTTTTTTTTTCTTCTTCTTCTAATTCCAGTTTCCACATATTCTTCTGAAGTGTATATTAAATTTTGTTTTTAACCTGTCATTCAAACCATTTCTGGCTTTAAAATTATTTGGAATTATTTTTTACCCTAGGTAAAACTTTATATATACGCTTCTAAAAGGGCTGGCTGACCCTGTTTTTTTTTTTTTTTTTTAGAACGCCACTCTTTGTTTCTTTTCTTTATTTTGGAAGCCATTTGTATTTTTCTTATATTTCAAAATTGTCGAATGCGAAGATATTCTATTAAATAAAAGTATAATGTGTAAAAATTTATACAACATACAGCAAAAATAGAATGGAAATGAAAACAAACAATGCCGCTAATTTTTTTTTTTGAAATCGCGATCCATGAGCTGAAACATGCTCAAAATGTTGTTGTTTTAAAAAAATTTTAAATCAAAATTTTAAGTTTGTTATAAGCATAGTTTTTTTAATAGATTTTATCATTTTGGGACCGAAAATAGGTCCGTTATTTCAATAATCGCAAAGTTCTCATATAACGATGGTATTTTCAATGGAATGGAATTGGGAATCGCCGTGGGTTTGTTATAGGGGAAGGTTCGCTATATCCAGGGTTCGTATTAGCGGGGTTTTACTGTATTTTTGAAACATAAACAATTATAAAAAATATTTTATTCTAATTGAAGAATAAAGCAGTTGAAAGGAAATAAATAAGGAAAATTAAAAGAAAATTTAAAAATAATCAGGAAGATCTTTTTAAAAATTCCTTTATAGATACTGTTTTTGCACAGAAATCCTATTCAGGATGTATTCCAGATGGTCTATTTAAAAAAAAACATGCATGTCTTTCTTCCTCTGGAATGTGTTTTAAATAACAAAGTGTTTTTATTGTATTAAAGGCATCCACTGCTGCTACAGATGTTACTGATTTTGTGTTCAAATCTTTTATAATAACACAGAAATGGAATATTGAAATAAAATGTTATCATAATCATTGTGGCTACATATTTTATGAAGATTTATTTATTTAAAAGGAAATTATTTGTAAATTTTAAAATAACTAAAATATTTCAATGCTGAAAATTAAAAAGAAAATAATATTAATTAGCGCACGAAGCCTAAATTCCCGCATTAAAAAACAAACAAAACAATAACACGCGTGACATTGTGCAAAGGGACTGCAAAGTGAAACTTAAACTAACAGAAACCAAAAGTGGCGGTGCGATTCTATCGGTGCACACCGATCATCGCCACCGCTGTAATACCATTTTAGCGGTAAAATTGTATGCAAAAAAAAAAAACATTCATCTGTCAAAATTCGAATTTGAAAATGGTTGAACTATCGGAACTGTCGTATTATCGATACTGTCGAATTACGGTTTGTTATTTGATAGGCTGGAGGTCGGGACATCAGAATATGGTCGAATTAAGGTAGAGTGTCGAATTTGCGTGTGTCGAATTAACGAGGTTATACTGTATACAAAAAACTTAGCTTACTACTTGCAGTTCTCAAAAGTTAACAATATATGCAAAAAAAACCTAGCTTCCTACTGGTAGATAACTAAAGTTACAATATATCCAAATAAACTAGTTTACTACTGGCAGAACTCAGAAGTTACAATGTATTCAAATAATACCATTTGCAGTTCTCAAAAGTTACAATATATCCGAATAACCTAGCTTACTACTGGTAGAACTCTGTTACAATGTATCCAAAAAACCTAGCTTACTACTGGAAGATCTCTGTTACAATGTATCCGAAAAACCTAGCTTACTACTGGCAGATCTCTGTTACAATGTATCCAAATAACCTAGCTTACTACTTCCAGTTCTCGAAAGTTACAATGTATCCAAAAAACCTTGCTTACTACTGGTAGAACTCTGTTACAATGTATCCAAATAACCTAGCTTACTACCGGAAGATCTCTGTTTCAATGTATCCAAAAAACCTAGCTTAATATTGGCAGATCTCTGTTACAATGTATCCAAATAACCTAGCTTACTACCGGCAGATATCTGTTACAATGTATCCAAATAACCTAGCTTACTACCGGCAGATATCTGTTACAATGTATCCAAAAAACCTAGCTTACTACCAGTAGATATTTGTTACAATGTATCCAAAAAACCTAGCTTACTACTGGTAGAACTCTGTTACAATGTATCCAAAAAACCTAGCTTACTACTGGTAGAACTCTGTTACAATGTATCCAAAAAACCTAGCTTACTACTGGCATATTTCTGTTACAATGTATACAAAAAACCTAGCTTACTAATGACAGATCTATGTTACAATGTATCCAAAAACCTAGCTTACTACCGCCAGATCTCTGTTACATGTATCCAAAAAACCTTGCTTACTACTGACAGATCTCTGTTACAATGTATCCAAATAACCTAGCTTACTACTTCCAGTCTCGAAAGTTACAATGTATCCAAAAAACCTTGCTTACTACTGGTAGAACTCTGTTACAATGTATCCAAATAACCTAGCTTACTACCGGCAGATCTCTGTTTCAATGTATTCAAAATACCTAGCTTAATATTGGCAGATCTCTGTTACAATGTATCCAAATAACCTAGCTTACTACCGGCAGATATCTGTTACAATGTATCCAAAAAACCTAGCTTACTACCAGTAGATATTTGTTACAATGTATCCAAAAAACCTAGCTTACTACTGGTAGAACTCTGTTACAATGTATCCAAAAAACCTAGCTTACTACTGGCATATCTCTGTTACAATGTATACAAAAAACCTAGCTTACTAATGACAGATCTCTGTTACAATGTATCCAAAAACCTAGCTTACTACCGCCAGATCTCTGTTACATGTATCCAAAAAAACCTTGCTTACTACTGACAGATCTCTGTTACAATGTATCCAAATAACCTAGCTTACTACTTCCAGTCTCGAAAGTTACAATGTATCCAAAAAACCTTGCTTACTACTGGTAGAACTCTGTTACAATGTATCCAAATAACCTAGCTTACTACCGGCAGATCTCTGTTTCAATGTATCCAAAATACCTAGCTTAATATTGGCAGATCTCTGTTACAATGTATCCAAATAACCTAGCTTACTACCGGCAGATATCTGTTACAATGTATCCAAAAAACCTAGCTTACTACTGGCAGATCTCTGTTACAATGTATCCAAATAACCTAGCTTACTACTTCCAGTTCTCGAAAGTTACAATGTATCCAAATAACCTAGCTTACTACCGGCAGATATCTGTTACAATGTATCCAAAAAACCTAGCTTACTACCAGTAGATATTTGTTACAATGTATCCAAAAAACCTAGCTTACTACTGGTAGAACTCTGTTACAATGTATCCAAAAAACCTAGCTTACTACTGGTAGAACTCTGTTACAATGTATCCAAAAAACCTAGCTTACTACTGGCATATTTCTGTTACAATGTATACAAAAAACCTAGCTTACTAATGACAGATCTATGTTACAATGTATCCAAAAACCTAGCTTACTACCGCCAGATCTCTGTTACATGTATCCAAAAAACCTTGCTTACTACTGACAGATCTCTGTTACAATGTATCCAAATAACCTAGCTTACTACTTCCAGTCTCGAAAGTTACAATGTATCCAAAAAACCTTGCTTACTACTGGTAGAACTCTGTTACAATGTATCCAAATAACCTAGCTTACTACCGGCAGATCTCTGTTTCAATGTATTCAAAATACCTAGCTTAATATTGGCAGATCTCTGTTACAATGTATCCAAATAACCTAGCTTACTACCGGCAGATATCTGTTACAATGTATCCAAAAAACCTAGCTTACTACCAGTAGATATTTGTTACAATGTATCCAAAAAACCTAGCTTACTACTGGTAGAACTCTGTTACAATGTATCCAAAAAACCTAGCTTACTACTGGCATATCTCTGTTACAATGTATACAAAAAACCTAGCTTACTAATGACAGATCTCTGTTACAATGTATCCAAAAACCTAGCTTACTACCGCCAGATCTCTGTTACATGTATCCAAAAAAACCTTGCTTACTACTGACAGATCTCTGTTACAATGTATCCAAATAACCTAGCTTACTACTTCCAGTCTCGAAAGTTACAATGTATCCAAAAAACCTTGCTTACTACTGGTAGAACTCTGTTACAATGTATCCAAATAACCTAGCTTACTACCGGCAGATCTCTGTTTCAATGTATCCAAAATACCTAGCTTAATATTGGCAGATCTCTGTTACAATGTATCCAAATAACCTAGCTTACTACCGGCAGATATCTGTTACAATGTATCCAAAAAACCTAGCTTACTACTGGCAGATCTCTGTTACAATGTATCCAAATAACCTAGCTTACTACTTCCAGTTCTCGAAAGTTACAATGTATCCAAAAAACCTTGCTTACTACTGGTAGAACTCTGTTACAATGTATCCAAATAACCTAGCTTACTACCGGCAGATCTCTGTTTCAATGTATCCAAAATACCTAGCTTAATATTGGCAGATCTCTGTTACAATGTATCCAAATAACCTAGCTTACTACCAGTAGATATTTGTTACAATGTATCCAAAAAACCTAGCTTACTACTGGTAGAACTTTGTTACAATGTATCCAAAAAACCTAGCTTACTACTGGCAGATCTCTGTTACAATATATCCAAATAACCTAGGTTACTACTGGTAGAACTCTGTTACAATATATCCAAATAAACTTGCTTACTACTGGTAGAACTCTGTTACAATGTATCCAAAAAACCTAGCTTACTACTGTCAGATATCGAAAGTTACAATGTATCCAAAAATTCTTGCTTACTCTCAAAATCTCTCAAAAGTTACAATGTATCCAAATAACCTAGCTTACTACTGGGAGATCTCTGTTACAATGTATCCAAATAACCTAGCTTACTACTGGTAGATATCAAAAGTTACAATGTATCCAAATAACCTAGCTTACTACTGGGAGATCTCTGTTACAATGTATCCAAAAAACCTAGCTTACTACTGGTAGAACTCTGTTACAATGTATCCAAAAAACCTAGCTAACTACTGTTAGATATCAAAAGTTACAATGTTTACAAAAATCCTAGCTTACTCTCAAAATCTCAAAAGTTACAATGTATCCAAATAACCTAGCTTACTACTGGCAGAACTCTGTTACAATGTCTCCAAAAAACCTAGCTTACTACTGTCAGATATCAAAAGTTACACTGTCAGATATCAAAAGTTACAATGTATTTTCAAATAACCGATCTCACTATTTGTAGATCTCAAAGGGGGTGGAGAAGTAATCAATTTGGGAGTACAAGGAAGAGTCCTGTATTTTTTCTGCTTCAATGACCCTTGACTATTGCACCAAGCACAACCCCATCAGTGAGTGGAAGTAACCAAACTGGAGCTTTGGCGCCTCGTGATCGTAAAGTTAAATTACTTTCAATGTGTGTAGACATGGAGGGCGCTTAAAGTAAAAAGCAGTTGCTAACTACCCACTATCATGGTCTCTACCACATGATAACATATCCCATGACCCAGGTCATGATAAGTAGTGATGATAGACATGGATGCACAGTACTACCTTCTATCTAGTGGAGAGAAATGAGCATTACAAGGTACAGAGGCTGGCTGTCTGTATACCCTATCAGGATAAATATACACACTTAATGATAGCCACAAACAATAATAAAAAATAAAATTAGATATAAAAACAATGAGTCTGACAAAAGTTGTATAAACGAACAACTAGGGGACTAAATAAGTTGCCAACAACAACAACAAAAAGGAATGCAGCAATTATCAATAATATGGATAACAAGAGAAACTCTGAGCCTACTCTGTGGGCAGAGTATAAAGGCTTGGACAATCCTAGAATCTCTTAAACAGTTTCCCAAGTTTAAGGAAGTCAAAGAAAACAATGGTAAACAACACAATGTTACAGCTTGTTACCACCTTCAGGCAAAAGTACTGAATGTGTGGCATACAACATGAATGAAAATAATATTGAATAATTCTGAGTACTAGAGAGGGAGAGCAACACAGGTATTTCTGGATCCACTTGTCAATCAATTTGGAGAATACTCAGTGGCATGAGGACATTTGGAAAAGAGGTATTTGCAGCTTATAAAGTGTGTGTAACAAACTTTGATAATACACATTCTTACAAAGAGTTTAAAATTGAGAGGTAATCATCTCTAGTGATAGTGTGTCCTTTCACGGAGGTTCCACTGTATTTAAGATGATTCCTAACGGGCTGTGAATCTTTTTTTTTTTTTTTTAAATGATGTTTGATGCAAGAGTTTATATTTACCCTAAATCCCACCACCAAGAATTCCTTTAAAGTGCTGAATATAGAAGTAGAACAGCCTTATATTAGAGTGTTATGGTGGATCAAACTGATAAAAAAAAAAGGTAGGAGAGTTGTTTTGTATGCTTTCTTTTATATCATGCTTGCTTTTTTCCTATTTAGGGGATTTTACAAGGAAGAGGATGTGTGTTACCTGCCTCCCTGGCAGTGGCCTTGGCTATCATTGTCTTGCCACAGCCTGGTGGGCCATGGAGAAGCACACCTGCCAGAAACAGTGTCAGTGGATGAAGGGGTTCGCGGGAGACCACAACCCACCTTTGGGAGGTTGGATGAGCTGCGAGCCCAAGAAAAGCTCTCGCTTCTGGATGGGCAAGATGACAGTCTCTCTAATCTCCTGAATGACATCTTCCAGGCCGGCGATGTCATCCCAAGTGATGACAATGCTAGCAGGATCCACCAGCTGAGCCGCAATGCTCAGCTCATACTCTGTCAGCTGCAGGCACCATCCATCATCCCACACTGTGCTGTACTCCCACCACTTACCTTAACATTCTTCACTCCAATTCTGTTGAGAATCCGCTCAGCCTGGACAACCAACCCTTTTTGATCAATTCAATACATTTAGATATTTGTGTGTTCACTAACAATGAGAGTATTATTTGCTCAAGTTTTCATTGTTGGTATGTGTTATATCCTCAATGTAAATAGCCATGTACACATTACCTATTTAAAAAGTTAATTTCTTTAAAATGAATTTTCTATCTAAGGAAATTATATTTCATGTAGACTTTATATTTGATATATAGAGAGAGTAGGTACATAGTTCCTTACATGTACAGTAGTTTCCTCCCATAATAGACCATAGCTCCCAGTCTCTTCTGTCTATTTATTAGAAACTATTTTATTGAGAGACTCCTCATGACTTGCCTAACATGACATAAGAAACTTCTTCAGGAAAGACAGTTTATCAGTTTTTTAGGCGGCCTCTCATGGGAGACTACTGTATTGGCACAAAGGTAAGTAGGGACACATCAGTTTTAATTTCCTAACAACTCAACATTCCAACAATGGTTAAAGTAGCACCCTTTCACCTCTGCCTGCTTTAGAAATAAAGGAAGAGATTTCTGGGAATGGGAACAAACCTTGCCGAGTTTAGACCCTTGTATCTTCAGGATAGCTTAGGAAGTTAAAAGGTAACAAGTGAATAGAAATGTGACATGATGAAAATGAATATTGTTGTATAACCACAGCGCGACCCTGAACGCCGGACACGTGGCCTCAACTAACACACGCCTGCTATCTTAACTAGCAAGGCTCACGATTTAGAATTTTTTTTATTTTTATTTTAATTAAGATTTTTTAAAAATTTTAAATAATTTTAAACTTCCTTTGTGAGTCATCGAACAACAGAGTTCGACGAGAAATTGCACTTTGACCACGGACCAATTTTCTTGCTTGCTCTCTTTATTATTATTTTTTTTTTTACTCAAGTTCCATTTTTTTGGATCAACGGAAAATGAAGACGGCCCGACCCGCACCGACCGACCCTACAGAGGACCGACCCGAGTGCCAAGAAGCTACAGACAAGATGCATCCCCGGACCAGCCCCAACCCTGGCACCAATAAAAAGTTACATCCCTTAGTACGGCCCTGTGACTTCCAGGCTCCCACACAACAATATTTTAAAAACTTGAAGAAATTGTTTCTAATGCTCCTTTCTTGTCATTTTTTTTTTAATCCAACAATAAGCAACACATCCAGTGCAAGGTAATAAGGTACTGGTACATTGGCAATGTAAGAAGGACATGTGGTTGTATGCATCCTTCGGAATGAGTCCTAGAAAAGAAATGCAAAGTTAGAAGAACTATTGGCAATAGTTTTAGGCTCTGAAGAATTACATATGTAGAAATAAACTGACGACCACAATCTCTTCTTAGTCATAAAAGCTTTCTCCAAGACCGCAAAAAATGTCCTGAGGCTCCAAGTGTGTGCATATGTTTAATGCCCACAACTGGGAAAACTATATTCGGAGCTGTCTAGAGACTATTCAAGTGAACCCCAATATTTTGAAAGGTCAAACCAGATCCGTATGCTAGTTATAGATGACAAGAGACTACAAAATGAAACTAATAAAACCAATATTTTGAAAAGCTAATTGATTATGCTAAGAATGGCTAGCCAAAATAAAACGCTGATGTCAGAAGTCAAAGTGACTGGCAATTTCAAGATGAAGTAAGGGCATCAGGTACAAAGGAAATTGTATCATTGAAATTTCAACTCAAGGAATAGCAGAGACTAAAGAAAGGAATGATGACAAAAGTGAGAAATGAAGTCACAAAATGCAGAAATGTCAGGAATAAGCAGAGTTAACTAATGAGATCCCAAAACAAAGTTGCAGTAGACTTCATGGAGCTGAAAACTGCCTTGTGAGGGATTTTACTCCCGAGGCTGCTCTATTCAGGAACTTAGTTTCTAACAATGGACAGCCACCGCTCAACTCTACTGGAGTTCAAACATCAACCTCCATAGCTAAGATCTAATGGAGAAGTTGAGGGGTAAAAAGGATTGAGAGCAGTGTGACAAGGTACAATTTGAATAATACAGTAAAACCCCGCTAATACGAACCCTGGATATAGCGAACCTTCCCTTATAACGAACCCATGGCGATTCCCAATTCCATTCCATTGAAAATACCATCGTTATAACTGACTTTGCGATTTTTAAAATAACGAACTACCCCTATAACGAACCTATTTTCGGTCCCAAAATGATAAAATCTATTAAAAATACTATGCTTATAACAAACTTAAAATTGAGATTTAATTTTTTTTTTTTAAACAAAATTTTGAGCATGTTTCAGCTCACGGATCGCGATTTCAAAACAAAAAATTAGCGGCATTGTTTGTTTTCATTTCCATTCTATTTTTGCTGTATGTTGTATAAAATTTTTACACATTATACTTTTATTTAATAGAATATCTTTGCATTCGACAATTTTGAAATAGAAGAAAAATACAAATGGCTTCCAAAATAAAGAAAAGAAACAAAGAGTGGCGTTAAAAAAAAAAAAAAAAACAGTGGCAGCATGCCCTTTTAGAAGCGTTCTATATCAAGTTTAACCTAAGCTAAAACATAATTCCAAATAATTTAAAAGCCATAAATGGTTTGAATAACAGGTTAAAAATAAAATTTAATATACACTTCAAAAGAATATGTGACAACTGGAATTGGAAGAAGAAGAAAAAAAACGGTTCCCCCAAGTTCCCTGTGTCTCATGGGCCACAAACAAATCGACTTATAAATTCTCAAAAACTACCACTACAGTTCTATTCTATGACTCATTCAGGGTTCGCGAATATTCCCCCTGGCCGGCCGTTTTACCACCGATTTTGTGTTTGTAAATTGGTGTTTTTTATTCGCAATTTTACCGATCGCGCTATCGTATCAACATGTTTCGCATTCGATTTTTCTGAATTGGATACTTTTGATTCATCCTCAATTGATTCAGAATACACGGAGCTTTATTCCTTTGATGGAAATAACAATATTTTAAGACAATTCTGATTTTCAAATTTTAATTTTCACTTTTAAACAACAAGGTATTAGAGGCATTTTTTCAAATTAATTTAGTATTATTTGAGAAAGATGTTCAAAGATACTCTTATACCTTTTAAATATATAATTAATAATGTTCTGCCATGGGGATTTGACTTAATTTTTAAATAATACATAGGTTTATATATAAACATGTATGCTAATGATAAGAAGAACCTATTAACAAATGACTTCTTTTGATATTCAGCATTGCTCCATTGTGGGCAACAGAGCATAAAGACTTATTGGATAGTATACAAGACATATTTATCTGTAGGTTCTTGAATCTGCCCAGATACATTCCAGGCTACCTAATCAGATTAGAAACCGGTCGTATCTCATTGAGTGTAACAGCCTTAAAATTAACCCTGAAGTATTGGCTGCGGGTGTTGAATATGAGCAGTGACAGATTGCCACGTATATGTTTTAATAGAACACGGGAACTGTCTAATGCTTCGGGCACACCCATCGGTTTCATTAAAAAGCTCACCAATCTGCTTAACAATAATGGATCCCCTGCACTTGTTTCCTGTGATGACCCTGAAACGCTGAGGAGCGCGATTACAGGGCTCTTAAAAACAGCGGCAGACCAATCTATACAAAACGACCTTACAAGAATGGATAAATCTAAGCTATACTCTCACTACAAAGACATTCACATATCTTTCATGACGGAGGGATACCTTTTAGGAGATTTTCCTTTCCCGGTTGTAAGACTACTCGCACAAGTTAGAATACTTTCAAGTTTTTTTAGAGAAAACCACACCAAGATGCTCTGCGGTAAGGACCCGACTTGTACCTTCTGTAATTCAAAACTAAAAAATGAAATCACTCACTATATTTTTGATTGCCCTGCTCTGAAAGAAGAAAGAAGAACCCTTATGCTCAAAACTGGGCAACTCTGTGCTTCACTTCCATCAATAATTGACAATATGACCCAAAATAAGTATATTGCTACGGCATTTTATGGTTTCCACAAGTCCATATCTCAGAAGAAGGCCAAGTGATACTCACTCCTCACTTTCTTACTGCTACTCTTTTTGTGTTGATTTCTTGCTTCCCTCTTTCTTTTTTTTTTTTCTTCTTTTCTTGTTTTTTTTTTTTTCATTTTCTTCTTACTCTGTATATATCGTTATTTCCTTTGTCTCACTGCTTTGTTCTTATGCATACCTCTGGTGAATCCTGTATAGGGTCAGTGACCCTAAATAAAGGCTTTTTTGTTGTTGTTGTTGATATTCAGCATTACTGTAAAGAAATAGGTCAATTTAGGGAATTGAAACAAAGTGGCCATTATTAAGTGGCTGCCTTTTCCTGTTTGTATGGCTGTTTTTTAATTATACGGTCTAAAAATTTAGAAAAGTTAAAAAAAAAAATGGCCAAACCGTGGCTATAGTGAACCAAAAGCTCTGTCCCATTGGGGTTCACTATAGAGGGGTTTTACTGTATATTGGAAATATAAAGCAACAATACACAATATCCAAATATAAATTATATAGCAGTAAAGTCCCAGCTGTGATAGAGCTCTATAACACACTGACTTGCCATCAGATGCTTATCCTGCTTAATCTGGGAGAACTCTTTCAAGTTATACCTAGCAGCAATATCACTGTTTGATAGAAGTTAGAATTATGAAAAGTTGAAAGAACCGGAGCTCAAAGAAACCATTGGAAGTAAGAGAGAACATCATGTTGCAGGAAAAAGGCGATGGGTAGTGATGGCGAGGTGTTATCTGGCAGGCCTCCAGGAAGTGGTGCCACTAAGACAAGAAGATCACAATACATAGCACAAGCTGGAAATATAACCTAGTAGACAGATCTCACAGATTCAATGGAAGAAAGAAAGAGAATGTTATACAGTAGAGCCTCCATGAGAGGACACTCACACTAAAGGAAACCTATCTATAAAGGACAGTTTTCATTGTCAAAAAGACCTTTTTTAATATTTAGAAACTATCCGGTAAGAGGACACCTTTCCCTAAAGGCACTTTGGCTCTGCAACTAGGTGTCCTTTACAGAGAGGTTCTACTGTATTTGTCACATTTATAATTTTTTAAAGCGGAAAACACAGAAATGTGACTTAATAGATGGTAGTTAACATAAATGGTACAATTAAAAAAAAAAAAAACTTGATTAACGGTTTGTATATAAAAAAAAAATACATGGGCCAGATACTCATTTCAGTGGATCATTGGTGATTGTATTATTCCCCACTAGGCCTACTTACTGTAAACAAAAATAGTTCCAATTCTAAATCAACCAATAAACCTAACCTATTTAACCTATCTAAACACAACCTAACCTGACCTAGCACATTGATATACTGGGTGGAATCTTACCAACTCTTGCTCTGTTGCCCATTACACAATCATAATTTAGAAATTTATTGATCCAACTAAAATTTTGGGCTATTGTTATATAAAAACAAATATTTTGATTTATTTATATTTTTTAAATATTAACCAATAACTTATCAGATTTCTAAAACAGATTATTAATGTATTATACAAACTCCCTCTACAATGTGCTAGTACTTACTAACAATTATGAATATGCAACATTAAACGATATTTACTTGAAAAACGATAGTATTATGATGCATAATGAATATATGTTTAATGAAATATACTTACTCTTTTTTGTGATTCGACTTTTTGTTTTCTAGTGGGATCTATTGCGTTTACCATCCAACGAATGCCGAAATAAGTTAAAGCACCAAATAAAGTTAATCTAAAAATAAGACCTATAGCTTCATTTCTTGATATATGAGCAGCCATAGGGGTTCTATGACCTGCCATTTAAAAAAAACTTAAAGGAAGATAATTTCATTAGTAAATAGATGTTTTCCTTCAATTACAGACGATGATGATAATGTTTTTATTTACAAATCCGTCCTTCAGCAAAGTTAAATATTATTTATTACAGACAGAAAACAAAAAATAGAAAAATTTATAGAAAATATAAATATCTTATTGCAACATCAGAAATTAATTTAAAATATGTATGTTAATATATTTATTTCAAATTTTACTCTTTTGGTACAGAAATTTCATCATTTCCCCTATTTTTAAAAACTTTTATTTAACTTGCCTCCAAGTCTGTCTGTCTGGATGTCTGTCGCCAAATCTTGTAATCAATTTTTATTAATATACTTATAGGGCACCTAGAAATATGAAATTTGGTACACATGTTCAAACCTGATGACAATGCTTTCTGACCAATTTTCAAACTTCTGGGTTGTCAGGTTGGCCAAGAAGGACAAATTTCCAAATTTCCTTTCAAATTTTGTATATTCAATTTTAATATGCTTCCAGACTATAAAGAATGATGAAACTCACAATACTCGCTCAGTCCAATTAACAATGCAAGTGTACTAATTTTCAGACTTCTGGGTGGTCGGGAAGGCGAGAAATGAACCATTAGCTATATTTCATTTTTAATATTATGTGTTGCATTATATCTACTCGGAAAATGCTGGAGGTTGTGAAAGGATTTTTACAATAAATGTTCAAGACATGGAAGGAATTAGAAATCCAAATATTCAGATTTCTATCTAAAACGTCCTTGGAATTACAAGCAAATAAATGAGAAAAGCCAACAAATATATTAATTTTATCAGTTATAATTTAGTCATCTGATTCCAATATCATCACGCATATATTTATATTCATTATTTATATTAATATTCGCTCTGCCATCTAAAAAGCACATGTGCTCGTGGTCAGGAGATGCCTTTTTTATTTTTAATATATATATATATGTTATATTAAGATATTATTTGAAATGTTATATTAAAATATTTTATTTAAAAAAATTATAATTTCATAGATATAAATACTCTGTATAAATCGACCGCCAGAGGTCACGCTTCCCATATAAATCACATTGTTGTTCTTCCCCGTTGGTCGACCCAAAACTTTGTAATTATGTAAATAATATTTTGTTTTATTTATTCTTACGCCTTAAGCCAGGCATTACTTTTACCAGATTATGTTTTTATATATTCCTTAAGCACAATAAAAGCAATTACTGATCAAAACCATTTTTATTATTATTCTATCAAGAATTTAACCACGACTGCATCACCAATATCATTTAGTACCAAAAAGAACCAGCAAATAACTCCATATATGATACTCACGATAATCAAAAATCAAGCAGAAAATATATCTTTCATTTTTATATAATATATATATATATATATATAGGTGTGTGTTTAACAATATACCACCCTACCTTTCACGACACATTTTTAAATAGTTCCCCTTTTTCAATTAGAATGCTGTTACTTTAAACTATTTAATCAATTGTTTAATTATAATTCAAATTTTATATATGTACCAATTATCCCCTAACAATAATCCACTGGGTGTCTTTAACTTTGTAATATGATTCAAAAAATTTAGGGTTCCCAAAAGCAAAGAGACGCAGTTCTGTTATTAACGGATTTTGCTTACATCACTTCCGACCTCCCACGAGGAATTGACCAATCTGCTACGAGCAGGCTTGCAGCTATTTAAGGCCAACGTCGTCTCAGTGATAAGGCTTTTTTTTTTGGACTGGCATATATACGACTGAAAATAGCGTGAATAATTAATTATAAAAAACACTTTTAAAAAAAGCTTTTATTTAAAAAATGCACTAAAAATAACAAAATAAATATTTCTGAAGTATTGCTTTTTTTTTCTGAAGGTACCATTTAACAAATAAAATAATAGACTTAGAAATAAAAGCGGTGGGGTACAATAATGATAAATTTGCGATTGTTGTGCTCCATTGTTGGGTTCAGTTGGATAAATGTAAAAAGATGTAAGATGTGACTTAGTAAAATTTCCTTACTATAAAATACATGTGTGGCGTTTCGGTAACAGCGTCGTTACCATCATAGGAATAGTGTGTGATATAGAGATAAACAAATATAGAACTTAAGCAGCTAAAATTATATTTGGGAAGATAAAATATCAGATAATATAGGATATAGAAGCATTTCGGGGATTACGCAGTGCCACAGCACGCCAAAACTCTTCCCCCAAGCTAGCCAAGAGGAAGATCTCCCAGGGGCGCAAAAATGGGGAGGGGGCGTGTTGACAGATCCCGGGGTCTCGAGCCGCTGGAATGTATAGTCTCGGGTATCCGGACTAACGACGATGAGGCCCCTGGTATGTGAAATTCCAACGTTCATCCTCCCCCTTCTACGAACTGATGAGAGAGATGCCCCCCCCCCCCCCCCCCGGTGTCAACTGTCCTTTGAAGAAAAGGACATCCTCAGGCCCTGTGGAAGAGAGTATGCCATTATATGTAATTCAGATCTTATATGGAAACTCCCTAGTATTGTAGCCATATTAAGAAACAGGCCATCGGCAACTTTTAGATTCACAATCAGGAGATGCCTTTTTCTTGATTTATCTACCTGAATCCAGTACAATTTCACCTTTTTACTATTTTTCTCTTAATATATGTGTCTGGTACTGATCTCTATTCAAAATTATTCGTTGTCATTTGTGGTATATACTGTGTAACATCCATGAAATCATTATTAAATTAGATAATCTATAAAAACAACTTCTGGAGATTTAGCAACCCACTGAAGACGCTGAGAACTATTTCAGAAAGGAAAATATATAGCAATAGAACTCTATAATTTCTACAGATCAATTGTAAATAGATTCATACACAAAAGAGATAGTGAGGAAAGTTTTAGAACAGATGTGTAAATAAATCCCTTTTCAAACAAAGGCTCACGTGTACATGGGGAAAGGGAGGGAATTGCTGTATTATTTGTTGTTGTATGGCTAATCCATACAGGGCAATGGGCCCTAATAAAAGCCTTTTGTTATTGTTGTATTAAATTAGATAATCTATAAAAATAATGGTCGGCTCTCCCATCAAAATAGACGCTAGAATTGAGCGCCATCTATTGACCGTCTCTGCAAACTAGAGGACTCGGGTCGGTGACAAGCCGAGCTTTACCAATTAAGAAGCGCCCACCTAGAAGCGACCCCCGTGTGTGGGCCTGGGACGATACTGATATTATAGACCATATACAGAATGCGTTTATCAAAAACTTTCTGAATCTACCAAGATATATACATTGTTGCGCTGGTGACCTGATGTACTGGGAAGAAACATTCGTGAAGTCTTTTTAACGTTTATTCACAAACCAAAAGTTTGGAGGCAAAGCACTTTCTAACTAAAGATTATTGTCTTAAATAATCTAAAAACAAAAGTATGCAAATTTGACGAAATAAAAGTAGGTAAAATAATTATAGAAAACAAAATTATGTAAAAATAATTATACATGAAAGTTATTAAAAATAAATAAGATGTTAAAAGTTACAATTGAATCCATAAGAAAAGATGTAGACATAACAAGTAAGTTAAAAATGGAACATGTAAATTAAAGGCTCCAGCAGCGCGCCAACATTACTCCCCCTCTTGAAAAAGACTTGTCCTCAAGTCTGGTGATCTGTATGGCTTCATTCTTGTCACATGTACTATTTGTCTCTTTTTCCTTTTTCCCTCTGCAATTTCGATGACTTCGTAGTTTACTGGTGATGTTTGTTGCAGTATTTGGTAAGGACCGACGTATCTTTTTTGTAGTTTGTCCGCTCTTCCTACTTTCCTTATTGGTGTCCAAATCAGTACCAGATCATTGATGGCATATTTAACTTCTCTGTGAGTTCTATCATATAACTGTTTGGATTTATTCTGTCTGGCTATTGTTTTAGAGGTGGATATTTCTTTTGCATCTTCTATTATTTCTAATAGGTTCGATACATATTCGTCATAGTCTTTGTGCTTAGAGAGCTCTGGCATATCAAAAGTCGAATCTAAGAAGGTCAATGGCTCTCGTCCGTGGATTAGGAAGTATGGTGAATAGCCGGTAGTATCCTGTATGGACGAGTTATAGGCGAAAGTTACGAATGGAAGTATCTCGTCCCAATTCTGATGTCTCTCGTCGATATACATGGCCATCATATCAGCGAGTGTACGGTTCATTCTCTCCGTTTGGCCGTTAGTCTGGGGATGATAACTCGTCGTTTTCTTATGGAGCGTATTGCATATCTTTAGAACTTCTTTGAATAGTTTGCTCAAGAAGCAACTACCCCGATCAGATATAACTGTTTTGGGTGCGCCGTGTCGTAATACCACTTTTTGCAATAAAAAGTCTGCAATTTCTTCCGCCGTCCCGCGAGGTAATGCTGCTGTCTCGATATATCTGGAGTAATAGTCTGTGCATACCAGGATCCAACTATTTCCTCTTCCAGATTTCGGGAATCTCCCCATCAAATCTATTCCCATTTTCTCAAAAGGTCTTGAAGCTGGTGGAATCGGCTGCAACAGTCCTTGAGGCAATTGGGAAGGTGTCTTGCGAAACTGGCATTCAGGACAACTCGATACATATTCTTCCACAGTTTTAAGCATTGAGGGCCAGAAATATTTGCTCTTTAGACGATTGTAAGTTCTTTTAATGCCCATATGACCTGATGTTGGATGGTCGTGCATATTTTCTAAGAGCTCTTTCTGTTTGTTTTTCGGGACTATCAACAACCAAGGATCGCCAGTCACAGAATGATTTTTCTTGAATAATTTGTCTTTAAATTTGGTGAAGTTTTCTCCATAGCTGTTTGGATTCTGATTTACCAAATTATCGATCTTTTTTATATAAGAATCATAATCATGTTCCTCATAATTAATTGTGGAAATAATTATTTCCGGGATAGGACATCGTGACAATCCATCTGCATCTAGATGAGTTTTTCCAGACTTGTATTTAATGGCAAAATCATATTCTTGTAGTTCCAGTGACCACCTCGCTAATCGCCCTGCAGGGTTTTTCATTTTTGCCATCCAGCACAGACTATGGTGATCGGTATATATAGTGAATTTTCTTCCGTAAAGATATGGTCTAAATTTTTTAATCGCCCATATGATAGCTAGGCATTCTTTCTCGGTTGTAGAGGAGTTGGTTTCTGCTTTCTGTAATGTCCTGCCTGCATAAGAAATTGGACGCTCTTTAGTGTTTTCGTCTAAATGAACAAGCACTGCTCCAAGTCCTTGGTCGCTTGCGTCTGTGTGGAGGGCTATAGGCTTATTTGGATCGTAATGCGTTAATACTTCAGGAGAGATGAGTTTGTTTTTCAATGAATTAAATGACAACTCTTGTACTTTACCCCATGCAAACGAATGGTTTTTGCGGGTCAGAATCTGTAAAGGCAATGCAACTTTTGAAAATTCTCTTATAAATCTTCTATAGTATGAACAAAGTCCAAGAAAAGCTCGGACATCTTTGACAGTTCTGGGCGTTGGAAATTTTCTTATACTTATAATTTTTTCTAGGTCTGGCGCGATTCCTTCATTTGAAACGACATGTCCCAAAATAAGAAGCTCGGTATATGCAAATCGGCATTTCGAAGCATTGAGTGTCAATCCTGCTGTTTTCAAACATTCTAAGATTGTCTTCAATCTGTTCAAATGGGAATGTAGATCTTCTGAGAATATGATGACGTCGTCGAGGTAACAGAGGCATATTTTCCACTTATGGGTTCTAAGAACAGTATCCATTAATCTCTCGAAAGTTGCTGGCCCGTTGCACAATCCAAAAGGTAGAACATTAAATTGATAAAGTTCATCAGGAGTGATAAAGGCTGTTTTTTCACGGTCCTGTTCTTCCACCTCTACTTGCCAGTAGCCTGAGCAAAGGTCGAGTGAAGTAAAGTACCTGGCGCCATGAAGGGAATCGAAGCAGTCATCTATGCGCGGTAGTGGATATTGGTCTTTTACTGTGACTGAGTTCAGATTTCTATAATCCACGCAAAATCTAAATGTTCCATTCTTTTTCTTCACTAGAATTATAGGGGATGCCCATGGACTTGAGGAATGTGAAATAATTCAATTTTTTAACATACTGTTTATTTGATCATTAATTATCTTCCGTTCTTTTTTAAAGATACTCTGTAAGGATTTTTCCTGATGGGGATATCGCTCGTTGTTCTAATTTGGTGTTTAACGAGATGTGTTCTACCCTTATACTCATCCGGTGCAGTGAACATCTCTCCATATCCACTAAGGAGGGTCAAAACCTGGCTGCGTTCTTCCGGACATAATTCAGGATTTATATCAAAATCAGCTCTAATAGAGGCTACTCTTTGGTTCTCCGTCTGGTACAGTCTGTCTACCTCCGAAAGTATTCCTATCTTCGTGTTCCGGAAAAGTTTTACAGGTTTGTTCGTACCGTTTAAAATCCATATGGTCAAATATTTCTTCGTATTATTCAATAGGGATCTGGTTGTTATAAGATTATATTTGGTTGTCAGAGAAGGAATATTCTCAATTAGTATTTCTCTGCCTGTAATGCTAGTCTCACTATATCCTTTTACTAAACATAAACAATATTCAGGAATGATTTTATCCTCAGCTATATGAGCATATCTTAAATTTGATTCATTTTGGTCAAATACATTTGGGGATTCCACCCACAAAGTATTGTTTTGACAATTTATTAAGGCTTTATTTTGACTTAAAAAGTCATCTCCAAGGATTATTACAGGGTTTCATTTTTTTAAGATAATCATTTCTCTTTCATATTCTTTCTTATTGATTTTAAATTTAACTCTTGACTTCCCTATTGCATTGAGTTTTTGATCATCTGCTGATTTTAATTTTAGATTTTTATCGGGTATGATTTTTAATTCGAGCTTCTTAACAAGTTCCTCATCAATGCAACTGACCATTGCTCCGGTGTCTATCAGTCCTTCTATTGGCATTCCTTTTATTACAATGCGAATGGTTTTGTTTTTCTGAAGATTTACAATTAAATTTATTCTATCACCGGAGAGTTGCGATCCTTTTGACTTAATTAGTTTTTTGAAGCTTCCCCTAGAGTAGGGAAGTCTTCCTCACTATGAATGTCGAAATCTGGATCCTCTCGCTCCCTATCCTCGATGCCTCTACAATTCTTTAGGTATTCCTCATGTGGTGAATTCGGTTCGTCTATAGACCTCGTATATTGTCTTCGGATAGGTCTGATATTGTAGTTTTGGTGTTGGGGCTTATACGGGCAATACCTCGAAATATGTCCTTGTTCCGAGCAGTTCCAACAGATTCTTTTGTCAACCTGATACTGTCTTCGATAATAAGTATTAGGACGTGTGGATCTTTGCTCGTTGTTGCGATTTTGTTGAGGTGGGGGTGAATTTCGCAGATTAACGCCACTTGTTCCTGCTCTAGTTTCAATTATTCTTTTTCCCTCGAATTTACTCGGAATTATATTTTGCCTTCCATAGTCAGTTGGGCGCTCGTTCGATATTTGGGGTCTCTCGTTTGAAGGTCGTGCTGAACCTCTATAGTTGTTATAATTATATTTTCTTGTCTGAAATGGTTGGATAGGATTAGATCTTTGTCTGCAGCTTCTTCTCTGTTCGAAGTCAACCAGATGTTGATCAATGCGTCTTGCTAGTTCCAAGAATTCTTTAACTGTACTGCAAGGTGTCATTAATACGACGAGCGAGAGATATTTGTTTAGTCCAGTTTTCATATAATAAAGTTTATCCTCAGCGGACATTTTAGAGTTTACCTTGTTGCACAAGTTAAGTACATCTTCAGCGTATCGTAGAGTAGATTCATTATATCCTTGTACTCTATTCTGGAGCTCCATGATTAATTTAAATTTTGTCGTATCTGCAATCTTAAAGTCTTGCATCAGTGTTTTCTTAAAGGTTGTCCAATTTGAAAATATTTGGGGGGTGTTTAGCTTTGCCCATTTTTTTGCAGGACCTTTCAGGTAACTTCTGGAATATGCCAGCATCACGTCCTCGGGCCATCGCTGCTGTCTTGCTAAAAGCTCGAGTTCTTCTACCCACTCTGCTGGGTCCTCTTCAGAATACCCTTCGAAAAATTCTAGGCTTGGAGGTGGTGGCTGACAGAAGAAGACGTTGTTATTCCACGAGGCGGCATCTTCAGGATCAACTTTTATGCGTCTTGTTGGCGAGGCGCTAAAAGATCTAACTGGTGGCAGGCCTTGTGTTCGCCTGCTTCTTCTTGGGTTGGAAACAGCATCTCCAACAGTGTTGCGCTGGTGACCTGATGTACTGGGAAGAAACATTCGTGAAGTCTTTTTAACGTTTATTCACAAACCAAAAGTTTGGAGGCAAAGCACTTTCTAACTAAAGATTATTGTCTTAAATAATCTAAAAACAAAAGTATGCAAATTTGACGAAATAAAAGTATGTAAAATAATTATAGAAAACAAAATTATGTAAAAATAATTATACATGAAAGTTATTAAAAATAAATAAGATGTTAAAAGTTACAATTGAATCCATAAGAAAAGATGTAGACAAAACAAGTAAGTTAAAAATGGAACATGTAAATTAAAGGCTCCAGCAGCGCGCCAACAATGTATACCAGGGTATATTGTAAGGCTAGGAACAGGCAGAATATCTGACTCTTACAACGATCAAATTAATTATGAAATATTCCATTAGATTACAAAAAAAAAAAGGAGGACAATAGACTACCTAAGCTCTGCTTGAATAGATTGAGATTATTAGCTAGTATATAAAAAAAATAACTCTGTTGAATTTTATTTTGTATTTAATCGATAACAGCAAAGTTACGTATGTTAATGTTAGGAAATATATTTTGATGTTAAGCAAAGCCTACTCCATCTCGTTTTACATGAATGTTGAAAACTTGGTTGAAATTGATGCATTTGTAACGAAAGTTTTAAGTGATGCCCACTTATGAAATTTCCATTTTATTGATATAGATATATATAAAGCAACACTTAAAGCCTCCCTGCATAAGTTTTTTTTTTTTGTGAAAATCAATATTAATTTCAAAGAGAAATATGTACTATTTCTAACTTTTTGGATGACGTATGAAAAGTTGAATATATGAAGAGTAATGGTCTATATATGTTTGGATGACGTATGAAAGGGTGAAAATATGAAGAGTAATGGCGAACGGAAAAATAAAAGTGTCCAGGGGCGGGAATCGCCTAGTGGACATGGCACCTGCCCGGTAAGCAGAAGGTTCGATTCCCGCCCCTGGACACTTTTATTTTTCCGTTCGCCATTACTCTTCATATTTTCACCCTTTCATACGTCATCCAATCATATATAGACCATTACTCTTCATATATTCAACCTTTTCATACGTCATCCAAAAAGTTAGAAATAGTACATATTTCTCTTTGAAATTAATATTGATTTTTCACAAAAAAGAAACTTATGCGGAGAGCCTTTAAGTGTTGCTTTATAATCATACGCCGCAGTCCTTTAAAATAATATATATATATATATATATATATAAAATGTAAATAATAAAGTTTATCAAATAAATTTTTAAATCTTAAATATAATTTAAATTAAGTTGATATTATAGAGTGAGTTAAGATGGATTTATATATTGATATAACTATATATAAAACTTTTAATAATAGTAATATTTATATATAAAAAGGAAATTCTATTAGATTAGCAAGCTAAATCTAAATTAATTATATAAGATAAAAGTTGATAATTATTTTTGTGTTTAAGTTAGATGAGATTAAAAAGTTGTTTATATGTATTATTTTTATATCTTATTTAGGAGAGAAAAATGTAATAAAAGTAATTATATGTTAGAATAATATGTTTTTATTTTAGATAGAAGAGAAAAAAAAAAATTTTGAAAAATAAAAAGAAAATTTAACAAGAAAAGAAGATTTAACAACGTAACGTCTTTTAGCATCGGCTTTTACCCGTCATTTAGACATACTCTTAAAATAAATAGGAATAAAGAAGAGATTTATAATGATTATATATTTATTTTTTAGTAAAAGAGAGGAAAGAGATAAAGAAAGAACCATACACTTTTATTTCAAACAGGTAGAGAATTGAAAGGGTGTTAGTATTTTTTTTTTTTTTAATTAATTAATAGTTTTTGTAATTTTTTTATATAATTTTTTTTTTCCTATATAATTTTAGATTTTTTTTTTTTTTCCTAAGAGTAAGAATAATATGATATAATGTTTTTGCCTAGTTAAGGATAGATAAACATATTTTAAATCTTTGCCTATTAGAAATTATTTTTTGGAACCCTAATGGTAGACCAGGACATTACACAAAAGGAGATTGGAAAATCTATTGGAGAGAGAAATCTGTGGTACCAGGGCTCTTCAGATGAAAATACCACTTCCATTTCACCCTTACTTCATTATGGATTGATTTCTCTTCGACCATTAAACTGTATAATTAAATTAATATTAGATATCATAGAAGGAGGTTGTTTACTTACTTATTCAAAGTGGCGTCTGCCGCTCCCTCGAGACAGCGCACATGTGTGGATGTAACATCTGTCTGTCAGGGACCCACGACACTGTTCTAAAAGTAACCTTCCCTTTTCTAGGAAATCTTATTTTTAAAATTGTTAGAAGTTAGAAAAGCTGTCAGAAAAGAATCATTTGAAATTTTAAAGATTGTGAAAATATGTATTAAAATTTTGTTTTCATTGATATAAGTTACATTTTTATTAAAATTATAAATTAATTGAATAATAAAACATTTATTATGCTTCAAATTCATTTATATTTGTTTTCCAGTTCCCTCCCACAGTAACTGGAGATCAAATTGAATGAATTTAATGCTTTATAATCGTTATCATATAATTAATATATTTAAAGTCATAGGAAATATATTCAGTAATTCTATCATTTGTTTTAGTATAAGAGTAGAATATAAGTTGTTGGTTAGATTAATTGGAGAAGTTTGAAGTTTCAAATTTATAATTATATTTATTATTGCTTAGGTATTTGTGTATTGACAGCCTATTGTAAAACTTTACTGTTTTGTATTTAAAACCATTGTTTAAATATTCTTTATTAAGATTTTTAATGTCTTTAATAAAGTTTGTTTTAATGTTGTTGATTCTATAAAATCTTAAAAATTGACCAAAATATATGCCTTTGCAGCAATTTGATGATATGTTGGAATTGACATTACAGAATTTAATAATTTTAAAATTATAACAATTTCTTTTGTCATATGTTCCAATTGACTTGTTTGCAAGGTTTATATTTAAGTCTAAAAAGTTAACCTCCTTGTTATTAGTTATCTTTTCATTATTTTTAAGTTTCAAATATTTAGGGTATATTTTGTAAATGACATTATTGAATTGTGGGTTATTCAAGATAATAATGTCATCTACATAGCGGAACATATGCCAATTTACATCATTCTGTAGGAAGAACTCTCTTTCATACCAAAAAAGTAATAAGTTTGCTAGTAGAGGACTGGATGAAGTTCCCATTGGAACACCTTTAGATTGAATGTATATTTTGTTTTTAAAATTAATATAATTAAAGTTTAAGAAGGTTTCAAGTAATGTTTTTGCTGTTTTGTTATCTAATTTAAATGTTTTGTATTTGTTGTGAATAATTTGAATATGGAATGTTTTATCATTAATGAATTCATTTATTAAGCTCTGTATTTTATTATTAAGGTCTTCTAAACGTATGTTAGAGTAAAGATCTTCAAAATCAAATGTATGAACTGTATTCATCTTTTGTAGGTTATTTGTTAGGAAGTTAATGATTTTTTTATTAGAATCTATGAATTTATAATTATGTTTGTTAGTTATTTTATTTATTATGAATTGAAGTATTGAAGCTAGTCTTAAATCTATGTTTTTTATGACTGAGTTTATTCCTGATGTGATTGTTCTAAATGAGATTGGTGTTTTATGTAATTTAGGAATAATATAAAATTTCGGTATGTTTGTGTTTTTGTTGTAATTAATGATTTTTAGTGTGTTTTCTACATTTTTAATATCTTTTTTGATTTTAGTTTCAGTTGTTTTTATGAAAGTGTATTTACTGTTGTTATTAATTTCATTTTTTAGAAGGTCATGATATAAGTTTTTACATATAATAGATAAATTATTTGAACATTTATCTATTGGACATATGATAAAATCTTTTTGTAAGTTTTCAAAATTGTCTTTTAAGGAATTAATTTCCGATTCATTAGGGTTTGTGTATTTTAGTGTGTTGTTATAATAGTTTTTTATTTCTTTACTTAATTTATATTTCCATTCTAGGAAAGTAAATTCAGGAATTCTGTGTTTTATACTAGTTTTATTAATGAAAATATCGATGTCTTTTAATATAGATTTAATTGTATTATTGAAATTGTGTTTGATCTGAGGTATATATTTATATCCTCTATTTAAAATGTTTTGGAGTTTTGGTTCCAAAAAAGAATAATCGCTAGTTAAAATATGTCCTGTGAATTTATATTTATCTAGAACATTGTGGCAATTACATTTAGATTTTTTAAAATTTGTTAGATTATTAATAAACGGGTTATAATTGCATAATATACTGCCTATATTCTTGTTATATTTCCAGGTAGTTTTAAAATTTAAACCTTTTATAGGAAATAAACTGTTAATAGATTGGTCATTAAATATATCATTAAATTTGAAATGATCAAATAATTTGTTATTGAATTTAATAATAATGTTAATTTGGTTATTCTTTTGTTTAATTTTTCTGTATTTGAAGATGTCGTTTGTGATATCTGTTAATCTATTAGAAAGATTGTGAATTTTAATGTGTTCTACAAGTTTTATAAGTTTGCTATTATTTAATTTGAATAATGTTTTAATAAAATTTTCAATGAAATTTTTTGTGTACATTTTGTTTGTGTCTAGTAAGTTATTAAAGTTTATGAAGCCTAATTTGTTGGTAGTTTTACCTCTGGTTTTGACTGAGTTATTATTAGAGTTATGTTTTTTGTATTTATTACTAATTTCATAGATTGATATTTCAGATGGTTGTGGTGTGTATGTGTGGTTAAGTTCGTCGTTAAGTCCATAAGGGTATAAAGTGTTGTGTTGATAAATGTAATTGTTTTCTAATAATAATCGTTGTTTTTTGTCTTGACAAATGTCAAGTATTTCTATCATGTAATTGTTAAAGGTATGTATTTTATTGTGTTGTTTCATGTATGTGTTACCAATTGATTTTTTGGAGTGGTTTCTATGTAAATTTATTCTTATGTTTAAAGGATTGCAAGTTTTTCCTATATATGAAAGTTGACAAGTTTGGCAAGTTAATTTATAAATAGTGTTTTCTATCTTACAACTAGGTGTTTGAAATGTGTCATGGTTCTTGAAAGTTGGGCAAGTTTGACATTTCTTATTTAGACAATTTTTAGCGAGTTTAGAGAACATAGAAGGGGTGCTAACCCAAAAATGTTTGTAGTTTTTTTTTAAGTTTTTTAGTTTGTTATTCTTTAAAACGTTTTTTTTTTAATATTAAAAATTATTTGTTATAGATGTTAGTTGAAATAATTAATAATTTGTTTGATAATAAATATAGATTGTTGTATGTATATCTGTAGTAATTGTAATAATAACTAATAAAAAACATTTTTAAACTGACTAAAACACTGAGAAAAAAAAATTCTGTGAGTATTATGTGATTATAATTACTTTTATATTTTAATCTTTCCTTTAAGATATAAATTATACCTTTTGGATATGTAAATAACAGAGTTTGTCTATTAAAAATTGAAATCTTAAATATAACTTAAAATAAGTTATTATCATAGAGCAAGCTCGTATGAATTTATATGAAATGTAAATAATAAAGTTTATCAAATAAATTTTTAAATCTTAAATATAATTTAAATTAAGTTGATATTATAGAGTGAGTTAAGATGGATTTATATATTGATATAACTATATATAAAACTTTTAATAATAGTAATATTTATATATAAAAAGGAAATTCTATTAGATTAGCAAGCTAAATCTAAATTAATTATATAAGATAAAAGTTGATAATTATTTTTGTGTTTAAGTTAGATGAGATTAAAAAGTTGTTTATATGTATTATTTTTATATCTTATTTAGGAGAGAAAAATGTAATAAAAGTAATTATATGTTAGAATAATATGTTTTTATTTTAGATAGAAGAGAAAAAAAAAAAATTTTGAAAAATAAAAAGAAAATTTAACAAGAAAAGAAGATTTAACAACGTAACGTCTTTTAGCATCGGCTTTTACCCGTCATTTAGACATACTCTTAAAATAAATAGGAATAAAGAAGAGATTTATAATGATTATATATTTATTTTTTAGTAAAAGAGAGGAAAGAGATAAAGAAAGAACCATACACTTTTATTTCAAACAGGTAGAGAATTGAAAGGGTGTTAGTATTTTTTTTTTTTTTTATTAATTAATAGTTTTTGTAATTTTTTTATATAATTTTTTTTTTTCCTATATAATTTTAGATTTTTTTTTTTTTTCCTAAGAGTAAGAATAATATGATATAATGTTTTTGCCTAGTTAAGGATAGATAAACATATTTTAAATCTTTGCCTATTAGAAATTATTTTTTGGAACCCTAATGGTAGACCAGGACATTACACAAAAGGAGATTGGAAAATCTATTGGAGAGAGAAATCTGTGGTACCAGGGCTCTTCAGATGAAAATACCACTTCCATTTCACCCTTACTTCATTATGGATTGATTTCTCTTCGACCATTAAACTGTATAATTAAATTAATATTAGATATCATAGAAGGAGGTTGTTTACTTACTTATTCAAAGTGGCGTCTGCCGCTCCCTCGAGACAGCGCACATGTGTGGATGTAACATCTGTCTGTCAGGGACCCACGACACTGTTCTAAAAGTAACCTTCCCTTTTCTAGGAAATCTTATTTTTAAAATTGTTAGAAGTTAGAAAAGCTGTCAGAAAAGAATCATTTGAAATTTTAAAGATTGTGAAAATATGTATTAAAATTTTGTTTTCATTGATATAAGTTACATTTTTATTAAAATTATAAATTAATTGAATAATAAAACATTTATTATGCTTCAAATTCATTTATATTTGTTTTCCAGTTCCCTCCCACAGTAACTGGAGATCAAATTGAATGAATTTAATGCTTTATAATCGTTATCATATAATTAATATATTTAAAGTCATAGGAAATATATTCAGTAATTCTATCATTTGTTTTAGTATAAGAGTAGAATATAAGTTGTTGGTTAGATTAATTGGAGAAGTTTGAAGTTTCAAATTTATAATTATATTTATTATTGCTTAGGTATTTGTGTATTGACAGCCTATTGTAAAACTTTACTGTTTTGTATTTAAAACCATTGTTTAAATATTCTTTATTAAGATTTTTAATGTCTTTAATAAAGTTTGTTTTAATGTTGTTGATTCTATAAAATCTTAAAAATTGACCAAAATATATGCCTTTGCAGCAATTTGATGATATGTTGGAATTGACATTACAGAATTTAATAATTTTAAAATTATAACAATTTCTTTTGTCATATGTTCCAATTGACTTGTTTGCAAGGTTTATATTTAAGTCTAAAAAGTTAACCTCCTTGTTATTAGTTATCTTTTCATTATTTTTAAGTTTCAAATATTTAGGGTATATTTTGTAAATGACATTATTGAATTGTGGGTTATTCAAGATAATAATGTCATCTACATAGCGGAACATATGCCAATTTACATCATTCTGTAGGAAGAACTCTCTTTCATACCAAAAAAGTAATAAGTTTGCTAGTAGAGGACTGGATGAAGTTCCCATTGGAACACCTTTAGATTGAATGTATATTTTGTTTTTAAAATTAATATAATTAAAGTTTAAGAAGGTTTCAAGTAATGTTTTTGCTGTTTTGTTATCTAAATGTTTTGTATTTGTTGTGAATAATTTGAATATGGAATGTTTTATCATTAATGAATTCATTTATTAAGCTCTGTATTTTATTATTAAGGTCTTCTAAACGTATGTTAGAGTAAAGATCTTCAAAATCAAATGTATGAACTGTATTCATCTTTTGTAGGTTATTTGTTAGGAAGTTAATGATTTTTTTTATTAGAATCTATGAATTTATAATTATGTTTGTTAGTTATTTTATTTATTATGAATTGAAGTATTGAAGCTAGTCTTAAATCTATGTTTTTTATGACTGAGTTTATTCCTGATGTGATTGTTCTAAATGAGATTGGTGTTTTATGTAATTTAGGAATAATATAAAATTTCGGTATGTTTGTGTTTTTGTTGTAATTAATGATTTTTAGTGTGTTTTCTACATTTTTAATATCTTTTTTGATTTTAGTTTCAGTTGTTTTTATGAAAGTGTATTTACTGTTGTTATTAATTTCATTTTTTAGAAGGTCATGATATAAGTTTTTACATATAATAGATAAATTATTTGAACATTTATCTATTGGACATATGATAAAATCTTTTTGTAAGTTTTCAAAATTGTCTTTTAAGGAATTAATTTCCGATTCATTAGGGTTTGTGTATTTTAGTGTGTTGTTATAATAGTTTTTTATTTCTTTACTTAATTTATATTTCCATTCTAGGAAAGTAAATTCAGGAATTCTGTGTTTTATACTAGTTTTATTAATGAAAATATCGATGTCTTTTAATATAGATTTAATTGTATTATTGAAATTGTGTTTGATCTGAGGTATATATTTATATCCTCTATTTAAAATGTTTTGGAGTTTTGGTTCCAAAAAAGAATAATCGCTAGTTAAAATATGTCCTGTGAATTTATATTTATCTAGAACATTGTGGCAATTACATTTAGATTTTTTAAAATTTGTTAGATTATTAATAAACGGGTTATAATTGCATAATATACTGCCTATATTCTTGTTATATTTCCAGGTAGTTTTAAAATTTAAACCTTTTATAGGAAATAAACTGTTAATAGATTGGTCATTAAATATATCATTAAATTTGAAATGATCAAATAATTTGTTATTGAATTTAATAATAATGGTAATTTGGTTATTCTTTTGTTTAATTTTTCTGTATTTGAAGATGTCGTTTGTGATATCTGTTAATCTATTAGAAAGATTGTGAATTTTAATGTGTTCTACAAGTTTTATAAGTTTGCTATTATTTAATTTGAATAATGTTTTAATAAAATTTTCAATGAAATTTTTTGTGTACATTTTGTTTGTGTCTAGTAAGTTATTAAAGTTTATGAAGCCTAATTTGTTGGTAGTTTTACCTCTGGTTTTGACTGAGTTATTATTAGAGTTATGTTTTTTGTATTTATTACTAATTTCATAGATTGATATTTCAGATGGTTGTGGTGTGTATGTGTGGTTAAGTTCGTCGTTAAGTCCATAAGGGTATAAAGTGTTGTGTTGATAAATGTAATTGTTTTCTAATAATAATCGTTGTTTTTTGTCTTGACAAATGTCAAGTATTTCTATCATGTAATTGTTAAAGGTATGTATTTTATTGTGTTGTTTCATGTATGTGTTACCAATTGATTTTTTGGAGTGGTTTCTATGTAAATTTATTCTTATGTTTAAAGGATTGCAAGTTTTTCCTATATATGAAAGTTGACAAGTTTGGCAAGTTAATTTATAAATAGTGTTTTCTATCTTACAACTAGGTGTTTGAAATGTGTCATGGTTCTTGAAAGTTGGGCAAGTTTGACATTTCTTATTTAGACAATTTTTAGCGAGTTTAGAGAACATAGAAGGGGTGCTAACCCAAAAATGTTTGTAGTTTTTTTTAAAGTTTTTTAGTTTGTTATTCTTTAAAACGTTTTTTTTTTAATATTAAAAATTATTTGTTATAGATGTTAGTTGAAATAATTAATAATTTGTTTGATAATAAATATAGATTGTTGTATGTATATCTGTAGTAATTGTAATAATAACTAATAAAAAACATCTTTAAACTGACTAAAACACTCAGAAAAAAAAATTCTGTGAGTATTATGTGATTATAATTACTTTTATATTTTAATCTTTCCTTTAAGATATAAATTATACCTTTTGGATATGTAAATAACAGAGTTTGTCTATTAAAAATTGAAATCTTAAATATAACTTAAAATAAGTTATTATCATAGAGCAAGCTCGTATGAATTTATATGAAATGTAAATAATAAAGTTTATCAAATAAATTTTTAAATCTTAAATATAATTTAAATTAAGTTGATATTATAGAGTGAGTTAAGATGGATTTATATATTGATATAACTATATATAAAACTTTTAATAATAGTAATATTTATATATAAAAAGGAAATTCTATTAGATTAGCAAGCTAAATCTAAATTAATTATATAAGATAAAAGTTGATAATTATTTTTGTGTTTAAGTTAGATGAGATTAAAAAGTTGTTTATATGTATTATTTTTATATCTTATTTAGGAGAGAAAAATGTAATAAAAGTAATTATATGTTAGAATAATATGTTTTTATTTTAGATAGAAGAGAAAAAAAAAATTTTGAAAAATAAAAAGAAAATTTAACAAGAAAAGAAGATTTAACAACGTAACGTCTTTTAGCATCGGCTTTTACCCGTCATTTAGACATACTCTTAAAATAAATAGGAATAAAGAAGAGATTTATAATGATTATATATTTATTTTTTAGTAAAAGAGAGGAAAGAGATAAAGAAAGAACCATACACTTTTATTTCAAACAGGTAGAGAATTGAAAGGGTGTTAGTATTTTTTTTTTTTTTAATTAATTAATAGTTTTTGTAATTTTTTTATATAATTTTTTTTTTCCTATATAATTTTAGATTTTTTTTTTTTCCTAAGAGTAAGAATAATATGATATAATGTTTTTGCCTAGTTAAGGATAGATAAACATATTTTAAATCTTTGCCTATTAGAAATTATTTTTTGGAACCCTAATGGTAGACCAGGACATTACACAAAAGGAGATTGGAAAATCTATTGGAGAGAGAAATCTGTGGTACCAGGGCTCTTCAGATGAAAATACCACTTCCATTTCACCCTTACTTCATTATGGATTGATTTCTCTTCGACCATTAAACTGTATAATTAAATTAATATTAGATATCATAGAAGGAGGTTGTTTACTTACTTATTCAAAGTGGCGTCTGCC